>OY856410.1:671435905-671995905 GCA_963693085.1 Alisma plantago-aquatica
AATATTAGTCTTATCACTTATCAATGTTTCTAATTACTTATTAATGCAATATTAGTCTATGACTTATCAATGTTTCTAATTACTTATTAATGCAATATCAGTCTATTACTTATCAACGTTTCTAATTACTTATTAATGTGATATTAGTCTATGACTTATCAATGTTTGTAATTACTTATCAAAGTTTTCTTCTCTAATTTCATCAATGTTTCAACTACTTATGAATGCAATATTAGTCTATTACTTATAAATGTTTCTAATTACTTATCATTGTCATTATTATATGGTCAATATATAATTTACATATCTTTATGATTAATATTAAAAAAAAATCAAAACCGATTAAAACCGAATATTCTCCCGCTTATACTCCCACATACCGTATATACTCTATTCAGTACCCTCTCCGCCCGTACACCGATTACCGCTTTTCAGAACACTGGTCTCAATAATGATTATGGGTAATTAGTGTTAAAGATCATATCTTGTTATGTTGATTAATGAAGTTATTCTATTATAAGTGTTATAATGAAAAGGATATGGTAGATTTGATGATCATGGATACGCCAAATTTGAATTAGGATTCTCGATTCGTTAAATCAAAGAATATGAGATATTGTGGGGTGTCAAACATGATCATAATGATAACTCGATACCAAACAAGTCTAAACCCTAGAATAGGGTGGAGTAGGGTTTTATCTAATTAACATGATTGGTGACACTTTAGGATTTACATATGCAGATTGAAGTTGAGTTCTTGGTTTTCTTGTTGATTGGATAATATGCTTGAAGTGCATTCTATATGAATTCTGCATGGAAAAGGTATGTGGCTACGCCTATGGCTAATCGCTCTAGTTTCACGGTGATTTCTTAGGTTTTACTGGTTACTTGAAACTAACTACTTGGATAAACTTTAATTCTTGCATCTATAAAGTGACTTTGGCTATCACCATAAATATATGCATGGCTAGCTCAGATCCAAAGTCCTCCTCTATAGCTTTGAGTACATGTGAGAAATTGATGACCTTACTATTGGTCTACCCTTGGTGTAGGATCATCAGGTTATCGTTAGTCAATGTTTGGTCTACCTTGGGGTAGGATCATACGACTATACAACTCTATATCTTGGTCTACCTGTAGGGTAAGATCAAAAGGGGCTATTTGGGATCTACCAATTGAGAAAGGTAGCATCCAGGTCCACTGCAGGGACAGTACATGTGACGACCCGAAACAAATCAGGACATCACCAGTAAATAATTGTGGAATTACCATAAACATCAGATTAACAAAAATCACTAAGAATTAAAACCATTTTTTGCAAGGAGATCCATTACCAAGAAACTCTTAATGAGAGATCCAAAACTTATATATATCATGGTTCACATAGTACATACACTGTTTCATCTCATCTCAAGGACAACATATAACAGTTTGCATTGTCAAAACATATATTGATGCAACATAAAACATCGAGGCATACTAGCCAAAATCTCAGATCATTCATGAAACCATTACGTACTGACTCCAAGGACCTGAGAATACAGAGACGACACATAAGACGTCTATCTACAAGACACGGTAGACAATACACTTAACATGAGTTGTTATTGCTGTCCTCGCTATTGTTCTCCCTCTGCAGTAATGTCTCTACCTCCTCGTGCATGTCCACCTAAAAATTGTGGATCCCACAGGGTGAGACAATTGTCCCAGTGAGAGATATAACTCGCTGCCGATAATATAATTATCACAGGTAAATAGTATAAAACTGAGCAGAGGTTCTTTTTATACTAACATGTAGGATTATTCGCTATTATAAGAAAAACAAAGTAATTTCTTCTCTTAAAAACAATGCATCTATCTATGGTAGAGCAATAAATCATCTATTCACTTTATAAAGAATATGAAGAACATGTATAACATCTATTCAACTAAGATGTATAAAAAGGAATGTACATCAACCAATGTCTTCCGTATTTGATCTTTAAGCAAATACGCTACACGACTTATTACATATTACAATCACACTTATGGCCTGAGGAGATGAAGTATACCGTTCATGCTCCAACCGACCACTAGTAAGTCGAAATCCATACCATACAAGGTCAATGGCAGAGGCGACTGTCAAGACCTCACCTGTAACATCCCTGACTTGGGTTATGAACTAACCCTAGGTGTTTTTCCTAATAAAGTTGATTAGATGCTTTCTCTTATATTTTCAAATGTAATTAAGGCTTTTGAGGAACTTATATTTCAATTTCAGTCCTTTTTGAATAATGTTGAAACATTGTTTTGTTAATTTTGGACTAAAGTGCAAATTACCCAAGTTGAGGGGTTAAATTGCAAATTGCACATGATAAGATGTTCCTCTGATGTTGAGACATAATATGAATGCATATGATGTAGTGGTATGGTTTCCACAAGCTTGGGCTTCAAGATAAAGCTCGTAGAGCAACCCTTGTGCATTAAAACCTAGTTTTGGTGTAATGTGCAATTTACCCAAAACCTAGGGTCCAATATGAAAAATTCCACCTCTACAGGGTCTCTCATGTTTCATGGAATCAATTAGAGTAAAGAAAATGAGAGGGGCGCATCATTTGAATTATCTTGGAGGAGAGATAAACTTGATATTAAAATAATCAAGATTTAAGCATAAATGGAACTTTAATTTAATTTAATGCAAAAAGAAGTAAATTAATTGAGGGACCCTTTAACCAAAAGTTGAAGGATGTGTTTGCAATAGTGTTGTATGAACTTGTGCCTTGCTTGGGCACAAAAAGATCTTGGTTGAGTGGAAGCCCACTCACATTATCATAATAAAAAGTAATATCCACTAAAAGGTTGGATATTAATATAAAACTCTTTAAGGTGCTTAATTTCTTTTCCATTAATTTTTGGATAATGAAGAGGTTTTTAAAGAACATGAAGATGGATTCGTGGCCAAGAAATGGAGGGGGATTTAGTGGAAATGATTTTGGAATTAAAGAAAATAAACCTCTTTTTCTCTTTCCTAGAAATCCCCTATACAAATTCTTTTTCCAATACACAAAAGGATCATTTCCTTAGTATTCCTTTTTCTCACCTTGCTTTGGCCAACCAAAGGATAGCTCAGGAGTAGGAGAAGGACGACCATAACCTGTTGGTAAGTTTTGATCATCTTCTACCTCAGATTCATGGTGAAAACCTAAATCAATGCTTGATTCTTGGTTTTCTTCACCTGATTTCCAATTCTAGCCAACTTGCTCATCCAAAAGCTCAAGAACGAACCTTGGACAGATGCTGGAACTCCATCCACAATTAGACCCATGGAGCTTGGAGCTTGGGATCAGTTCTAGAGGCGGGTTTTATAACTCAAACCCTTAAATATTAGTATTGCACTCTTTTCTTCAATATTCGTTGGTTACTTTCTTCTTTTTGGTAACCCTTTGATTCATTGTTGAAGTTTCCATGAAGAACAATAGCAGTTCTTGGTTAAACGAGGAAGAAGATGCTGACATCATCTTATATGTTTATCCAAGAAAAATCCCAGTTCAAACGGTCTCCTTAGTTGCTCAAACGGTTCCCAAACCGTTTGGGAGCAAACGGTTTCAAATCGTTTGGAATGAAACAGTTTCATCAAACCGCATGGAGGGAAATGGTTTCAAACCGTTTGGTGATGTTGACCAGGGTTGACCATTTGGGTATTTGTTCATAATGATATAGGTTAATGAACCATCAATTATAATTGATTAACTCTAATTGGTTCATGAGTTGAAGGCCCAACAATCACCAAAACCCTAATTCGGTTGTGTGTTGATTTCATAAGTGTTTAAGTTGGAAACTTGGGTTGATTGACCCAAACCATTTGGGGATCACCCAAACGGTCTCAAGACCGTTTGGGGGTCACCCAAGACCGTTTTTAGGTCTAGGGTTAGGTATGGTTGAGCAATTGAAGATCCAAAGATACTAAGTTGAAGCGTAATCAATTGCTGATTTGGTGATCAATCCAATGATCCAAACCCTAATTGGATGACTTGGATTTTGATGTTGACATGGGAAAACGGTCTCAAGACCGTTTGGAGGTCATCCAAACGACCTCAAGACCGTTTGGGGTCAGGTCATGTTCAATTTGGATGATGGTTCAATGGTTTCAAGGTAACTAATCTTACATTGATTAATGTTGAAGGATCATCGATTCCAAACCCTAATCTAAATGATTCAAACCCTAATTGATGACCAATTCAGGGTCAATTGAGAGTCAAATTAGTTGAAGGTTGACCTATTTAACTCAATTGAAGTATGATGATAGGTCCAATTGATAATGGGTTACATGAATTCAATGATTGAAGGAACCAACATTGGAAACCCTAATTCAATTTGACATGTTGAGACAATTTTTGGTCCATGTAGTTTTGGGGAGGTTTGGACCAAACGGTCTCAAGACCATTTGAGTCCAAAAGGTCTCAAGACCGTTTGGGACAAAACAATCCCAAACCAGTTGAGTTCATGCGGTTTCAAAAAGGTACTTTAGCACACGGTTTCAAGTGACCAACTTTAGCAAACGATCTTGAGGGTCACCTTTAGCAAACGATCTTGAGGGTCACCTTTAGCAAATGATCTTGAGGGTCACCTTTAGCAAACGATCTTGAAGGTCACCTTTAGCAAACGATCTTGAGGGTCACCTTTAGCAAATGATCTTGAGGGTCACCTTTGGCAAACAGTTTCAACCTTAACTTTACCAAACAGTTTCAAATATGTAACCAAGACCGTTTGGAGGTTTTTTGAGCAAGACCGTTTGAGGTATGATTTGGTCAAGACCGTTTGGGGTTTAATTGGCCAAGACCGTTTGGTGGATAACTAACCAAAACCGCATGGGTACTTAAAGTAGTTAAAGGACAATTGATTAAATGATCAATACAAGATGTAATCAAAGATGATTATAGTAATTGAATCTTAATGAGGTAAGGTGATTATTACCCTTTGAATAATTAAGCTTTTAATGATCATGGTGATAATGACATGATCCATGATGTCAATTATTCTTCAAGATGGAATTGACTTAGCTTAATCAAGGCTGATGTAAACATCATCTTATAGAAGATGAGAGAGAAGACTCACTACATGAATGTTAATTATGTAATGGACTGTCATTATGGATAGATGTCTAATTAGGGCACGATCCTTCATAGTGAGATCATGAATCCCTAATTATGAAGGTTAATGAATCATAACCCTAATTGAGGGTGTTGATAGGTGAAATCCTAATACATGATAATGGTATGATCTTAATTCATAGTGATGACATGAGAAACCCTAATTCAGGGTATCTTGATGTTCACTCCTATTTGGGGTGAATAGTAAACCCTAATCTAGGGTGATGTAATGTGAATAGTGAACCCTAATTATGGGTTGTTGGTTATAAACCCTAATCAAGGGTGATGTGATGTGAATAGTAAACCCTAATCTAAGGTGATGTAATGTGAATAGTAAACCCTGATTATGGGTTGTTGGTTATAAACTCTAATCAAGGGTGATGTGATGTGAATAGTAAACCCTAATCTAGGGTGATGTAATGTGAATAGTAAACCCTAATTATGGGTTGTTGGTTATAAACCCTAATCAAGGGTGATGTGATGTGAATAGTAAACTGATTCAGCCCTATTTTAGGGCTTAATCCTGTGTCTTTTTGCTCTTCAATCACATCTATACCTGTTAGATTGCATGTCATTCCCCCTAATATGCTTATTTGTATAAAATGCACTTATGGACATCATTTGCATGTTTTTCAGGAATTTAGACCACGCTTGATGGAAGAGAGAGAGAAGGGGTGATCCTAGGGTTCCTCTGCACTTGGAGAGGCCCAAAGTGAAGTCTGATGCTCCCTCGACCTACCCCTAGTGGCCAAAGATCAATTGAAGCAAAGAAGTCCAAGAAAAGCCAAAGATCCATGTTAAAGTGTTGATCCAGGACCCAGAACGGCCGTGGTACCACAGAACGGCCGTGCTAGGTCACTTAGAAATCGACAAGTTCAACCTCCAAATCAAGTAGAAGGCACCACGACCGTGCAGAGCAGCACGGCCGTGCAATGGGTAGACACCACGACCGTGCTCCGCAAAACGGCCGTGGCACAGCAGAGCAAAACGGTCGTGCAGCAGCACCACGACCACCTCCACCAAGCCCACCACGGTCGTTCCATACACCACAGCCGTGGCACACCACCTCCACCACGGCCATGGTGACACACCACAACCGTGGCTATTTTGACAAAAACCCTGTAACTTTGCCATTTTAATTCCCACGACCGTGCCCATCCACCATGTCCGTGGCCTACCCTACCCACCACGACCGTGGTACCCCACCACGGTCTTGCTACTCACAGAATCCACCCAGTTTTCCACTGTTTTCCCCAATTTGCCCCTAACTTAACCCTAGACCCCCTAGATCCCTATATAAGCCCTAGTGGCGGCTGAGGGTCGGGGGGTTGACTGCTTAGAGTCCCATTTTCGCTCCCTTGTCACCTCCACTCCATTCCACTTCACCTCCACCTCAAATCCATTCCATTTAACCATTTCCACCACATAACCCCCCATATCTAAGCCTTCCATCCACTTCCCACCATCATCCCACTCCATTCCATCCAAGGAGAAGAAGGAGGACGTCCTTGCAGCAGCTGGAGGGAGGATATTCCTCATCTACACCGAGCTCCATGGCTACTTCTTCCTCTATCTCCTTTCTTTTTGTATTTTGCTTTGTTATGAGTAGATAGGCCCCTTGGGTGGGCTGTTTGGGGAAAATATGTTACTTTGATACCATGTTGTGGGGAAATGGCATGTAAACATTGTAATTCCATTTGTTAATGATTATATTCTATTTCTATCTCTTTCTCCATGGATTGCTTGTTGGTTTGTGTGTGAAATCACCTAGGAATTTAGGCAAATTGCTTGTATGTGTGAATTTTGGGATTTGCCCCTAGGTCCAATTCTTGGATCCCTAGGTTGCCTCCCATCTTCCTACATTCTAATCAATCTCCCTAAACCTAAGTGAGAGATCTAAGTAGCTAGATTAGATAATTCTAGTGCAATTAGCATGGAGCCTTCTCAAGGCTAGAATGTGGGGGAATTGGGGTCCAAACCCTTATTTCACCTCCCCATTACTACCCTTGGCCCCTAATTGCCCTAGGAATGCCTAATCTAGAAACCTAGACTTGATTAGACTCTTATTGAATTGAACCTAATCCCTAACCCAATTGAGCCTCGTAAGGGTAGTAGGGGGTGTTAGGGACTAGTTCCCCTATGCAAAACCTAGCATATCCATGGCCAGTTAGTAGCTTAGGTTAATTCATTAGACTCTAACTTGTTGTTTGGTTTGGATAATCTAAATGGAATAATAATGTTCATATGTCACCCCCCAACTTAAGTGATAAGTTCATACCCCTAAATAGCCCACACATCTCTTTACTGCTTAAAACCCTAGTTCTGTGCTTGCTTAGCTTAGTTAGTTATTTTCTTGCTTAGTTAGCTTCTTGCCTTGCTCTTGCCTTATTTATGCTAGTTTAGTTCTTTAATTTCTCTTTCGCTCCTCTCTTACTTGTCCTAGTGTAACTTTCCTTTTCATACCTAGCTTTGCCTTTCCTTGCCTGCTTAGTCTTTATCTAACTTAGGGTTAACATAGATTTCATTCTCTCCTTTAATTGCTTTCTTGTTCATAACAGTTTAACAATCAAAACAACATTTAAACCCTTAACCCTAGTCTTCGCAGTAGGAACCTAGCTAAAGTAACCTAGCTCTAGCGCCCCCTCTTTTCCCTGTGGTTCGACCCTTTACTTGCCACCTTCCTATACTATAACACGACCCCGTGCGCTTGCGGGTGTAGTGTTTTAGTAGACTTAGGTAGCTAGTTTAGGTTTATAAATTTCGAAAGCACAATCTCATATCCCATGCACCCCGACCTCGTGGGGTGTAAAAGCACCACTAGCAGAATCGCACCAAGCTTTCTGGCGCCGTTGCTGGGGATTAGAGGTGCTCGGCCTAGCTAGTTAGTTTTGCTTTGACTTTTCCTACTTCCCTCATCATTGCTATTCTTTATTCATTTTTCTTTACATTCTTTGTGTATATTGGTTTGCTAACTTGTTCTCTTTTGTTTGGTTGTGCTTTGTGCATGTGACAAGCCATTCAGGAGGAAACAAGATGGGAGACCATAATGCACCTCACAAGCCGCTTCAAGACTACTTCATGCCTAGCAACTACAAATCGCCAATTGCTAGCAGGGTTGATCAAATGCCAGGGGAGCAATTCTCTATTCCTCCAGGTCTTCTTGGGCTCCTTCCCATCTTCTACGGCTCGAAGAGTGAGAACCCCTATAGGCACTTGGACTCCTTTCTTCTTGAAGTATGCTCCACCTTCAGGACTTCGACAGCTAGTGATGATACAATTCGGTTGACCTTGTTCTCTTTCTCCCTCAAAGATAGAGTCAAAGACTGGTATGAATCAAGAAAGGACATCATGAGTTGAGAAACAATGAAGAATGCTTTCTTGAGACAATTCTACTCTATAGCAAGGTTGACACAAATGCGGCGTTCCGTGACAAATTTTAGTCAAATGGGAGATGAGCAGTTTCATAATGCATGGGAGAGATTCAAGAAGCTATTGAGAGAGTGTCCTCTCCATGAGATCCCTTTGTGGTGGCTAGTTCAATCATTATACTCTGGTTTATCTCTAAAGGACCAAGACACAGTGGACTCCTCTTGTGGAGGAGTTTTCATGGCTAGGCCACCTGAGGAGATATGGCCTTTGTTTGAGCAGTTGGCTGAAGGATCAAGAATTTGAGCTTCTAGCATGATGAATGAAAGGGGGTATGCCTTTGGTGAGACACCTCCTACTCATGATGACTCAAGCCCGCAAGTGATGAGGATTCTTGGTGACATGGTGAACTTCATGAAGAACCAGGTGAAAAATGCTCCTTGCCACCTGGTCAATTCTATTGAGTTCTATGGGGAAGAAAAGAAGACACCTCACTCCTATAGCTACCAGGAACCACAAAGTCCCACATAAAGCTCAATGTTTGAGGAAGAGGTTCTTTCTAGATTGAGAGTGTTTGATGATGTTCAAAGGGATGTGGCAAGGTTAGAAGAGAGAATAGAGAAACTGTCTTCTATAATCGCTCTCCAAGAGGAAAAATTGTCTTCAAGACCCATCGTGAGCCACCATGAAGCAAGTGGACCCATACCATCTTCACAAGTTTTCTACAGTCCACCCCCCATGCAAGTGCATCCCATTCACTCCTTCTAAGGCTATCCCCAGCCTTACACTCCTCCACCACCTTCACCACCTCAATTTTCCCAAAACTTCACCTTCCAACCCCAATTCTCTCCTCCTCCTCAATTCTCTTCTCCACCTCAATTTCAACCCCAAGTGCCACCTCCACCTCCTCCGCAGCCACAACATGCTCCCCCTCCCCTTCATGAGAAAGGTAGTGTTGTGACAGTTCTAAGGAGTGGGAAAACTCTTGAGCAGCCCAAAAGTCAAAGAAAGGTTGATGAAGCAAAGCAAAGGTAGCCAAGTGGTGATACTGTGATTGATATTGCTGAAGATGATGTTGTGATACCGTATGTTGAGTTTGGGATTCCATGTGATCCACCACATATCCCTTTTGCAGGTCCTACCATCCCTAACGTTCCGCCTCATGTTCATGTAAGTGCGGCAAAAACTAGTGATCCTCCATTTGTAGAAGCACTAGATGAGCCACCAGAATTGAAAAGGAGGAAAAAGCACAATGTTGACATTCTTGAGGTGTTTCGCCAAGTAAAGGTGAGCATTCCACTTTTGGATGCTATCAAGCAAATCCCATCATATGCCAAGTTCCTCAAGAACCTATGCACTGTGAAAAGAAGGTCAACGGGGAGGATTCCAAAGAAGGTGAGACTGAATGAACAAGTGAGCTCCATCATACAACACTCACTTCCTGTGAAGAGAAAGGACCCAGGAGCCCCACTCATACCTAGTTACATAGGGGGACATCGCATAGATAGGTCCTTGCTTGATTTGGGATCTAGTGTGAATTTGATGCCATATCATGTCTATGTTGAGCTGGGCTTAGGCAAGTTGAAGCCGGCACATTGCACTCTCCAGTTGGCGGATAGATCCATAAAAGTGCCTAGAGGTAGAGTGGATGATGTCTTGGTGATGATAGACAAGGAAAAAGGCGCGGTGTTCACGACGGATTTCATTGCACTTGATATGGAGCCGGAGGATAGGAAGATTCCCATCATCTTGGGGAGGCCGTTCTTATCTACAGATGATGCTGACATTCACGTATGCAGTGGCACCATGACAGTCTCATTCATGGACATGAAGATCAACATTAACATGTACAAGACCCCAACCCGGCGAGTCCGAGATAGGGATATTGGACATGGTCACTTCACAAGTCCAAATGGGCATTTGAGAGAAGGACATCAAGGTGAAGAAGTTAATGATGATTATTGTGATCAAAGGGATGAGGAAAATAGATTGAGTGCACAGGAAGGATGCATGTTTTGCAAGAATGGACACATGAGAATGCCAAATGAATGAATTTTGAAGAATCACCAAGAAGCCTAGCTGAAGGCAAGAAACTCAGCGCTTGTGGGAGGCAACCCACTTAGGTTTGGGGATTTTTGAACCAACCTCACATTTTTGACACTTTTGCTTTGTTTTTTACTTTTTTCCAAGAAATCACACACACACACATTCATATTTGATAGTTTTTGTATAGTTTTGATATGTGCAGGTGAGAACAGAGTGAAATGAAGAAGAATAGATGAAATTTTGACAAAGAGTAAATAGAATATCAGCTTGAGATCAATATTTGATGTTTGAACAAGATTCGAGTATCCTACTGCTGTTATAGTGACCAACACGGCCGTGGTACATCAACACGGCTGTGGTGGTGCACTCACATTCGATAAGGAAATGATCAGAAAATTGAGAAAATCGACTAAGTTTTGAACCAGGGCAGAACGGCCGTTCAAGGAAGCACGGTCGTGGTACATGAATCCACCACGGCCGTGTCGCATAGCACGACCATGCCGCAGCCTGATTCCAGAAACTTAAACTCAAATTTTGCAAAATTTCTATTTGCTTGCTCATTTCTCCAAAGAATAGAACGGCCGTGCTCCGTGCCCTAGCGCCCGTGCAACACTCCGCCCACCTTCTCCAGCCCTCGAATCCTCACCAGATCACTCCCAAACCATTCCCAATCATTCCCCTATCATTTCCACTACCTTAATCCCCTGGTCCCACCCATTTCCATCCACAAACACACCACTTTCTCTCCATTCCGCCCCAACAGCCCCGTTCTTCGGAGAAATCTGAAATTTTCTAATTCCACCTCATTTTTTGAGAAAGAATGAAGAAGTTTGAAAGGAAGGCAGTAGAGAAGACTAGGGGTGTCATCCCCTACCAAAGGAAGCCAAGGAACATCCACCCCCAGTTGATAGAGGCGGAATTGGATGCCATAGTGGATCCTATCACTGAAGAAGCCACCGTACAACCACAACGGGGGGTACCATCTTCGCCGCAGCCACCGCCGTCTGCCTCCCGACACTCTGTCTCATCTGAGAGACCTTCTGCCTCAAGTGCACGACCATCAGTTTCAGCCGCACGTCCGTTCGTCTCCTCCGTAGCACCGCCACATCTCGAGCTGCGGCCACAACTATGACCACGTCGGCGGCTCCTGCTAACTGATGAAGATGATACTGATATGCCTAAAGTTGAGCAGCAACCAAGCCCGCCACAATGCCCGCTTTCATAGCCAGAGGTTACTACAGGCAGGGAAAAGGAGCCCAAGCACCCAAGGTTCTTGACACGCAGAGTGCTAGCTACTCGATACGCATGCCAAGCGTCAATGGAGGCAATGGGGTTCTTTGTCTATTTTCAAGAATTGATGGAAAAATTGGGGCTTTTTGAGATATTGACACTGCAGCAGGAATCATACATCGAGTTAACACAACATTTCTTCACCATGCTAGATAAATCAACAAATGATGGCAAGAATGCAATTAAGGTAACGATTGGGGATAAGAGGTGGAAGATAACCTCAGAGATGCTAAATCAGATTTTTGCCCCAAGTGGAGAGATGTCTGCCCTCCTAGATGGAGGAAGGACAGAAAATGACTCTAGTCCCACGTATCCAGCCATGTGGAAGTGCTTCACTGGCCAAAGTACATTTGTAGTAGGGAAATCAAAGACAAGTGGTATTCATAGCCCATTTCTCCGCTATGTTCAGAAGGTGTTGGAAAACACCATCTTTGACATGTATGAAAATCAAGGCAGCTGCACCAACAAAGATCTTTTTGTGCTTGGTTGGATGACAAAAGTGAGACATGTGAACCTGGGGGCATTATTGATTGATCACATGAGGACAATCCCGTCTAAGAGTAAAAATCCTTTTGTAATGGGAGGGATAGTAACATCTATTGCCACTACCTTGGGGCATGACATGACAGGATATACAAAGGCAGAGGGTGGCAAGTTGGTTGATTTACACTACCTGGCTCGCTCATCCATGATTACGGTTATGGATCAGAAGATCATTTACCCAATCAACCCACCCTACCCAGGAGTCACATTAGAGCTGCCATACCATACTCCTCCCCTCATGGCACAGTATGGACCAACGCCAGATTTTCTACAAAAGATGAGGAGGTACGAGGAGGAGAACCCCAAAGGAGAGGAAATCCCTGAGGTGAGGTTTGTAGGGGGTTTAAAAGAGCCTTCACAGGCGGCAGAGCAGAGGCGGATGACAGAGGAAAGAGCGTAAAGATGGGTGAGGCAAAGAGAAAAAGGATGGGAGCGTCAGAGCCACATCAGCCTTCAGTGAATGCATATGACATGGGTACCATTCATGCACAGCTGGAGAACATTCAGGCGACGCAGAAGAGGATTTTACAGACACATGAGGGCTTTCAGAGGACTCAGGATGCCATGTGGTTGGACCACCAGTAGATGCATTATCAGGTCAACCACCTTTATCAGTTCCAAAATGCACAGGCCCAGAGGAACCCGCAGTGGGGTGAAGATTGGTGGGGTTCTTTGTCAGCATTCCAGGACAACTATCTGCCTCCACAATCCGACTACTGGGGCGCCTACTACAGGCAGGGAGGAGCACCTCCACCACCTCCGTAGTGATCATCTACCCTATCATTCTAGACTTTAGTGTCATGCTGAGGACAGCATGGTTCAAAAGTTTGGGTGGTAGGGCGGTATGCCCTCATTCTTCTTTCACTCATTTTTGCATCTCATCTGCTATTTTACTTTTTGTTTGTTGTTTTTCATTTCTTTTTCTTGTCTTGCTATCTAGTCTAGATTTTTACTGCTTTGCACACCTGCATTCCATGTAGTTTACCTTATTGTCATTTTTGCGTAATTTTCAAAAATTTTGCTCTTTTGCCATGCATTGTATACCATGTAGATTTTTTTTGTAATTTTTGCATGTTTTAGTTAGGATTTGCTTATTTACTGCTTTAAGTTCAATAATATATGTTTAGATGTGATTGGAGGCAACTTGGCATCATTTTGGCCAATTTTGCCCAAATTTGGAACTTCTTGTCTAAAAATTGTGTTTCGACCCAATCTCTACTGTTTTGAATTAAAATGTTGACCTTTGACAAATGCAAGTGAATCACCATTGTTTGTTGCTAAGTGGTATCAATATTTGAATTTTTACATGTGCATCACCTCTCTTAGGATTGTGATTGAATTGGTTGAATTGTGAAACTGAGCAAGCTTTGAACGCTTAGTGTTTGTCGAATTACTTGTTTGATATATCAATTTCATTTTGTTCATTCATGTGGTGTGATATCTTGGATGAAGTGTTGGATTAATTCTCATTCATGATGTCTTATGTGGAAAATCATACCAATGACCCCTCTTTGACCCGACTATTCTTCCACCATCTTCATACCCCTCCGCCTCATAAAAAGATGCCCTAGTGCACATAATCAGCCTTGGCCACCTCCAAAAGTTTGGGGTGGCCATATCTTTATCTCCCCACTTCACTCTATCCACCATATGCCCTATCTACACCAAGGGAAAGAAAAAGAAAAGAAAAGAAAAAGAAAAACAAAATAAAATACAAGGATGCTCCTGTTTAAGAGCATTCAAATAAAGAAAAGATGAGTGTGTAAAAACACTCCAAAAATCTTACCGCAACCCTTTCTTCCACTTTCATACCCATTGAGCTAGGAAACATCAAACTTAGATCATTTTACCCTTTTCCGCAACCACGTGGGTCATTTGGTGTGATTTGAGATATAAGATTGAATGCATGAATGTGAAACAACACTCCTAGTCATTCTTGATTAACGTCACCATGAAACGGTTTACCCGGAACTTAATGGAAGAAATATGGATAACTTGTGTATTCTATGCGCTATATTTGAAGTTCATATGCTTGTGCTCTTTTCATGATTGGATTGTGAAAGAACGAGAGGAGAGAGGTAAAATGCATGTACTTAGTCATCTTTGATCCCATTCAACAACAATCGTCTTTTAGATTGCATTTGTCATTTCTTTTTGTGAAAGTTTGTAGAGAGATTGAGTTGGAGCATACTTGAGGACAAGTATGTTTCAAGTTTGGGGTGGTGATTCAGCCCTATTTTAGGGCTTAATCCTGTGTCTTTTTGCTCTTCAATCACATCTATACCTGTTAGATTGCATGTCATTCCCCCTAATATGCTTATTTGTATAAAATGCACTTATGGACATTATTTGCATGTTTTTCAGGCATTTGGACCACGCTTGATGGAAGAGAGAGAGAAGGGGTGATCCTAGGGTTCCTCTACACTTGGAGAGGCCCAAAGTGAAGTCTGATTCTCCCTCGACCTACCCCTAGTGGCCAAAGATCAATTGAAGCAAAGAAGTCCAAGAAAAGCCAAAGATCCAAGTTAAAGTGCTGATCCAGGACCCAACACGGCCGTGGTACCACAGAACGGCCGTGCTAGGTCACTTAGAAATTGATAGGTTCAACCTCCAAATCAAGCAGAAGGCACCACATCCATGCAGAGCAGCACAGCCGTGCAATGGGTAGACACCACGGCCGTGCTCCGCAAATCGACCGTGGCACAGCAGAGCAAAATGGCCGTGCAGCAGCACCACGACCACCTTCACCAAGCCCACCACGGCCGTTCCATACACCACGGCCGTGGCACACCACCTCCACCACGGCCGTGGTGACACACCATGATTGTGGCTGTTTTGAAAAAAACCCTGTAACTTTGCCATTTTAATTCCCACGACCGTGCCCATCCACCACGGCCGTGGCCTACCCTACCCACCACGACCGTTGTTATAACCCCAATTTTTGGGTTCAAATAAGGAGAAATGTAATTTCTCATATTAAAGATAATTGAACAATTAATGATATGATTTGTTTTGAATAAATGGTTTCCCTTCACAATAGCCTTGATTGGTTGCTTTGTGGGCTTTATTGGCTATTGGGCCCAATAATAAGGAAATTCAATTAGTAAATGGATAATTGAATTTTTAAGAAAAGAAATATGTAGAAACCTCTAGAAGGCACATCCAAAGAGGATTTCGTTCCTCTTAGGTTCCTTGGGTTCCAAGGAGTCCAAAATTGCATAGAGATGGAAACAAGAAAAGAAAAGATTAATTAAGTATTTCTTTATTAAGAAATAAATTGAAAATAGTGATAAAATGTGGAAAATGAGGAGAAAGAGGCATAAATGAGATTTCTTGGGGAAATTTCGTATCCATGAGATTTCTAATGATAAAAGGAATTTCAATGAGGAAAATAAAAGAGAAATAAAGAGAAATCCTCTAAAAGAACTACTTTAATGAGAAATAAACAAGATAATGTGAAATAATGCATAGAGATGCATCTAGAAGGATAATGAGTATCCAATCAAAAGAATTTCGAAATAATGGAGTGTCTTGGGATCCAAGGAGTCCCAATAAAGAGGGAAGAAAGAGAAAATACCAAAATTTGCAAAATAAAGGATAATGTGATACATTGTTAATAAATTTTTTGTTGTTTTTCAAAAGATGGTATTTTCTATTAAAAGAAAACATGATTTCGTGAGAAATAACTAAAAGGCAAGTTTAAAGAGAATAAGAAAGTGGATTTTCGTATTTCTAATATCCAAGTAATAAGGAATATCCAAAGTTAAAGAAGAGAGAGAAGGTTTCTTCTCCTTGAGGGAATATGAGTCCTTTATAAAAGGGACTTCGTTTCTTTCTGGGCAAGCCACCTTAGGGCTTCGTTACCCTCCCTTATAAAAGGGGTAAAGCCCAGGGACGATTTTCAAGGGTTTCCCACGCAGCCATCCTTCTCTTCTACTTCTTCTACTTTATCTTCTTCATAGAAACCCTAACAAAGTAGAGCATCGAGAATGTAGAGCCACAAGGCGGCTAGAGGGAGTTGCTATAATAGTTTGTTGCTCCGTGGTACAAGAAAGAGGCATTGCTAGTACGGCCGCGCACTAGCTCAGGCGCAGCAGCAGCCACACAGCTGCAATTCCGGCCAAGGGTTGCAGATTCGCGCAGCCCAGATCAGCTATGCTGGTTGCGAGCAGGGCGGTGCCCCAAGAACGGAAGCATGTGGCGGAGGTAGAGCGACCTTTTCCAGTGGGTTTCATGCTTGGAAGAGGTGGCAAGAAATCCCGCAAGCCGTTGCAGCACCACCTTGGTTTGCAGGTCCGACGCCCAGCACATGGCCATCCGGGCCATGGCTCGGAGCTAGGGCGGCTGCGCTAGAGAGGGTCGGAGGTAGAGAGGCAGTCCACAACGCTCTTTGGGTCCATGAGGGGGAAGAGAGGCTACCCCAATCGCGGCTAGGGCTAGGATCGACGGCCAGGTCGGGCAGCGCAAGGTTGAAGAAGCCTGAAGAGCTATTGGACGGTCTTACCCTCGGCCTTACAAAGGACGAGCTACTCAAGTGAGGGGTAGAAGCGTCATTCGATTCTAATTCAATCAAACAACGTCGCATGTGCAAGGATGATGTGGCGCTTCCCTATTGGTCCAGTAAGTGATTTAATGAAAAATTCATATTTATTTAACCGTAGCTCGGTTTAAAACAAGTTTTGTATGAATTTTGATCAGGAAAACGCGAGGAATCCAATAAAAATGTTTTTATATCCTGAATCTGATCATAGTTGGAAATGTAGTGTAAATTATCATCTTTAATGAATTAAAGGTTAAGAAACCCTATTTTGAAATGAATAAAGTGTTTAATAGGGTTTAATGGATCATTAGAGTTGATATTATCCTGTTAAATGTAAAATGGTACATTATGTTTAAAAAAGAAGATCTTTGCACGTGATTAATCTAATTTAGAGATTATGTGCATAAATATGCTTAAAAGTACATAAAGTTATAATCTTTAATGATTTAATTAAGGGAAAACCCTTAGTTTTGATGATAGATGGACTTAATGAAATTAATTGGATAATTCAAGCCAATATTAACATGTGGTTAATAAAAGTGAAAATGGGATCTAAAAAGATGATCTTTTTATATAATTGGCTTAGTTTAGGGTTTTGTGCATGATTATGCATTAATGAGCTTGAAAATCCTAATTTATGCGAATATGACATTTAAATGTTTTAATTGTTCAAATCCATGAATAAATAGGGATATGATGATCCTAAGTCAATCTGAGTATAAAAGACTATTAAAATGAATAGTTGAGCAATTAAGGTTCATATAAATGGAAAAGAGTATTTTAGGGTTTGTTGACCTAAAATGGATAAAGTTTGAGAAATTGATCTAAGAAACCCTAATGAATACTAATGAAACCTTAATGCGGATTAGAAATCCTAGAAAGTGAATCCAAGTCAATAAAGTAGTTTCTTGATAAAGTGTGTAATAAATAAAGTACATATTTATTTCAGGAACTATGTGATGATTGAATTACTTGCTTGGATCTGTTGATTGACTTGATTGTATACACATGAAGTATATGTTGAATAATGTGCATGACTCATCAAATCAGGTATGTGGTTACGATTATGAATAACCGCTTTAGTTTCCCGATGGATTCCCGGATGTTTAATTGCATTGAATGCAACTAAACTGTTGGATGTTTATTTTTTTCATGCAACTATAAAGTGACTATGATTATCACTATAAATGTTCATATATAACTGGCTAGATCCGGGTCCACCTCTGTTACTTTGAAAAGGCTAAAAAAAGGGGTAATCCTAGAGCAAGGTCTAGGTTATCGTGAGTTAGAAATTGGGCTACCTACGTGTAGTGCCATGAGACTCTTTAGCATACCCCGAGTTAAGGAGTGGTCTACTTACGAGTAGTGCCATGTGACTCAACCCTAGAAACTGGTTCACTTATAGGTGGATCATGAGGGGTTTAATGGGGACAACACAGAGGATAGGGTACCCTTGGATCGCGGAGTTATATCTAAAATGTAATCTTGGTTGCTAAATGATTAATTGAATGATTAAATTGTTATCATTGTTGAATGTTTATTGTTTCCCCCACATACCAGCTTTGGCTGACCGACGTTTTGTTTGTCGGTGTTTTAGGTACAAGCCAAAAGGACAAATAGTAAATTGTCATACTGTGTAATACATGAAGTAAAATACAAGGAGGATTAGTTAGAGTAGAATCCTTAAGTGGATAGACGTTTAGAGATCCAAGTTTTCAAAAAGGTATGCAAAAATTTATTTTCTTACAGCTTTTCAGTTTAGTATGTTAAAATTTAATAATTATTTTTGGTTAATTGTCGAACCTTTGATCCGGAAGGTAGGGGTGCGGCTTCGACCTCTCGGTCTCCCTTAATTGGGGGTTATCGGGAGGTGGGGCCGTAACATTTGGTATTAGAGCATAGGTTCCCCAGTTAACCATTAATAATTATTAAATTTTACAAACTCCATAGAACCCAAGGGAGTTATTAGAGGATTATCCGAAAGATGGAGGTGTCTAGAAAAGGATCACGACCGGGGGCTGGCAATATTTTCCTATGCAATGCTTGTCGGAATACGAGGACTCCCAGATCTGTGTGACTGCCTGGCTAAAGTCTTAGGGTATGAATCAAAATAAGATACCTTTAGGACTTCTCATCTTATTCATCCCTTCTCATCACAAAAAATTCTGATAAGGACCTAAAGGATTAGGGTTTTCTTTCTTCTCCTCACCCTCTTGAGGTATGGGTAAGGTTAATAAGGTTTAAGGAATCCTCCACCAAATTAATGAAAGGCATGTAAATAAGATGTCATGGACATAAGCTTAATAGATTAAGCGCAAACTAAAGAATAGATACATGCTTAGGTCGTATGACATAAGTTGTCATGTCCTCAGAAGAGACCTGAGGCTAGACCTTCTTGTCAGGAGGATAAGTTAGTCTTGGAGATAGAGATCTCCATTGCAAGTAGAGACCTGGCACATCCTCTGAGGATGATGCTAACCCTAACCCTAAGTGAAGGTTAGAGAGAGATGATTTGGACCAGGTGTTTGAAAAGAACATGCCTTTGGGATGCCATATGATCCATGGGTGACCTAGCACCTTTGGCAACCCAACCCTGGGAAGGGTCATGCATGTTAGGGTAAAGGATAGCTCCTTAGATGATGATGTTAGTGAAGGACCTTAGAAACCCTATGGGCTTGTGCAAGTAGGGTGTAGCTGGCATCTAGGGCACGTCATGGTGCTGACAGTAGGATGAAACCATGGATTAGGAATCATGAGGGAGCACAAAGGGTTATGGATGATCTTGAGCAAACATAAGTTCGAACCTAGGCTTCAACCATGTAGGGCATGCCTTGAGGTTGATCCTTCATGAAGAGAGAACCTTTCATGGTGAGGTTGGATGTAGGGTTAGCTCTAGAGAGAGAAGGAAACCCAACAAGAAGGTTGGAAGCCTAAAACCCTGAACAATGGATGATAGTGGTTGCCTCGTGATCGATCCCTGAAAGTTGATGATATCTTGGTTGCCTTTAGAGGGACCAAACCCTAAAGATAGAAGATGAAGCATCTGGTGCCTATGTGCCTACGGTATAGGTGTTTACTTTCTGAGGTGGGAAGAAGAGTTCCTTAGACCTAGAGAGGTTTAGTGAACAGGTTCTGAGGCCTTGTACCTTGTTGGTTGTCCTTAAGGAGGATCCAACTCTAAGTGTTGCTCGAGTCGAAGGATGACAAGGAGTGCATGTCATGCCTTTTGCATGCTTGGTTCAGAGATAGAGCATGCAGTTGGACACCTAAAAGTGAACCTAGGGTTCCTAGGCCTAAGAGGGGAAGTGGTGTACCTGATGCTCATGATGAGAGTTGAGTTCCTATAGAAGAGAGCATGGTACTCATCATGTATAGAGGAAAAGGGAAGCCCCTTAAGTTTAGGGTATGTTTGATGAACCCCTCACAACTAGGATGATGATAAGGGAAAGTATGATCTTGATCCAACATGGAGGAAAGAGGACAAGTATGACCTAGCATGGTACAGTAGGTGATATGCTTGTGCCTTAATAGCTTGCTAGGGTTAAGTAAGCTCATGTGGATGTAAACCCTAGACCTAAGAGCTTTTGTGACTTTGTTGTCAAGAGATAGTTTTCCTCCCATCTTGGGAGAGGGACCCCTTTGGTAGGGTGTATATCAGTTTTGTTGGTTCAAGGTAACCTAAAGAGGTCTCATAGGATCTTGAGAAGCTAAGTGAAAAGTACATAGTATGAGAATGAACCTGTAGACCCATAGATATCCATCTCTAATTGCATATGAATGTACTACTATGGAGGTAACCAGTATGGGGCTTGACCAAGGTAGGCAGGTTGCCATGATCCCTATGAAAGGATGAAAGCCAGCCCATGAATGCAGAAAGAGAGATGATGAAGACTTGGGTAAGGTTCTAAGTGAATATGTACTATAGTGGAGAATCCTAAGTCTATCCTAGGGTCAGGTAGGGATAAGACCGATGAAAGTAGGAGTTGCCTAATTCCCCAGTTGCACATGACCATAGGGTCGGGAGGTAACAACTATCATTGTCTGAGGGCCATGGGTTAGGAGATTGATCACCTTCATGAACTCATGGGACCCAAAGGGCAGATGAGTAGGGCACTCCCTTGATGCATGAGGGAAGAGGGATGACCCCAAAAGAGTCGGTACCGTATAGACCTAAAAGAGACGACCAAGGATTGTGAGGTGAACCAAGTAGGTTCGAAACTAGTTTTCCATGGAGGTAACTTGGATATCAAGGTGATTGTAATATAGAAGCATAAACAACACATTTCAACTTAGATTTGAAGGTGTGATGGCAAGGTGGGATGTACCATCTCTACTCTTTGAACAGGGGGAACTCAGTATTTGGATTGCAGCCAAATGCTTATTTCCTCTTGTTATGGGGGTGAGAGATAAGACATTACGCATGCCATACACTAAGGATAAGAAATGATATAGGTTGGAACGTTGCCATGAGAAATGAGGATAGAGAAGATAACCTACCCTGGTAAAGTGAATGATACATGGATGGTTTGCAAACACTAAGAGGAATGAGGTAGTCACCTTACGAGGATGTTTTTTTATCATGAGCTATGTAGAACTTACAAGTTATATCAGATTGAGTTTGATCACCATGATGATAAAATCAGAGAGTGTTCTTAATGAAGATAAACATAGAGTTTGAGGTGAGATGATAAGTGCACTGCATGGAAGTGTATGTCTTCAATGATACCTAATACCTAAGGATGTGAAGTGGTAATGGATGCTCTGGTTGAGATACATCTGACTTGTTTGACTAGAAGCTAGAAGAGGTTGTTTGGCTAACCCTAAGTTTGGAAAGGAGAGGTGTTTGGATAACACTCAGATGTAACAAGAAAAGGTGAAAAGTTAAGGGTTGTTTGGTTAGCCAGTCTAGTCCTTGATATGATGATGGTAGAACCTCAAGTGCACTTCTTTGGAAAAGAAGGTGATGAAACCCCGATAGAATGGTTTAGGCATCGATCTTGAGGAATCATGACAATACATAGGAGATCATGACTTAAGATCACCATATACCGTGGTACTACCAAGATAATAAGAGATAGTGGTACTTTAAATACCAAAGATAAAGTTGCACGTGGTATATGGTCATGCAAGCCAAGGGTAAGGGATGAACACCAGTAACCCAGTGCATTGATATGAAGGATAAAAGTCCCAGAAAAGAGAAAGGGAGTTCATCACAATGGATGTTGTAAGTCTCCCCTGGATCGAGGAAGGTCGAGATGCAATATGGGTTATGGTAGTTCGCCTTACCTAGATGACATGAGAAAGAAAGAGTTCTGTCAAGAGACAAATCTGGTTGAACTACCCATGAGAGAGATGGTTCAACTACACCATGAAGCGAGTTCAAAGGTTCTTGAGTTTGACCTTAAAGTTCACTTCCAAAGGGTAAAAGTAGGTACATGAAGAACTCAATGTTAGTATAGTTTATCACCCCTAACTATGGTTAGTATGATCCAGACTAAATGGTCTGATGAGGGCATGTGTGCTCATTCAGGGTGATATTTAGAGACAGTTCTTGTCCTATGAAAGATGTGTTGATGACCACCATAGCCAGTATCGGGATTCTAAGAAGCTCTGTAAGGGAGGTTGAGTCAGTCACCACTTCAGTAAGGTGATGTTGGTGAAAGGACCACATGAGGATTAGAAAAGGACCACAGTGCATGAAGATGAAAGTCACTTTAATCATGCAATGGCTGAAAGGAGCCTAGAGACGACGAGAGTCATGAGCAGATGCAAAGTAGACTAACATGCAATGCACTGTGGGAGAATATAATGTGAGAATCTGACCCCTCTGAGCTGCAACTGAGAGAGATAAGTCCCCGATACATGGGTCCATTAGAGATGGATGGGTGGAGATGGTTAGGTTTTGACCCTACCCTTAGGATAAAGTAATGTGGGATGTTTTCCATGTGTCCAATTTAGAGCACTATGTGAAGTACCCCGACCATGTGCTGAGCAATGAACCTAGTGAGCCCCAAGGGAGGCTGAAATGGCCTGAGTCACCTGTGTAGTTTATAGACGCCAGGATGAAAGAACTCAGAGAAAAGAATATGTGATGATAAAGGTTCTTTGGATGTGCCATGAGTACGGTAAAGCCACATAGGGGCCAATTATGGACATGGAAAGGTCTTATCCTAAATTGTTTGTTTGCTTGATAGAATTTTGAGGACAAAATTCCTATAAGAGGGGAAGGATGTTATAACCCCAATTTTTGGGTTCAAATAAGGAGAAATGTAATTTCTCATATTAAAGATAATTGAACAATTAATGATATGATTTGTTTTGAATAAATGGTTTCCCTTCACAATAGACTTGATTGGTTGCTTTGTGGGCTTTATTGGCTATTGGGCCCAATAATAAGGAAATTCAATTAGTAAATGGATAATTGAATTTTTAAGAAAAGAAATATGTAGAAACCTCTAGAAGGCACATCCAAAGAGGATTTCGTGCCTCTTGGGTTCCTTGGGTTCCAAGGACTCCAAAGTTGCATAGAGAAGGCAACAAGAAAAGAAAAGATTAATTAAGTATTTATTTATTAAGAAATAAATTGAAAATAGTGATAAAATGTGGAAAATGAGGAGAAAGAGGCATAAATGAGATTTCTTGGGGAAATTTCGTATCCATGAGATTTCTAATGATAAAAGGAATGAAAATGAGGAAAATAAAAGAGAAATAAAGAGAAATCCTTGAAAAGAACTACTTTAATGAGAAATAAACAAGATAATGTGAAATAATGCATAGAGATGCATCTAGAAGGATAATGAGTATCCAATCAAAAGAATTTCGAAATAATGGAGTGTCTTGGGATCCAAGGAGTCCCAATAAAGAGGGAAGAAAGAGAAAATACCAAAATTTGCAAAATAAAGGATAATGTGATACATTGTTAATAAATTTTTTGTTGCTTTTCAAAAGATGGTATTTTCTATTAAAAGAAAACATGATTTTGTGACAAATAACTAAAAGGAAAGTTTAAAGAGAATAAGAAAGTGGATTTTCGTATTTCTAATATCCAAGTAATAAGCAATATCCAAAGTTAAAGAAGAGAGAGAAGGTTTCTTCTCCTTGAGGGAATATGAGTCCTTTATAAAAGGGACTTCATTTCTTTCTGGGCAAGCCACCTTAGGGCTTTGTTACCCTCCCTTATAAAAGGGGTAAAGCCCAGGGATGGTTTTTCAAGGGTTTCCCACGCAACCATCCTTCTCTTCTACTTCTTCTACTTTATCTTCTTCGTAGAAACCCTAACAGAGTAGAGCATCAAGAACGTAGAGCCACAAGGCGGCTAGAGGGAGTTGCTATAATAGTTTGTTGCTCCGTGGTACAAGGAAGAGGCATTGCTAGTACGGCCGCGCACTAGCTCAGGCGCAGCAGCGGCCGCACAGCTGCAATTCCGGCCAAGGGTTGCAGATCCGCGCAGCCCAGATCAGCTATGCTGGTCGCGAGCAGGGCGGTGCCCCAAGAACGGAAGCATGTGGTGGAGGTAGAGTGACCTTTTCCAGTGGGTTTCATGCTTGGAAGAGGTGGCAAGAAATCCCGCAAGCCGCTGCAACACCACCTTGGTTTGTAGGTCCGACGCCCAGCACATGGCCATCGAGGCCATGGCTCGGATCTAGGGCGGCTGTGCTAGAGAGGGTCGGAGGCACAGAGGCAGTCCACGGTGCTCTTTGGGTCCAGGAAGGGGAAGAGAGGCTACCCCAATCGCGGCTAGGGCTAGGATCGACAGCCAGGTCGGGCAGTGCAAGGTTGAAGAAGCCTGAAGAGCTATTGGACGGCCTTACCCTCAGCCTTACAAAGGATGGGCTACTCAAATGAGGGGTAGAAGTGTCATTCGATTCTAATTCAATCAAACAACGTCGCATGTGCAAGGATGACGTGGCACTTCCCTATTGGTCCAGTAAGTGATTTAATGAAAAATTCATATTTATTTAACCGAAGCTCGGATTAAAACAAGTTATATATAAATTTTGATCAGGAGAACAAGAGGAATCCAATAAAAATAGTTTTATATCCTGAATCTGATCATAGCTAGAAATTTAGTGTAAATTATCATCTTTAATGAATTAAAGGTTAAGAAACCCTATTTTGAAATGAATAAAGTGTTTAATAGGGTTTAATGGATCATTAGAGTTGATATTAACCTGTTAAATGTAAAACGGTACATGATGTTCAAAAAAGAAGATCTTTGCACGTGATTAATCTAATTTAGAGATTATGTGCATAAATATGCTTAAAAGTACATAAAGTTATAATCTTTAATGATTTAATTAAGGGAAAACCCTTAGTTTTGATGATAGATGGACTTAATGACATTAATTGGATAATTCAAGCCAATATTAACATGTGGTTAATAAAAGTGAAAATGGGATCTAAAAAGATGATCTTTTTATATAATTGGCTTAGTTTAGGGTTTCGTGCATGATTATGCATTAATGAGCTTGAAAATCCTAATTTAGGTGAATATGACATTTAAATGTTTTAATTGTTCAAATCCATGAATAAATAGGGATATGATGATCCTAAGTCAATCTGAGTATAAAAGACTATTAAAATGAATAGTTGAGCAATTAAGGTTCATATAAATGGAAAAGAGTATTTTAGGGTTTGTTGACCTAAAATGGATAAAGTTTGAGAAATTGATCTAAGAAACCCTAATGAATACTAATGAAACCTTAATGCGGATTAGAAATCCTAGAAAGTGAATCCAAGTCAATAAAGTAGTTTCTTGATAAAGTGTGTAATAAATAGAGTACATATTTATTTCAGGAACTATGTGATGATTGAATTACTTGCTTGGATCTGTTGATTGACTTGATTGTATACACATGAAGTATATGTTGAATAATCTACATGACTCATCAAATCAGGTATGTGGTTCCGATTATGAATAACCACTTTAGTTTCCCGATGGATTCCCGGATGTTTAATTGCATTGAATGCAACTAAACTGTTGGATGTTTATTTATTTCATGCAACTATAAAGTGACTATGATTATCACTATAAATGTGCATATATAACTGGCTAGATCCGGGTCCAACTCTGTTACTTTGAAAAGGCTAAAAAAAGGGGTAATCCTAGAGCAAGGTCTAGGTTACCGTGAGTAAGAAACTGGGCTACCTATGTGTAGTGCCATGAGACTCTTTAGCATACCCCGAGTTAAGGACTGGTCTACTTACGAGTAGTGCCATGTGACTCAACCCTAGACATTGGTTCACTTATAGGTGGATCATGAGGGGTTTAATGGGGACAACACAGAGGATAGGGTACCCTTGGATCGCGGAGTTATATATAAAACATAATCTTTGTTGTTAAATGATTAATTGAATGATTACATTGTTATCATAGTTGCATGTTTATTGTTTCCCCCACATACCAGCTTCGGGTGACCGACGTTTTGTTTGTCGGCATTTTAGGTACAAGCCAAAAGGACAAACAGTAAATCATCATAATGTGTAATACATGAAGTAAAATACAAGGAGGATTAGTTAGAGTAGAATCCTTAACTGGATAGACGTTTAGAGATCCATGTTTTCAAAAAGGTATGCAAAAATTTATTTTGTTACAGCTTTTCAGTTTAGTATGTTAAAATTTAATGATTATTCTTGGTTAATTGCCGAACCTTTGATCCGGAAGGTAGGGGTGCGACTTCGACCTCTCGGTCTCCCTTAATTGGGGGTTATCGGGAGGTGGGGTCGTAACAACCGTGGTACCCCACCACGGCCGTGCTACTCCCAGAATCCACCCAGTTTTCCACTGTTTTCCCCATTTTGCCCCTAACTTAACCCTAGACCCCCTAGATCCCTATATAAGCCCTAGTGGCGGCTGAGGGTCGGGGGTTGGCTTATTAGAGTCCCATTTTAGCTCCCTTGCCACCTCCACTCCATTCCACTTCACCTCTACCTCAAATCCATTCCATTTCACCATTTCCACCACATAAGCCTCCATATCTAAGCCTTCCATCCACTTCCCACCATCATCCCACTCCATTCAATCCAAGGAGAAGAAAGAGGACGTCCTTGCAACAGCTGGAGGGAGGATATTCCCCATCTACACCGAGCTCCATGGCTACTTCTTCCTCTATCTCCTTTCTTTTTGTATTTTGCTTTGTTATGAGTAGCTAGGCCCCTTGGGTGGGCTATTTGGGGAAAATATGTTACTTTGATACCATGTTGGGGGGAAATGGCATGTAAACATTGTAATTCCATTTGTTAATGATTATATTCTATTTCTATCTCTTTCTGCATGGATTGCTTGTTGGTTTGTGAGTGAAATCACCTAGGAATTTAGGCAAATTGCTTGTATGTGTGAATTTTGGGATTTTCCCCTAGGTCCAATTCTGGGATCCCTAGGTTGCCTCCCATCTTCCTACATCCTAATCAATATCCCTAAACCTAAGTGAGAGATCTAATTAGCTAGATTAGATAATTATAATGCAATTAGCATGGAGCCTTCTCAAGGCTAGAATGTGGGGGAATTGGGGTCCAAAGCCCTAATTTCACCTCCCCATTACTACCCTCGACCCCTAATTGCCCTAGGAATGCCTAATCTAGAAACCTAGACTTGATTAGACTCTAATTGAATTGAACCTAATCCCTAACCCAATTGAGCCTCGTAAGGGTAGTAGGGGGTGTTAGGGACTAGTTCCCCTATGCACAACCTAGCATATCCATGGCCAGTTAGTAGCTTAGGTTAATTCATTAGACTCTAACTTGTTGTTTGGTTTGGATAATCTAAATGGAATAATAATGTTCATATGTCACCCCCAACTTAAGTGATAATTTCATACCCCTAAATAGCCCACACATCTCTTTACTGCTTAAAACCCTAGTTTTGTGCTTGCTTAGCTTAGTTAGTTCTTTTCTTGCTTAGTTAGCTTCTTGCCTTGCTCTTGCCTTGTTTATGCTAGTTTAGTTCTTTAGTTGCTCTTTCGCTCCTCTCTTACTTGTCCTAGTGTAACTTGCCTTTTGATACCTAGCTTAGCCTTTCCTTGCCTGCTTAGTCTTAATCTAACCTAGGGTTAACATAGATTTCATTCTCACCTTTAATTGCTTGCTTGTTCATAATAGTTTAACAATCAAAACAACCTTTAAACCCTTAACCCTAGTCTCCGCAGTAGGAACCTAGCTAAACTAACCTAGCTCTAGAGCCCCCTCTTATCCCTGTGGTTCGACCCTTTACTTGCCACCTTCCTATACTATGACACGACCCCGTGCACTTGCGGGTGTAGTGTTTTAGTAGACGTAGGTAGCTAGTTTAGGTTTATAAATTTCGAAAGCACAATCTCATATCCCGTGCACTCCGACCTCGTGGCGTGTAAAAGAACCACTAGCGGAATCGCACCATAAACCCTAATCTAGGGTGATGTAATGTGAATAGTAAACCCTAATTATGGGTTGTTGGTTATAAACCCTAATCAAGGGTGATGTGATGTGAATAGTAAACCCTAATCTAGGGTGATGTAATGTGAATAGTAAACCCTAATTATGGGTTGTTGGTTATAAACCCTAATCAAGGGTGATGTGATGTGAATAGTAAACCCTAATTCCAAATGAGGTAAATGGAAGTGTGAATTCCTAATTCTGGGTTATACTTTTTAACATGAAGCTCTAAGGTTGGATAATGAAATGATGAGTCCTTAATCCTAATTGAGATGAAGGGGATGATTAAGCCTAATTGAATTGAAAAGGGAAAACTCTAACCCTAGTAAGGGTATAGTGGTGTATTCCTTGATTAAAGATGACATAATTATTTTACATAGTGCTGGTATGAAATTGATGTATCTATTATCATTTGTACTAATCATGTAGGTTTTATGAGATATTGAACATAGCCAGGTATGAGCTATGATGCTTTGTTTATTGAAAGTACCTTATGCGCTTTGTAAACAATGATATGCTATGTTGCCTAGTGAAAGGTAACAAAAGAGATTGATAGGCTTTAAGAGCCATGTGAAATACCTGCATTGCAATTATCATGTTTACACTGTCAAATGACTTGACGGAATTATGTTACCTGCTAAAGTTGTAACAAGTATATTGTTGATCTAAGGGTTTGAATACCCATATTCTTGAATCATGATGATGATATGATAAGGGATTGAGTTCCCAATGCTGTTAAAGCTGTGAAATGAACTTGATAGAAATAGTACTCATTCTTTATAGTAATTGTTATAAAGGTTTATGTTTGAAAACATGCCTGATGCTAAAAGAATGTTGTAATGTACTTAAATAATCAAGAGAAATGATATCATGTAGAGCCATGACCATAGATCCTTCATCGTCAGTAGTTTGGTGATGGTGAAATAGGTTTTCCTAAGGGAACTCCTGGAGAGCATACTTTTGAGTATGTTGGGGTAATGGGCACGAATATCCTTATGCCCTAATGGAGGAATTGATGTGAGAATAACATTAAATCTCTCAATCCTTCATTATATGTATTTTTTGGGATGATGTATCACTTATCTCCCGATGATGATGTTAATTCCGAATCTATGTTAGATAAACAAGAAATCTCTCAATTGCGAAGAGAGTACAACATGCCACAGTAACTCTAATAGCAAAGTTGCCAGTATACCCTGGAAAGCTATATATATAGAAGAAACACAAGATGTCCTGCATGTTATTCCTCACACTGACTGAGGAGGATGAGGTCATAGGAATCTGGCTCTTCTAATGACCTATGTATGGTACCAATTTCTATTTCACAATGGTCGATTGGAGTATGAGCGGTATACCTCATCTCTTCACGGCACAAGTATGTTTGAAAAATGTAATCAGCCGTGTAGCATATTTGCTTAGGGTTGTACTACAAGAAACAATGATTGATGATACATTGTTTATTATGTCCTAGATGGATAAATGATATACATGTTCTTCATTTTCCTTATTAAATAAATAACTTGCTGCTTAATCAAGTTTATAACTAGAATGAACTGTATGTAGAATACTGCTCTACTTAGTTTATTCAATGAATTACCTGCTGTTGGATATTTATAATTCTACTGCTCAGTGTTATTCTATTATCTGCAATAACAATGTTTCTGGCAGAGAGTTATATCTCTCGCTGGGACAATTTTCAATTGTCTCACCCCTGTGGGATTCAACATTTTAGGTAGACATCGAGGAAGAAGAAACCCTTTAGTGGGTGAGCAACAACAACAGCAGCCACATCAGCAGTAGCAGAAACAACAAGGACAACAATGATCTTCAGGTGGAGACATTGTCTGTTAGGTTATGTATATAGAGAGTCCTATGTGTCGTCTTTGTACTCTCAGGTCCTAGGAGTCAGTAGATGGTTTGATATAAATCTAAGATTTTTGGCTTGATGCCTCGAGATTTTTGTATATTGCTCATGTACAGTTTAACAGGGTAGTCTATGTTGTGACTCTCAGGATGAGATGATACAGAGATGTACTAATGTATCAGAATGTAAATAACTTATTTTGGTTCTTTGTGAAAGAGATCTACAATTGTGGATCTCAGTGCAAATTTTTTTAAATTTTTAGTGATTATCAGTAATTCTGCTACTAACGATCGCTTCCGCATTAATCTTAATCGATGTTTGACAATAGACGTCTCAATTCAGTGGTATCAGAGCTCTAGGTTTTTTGAGTCTACAGAGACAAAGGAATAAGGTTGTTGAGTCTGTTCTAGTGTCTTCTAGTCTATCTAATAGTGTCTTCTGCTCATATAGGAGGAGAAGAGAAAACTAAAGATGTCTGGATGACATGATGAACATGTTGTTGAAAGTAGTATCGCTGCACTCAGAGGAGGTGCAAGAGACCAAGGAAGGGAGGAATCTGTGCCTGAACGACCCTAGTTCAATCCAGCTGACATGAGGAATCCAGCCTTCCAAGCCATGTTTGGGCAGTTCATGACTTCCATGACATACATGACTGATAGAATGCCCATGCCTGCACCTAGGGCACCTACCCATCAAGAAGGACAAGGTGCCGGAAAGATGTTTGAACGACTTCATCAGGTGGGAGCCATGGAATATGCTGGGACAGCTGACCCAGCATATGCTAACATGTGGATAACTGAACTAGAGAAGGCCTTTAGAATCCTCAACATCCCAGAAGCTGAGAAGGTTAGACATGATGTATACCTTCTTATGGGGAGTGTTGGTCACTGGTGGACCATAGAGGAAGGGAAAAGGCCAGGTGTGGAGATCGAATGGGAAGTATTTCGACGAGAATTTGTCAACAAATACTTTCCTAAGACGTTCTTGGATGAGAAAATCTCTCAGTTTGAGATGTTAAGATAAGGACCAATGAACATTAGCGAGTATGAGGCTAAGTTCATGGAGCTTTTGCAGTTCTGTCCGCATATGGCAACTACAGATGAAGAGCGGATTCGACATTTTGAGAAGGGATTAAATGTTGAATTGACCACCCCTGTGTCTACTCTGGAGAACAGGGAAAGATTTGCTACTTTTATGGAGTCTATCAGAAGGGTAGAGAGGTCTGTGACAGAGAAGCGACAGACCAAGAACAAGAAGGTGTATCCCCAGTTCCAAGGATCCTCATCCAAAGGTTTCAAGAAACTGAGGTTTTCCATGCCTTCAGTACCCAGACGTAGTGGATGTCAAATAGGGGTAGAGGATGAAGTTTACCACTAGAAAGAGCTTATATTTCAACATCTATGTCTATTACAGGACCATCCAGACCACAACAAGGGATCAGAAGTTGTTTCATATGTTGGAAAAATGGGGCATATGATGAAGGATTGTAGAGCCAGAGAGGCAAGTGTGACTCAACCCCAAAGGCAGAGTCAACAAGGTTCTCAAAGGAGACAGTTTCCAAGTAGCGCTAGAGGACGTGGACAAGCATCCCAAGCTGGATCATCAACACCCAGTCATCGAACACCGAATCAACCACAAGCAACATCGAGATTCTATGCGCTGAATCCACCTGATGCTGTGATCAACCCTCGGGTTGTGACAGGTCATATGAAGCTATTTTATTCTGATATGTCTACGTCCTGCATCATATATGTTTTAATCGATCTGGGTGCTACACATTCCTTTATCACTCGAAGAGTGATTCTTGACTACAATATGACTACAAGTCATAGAGCAGATAGCCTGTTGTTAGAAACTCCTTTGATGGGATCTGCTGTGTTGCGGGATGTGTGTTCTCCCTGCATTCTTTTCTTTTCTGAACACCACATTCAAGTGGATCTTATACCAGTTGAAATGCATGGGTTTGATATAATCCTTGGGATGGATACCTTAGAAAGGTATAATGTGGTCTTGGATTATGAGTCCAAGCAGGCTGTGTTCACAGATGAAAGTGACACATGGATCTTTCAAGGAGATAGAAAGATTCTTCCAACCTGTCTTGTGTCATCTATGGTAGCTGAGAAGCTGATGAGGCAAGGATGTTATGCATTCATGTGATAGATACCACCATGGAGAGTTCTAATCCTGTTGATGTTCCTATAGTCAGGGAATTTGAAGATGTATTTCCTGAAGAACTTCCAGGTGTACCTCCGCCCCGAGAGATTGATTTTAAGATTAATCTAATCTTGGGCACGCAGCCAATAGCATAAACACCATATAGGATGGTGCCTGCTAAGATGGCAAAACTCAAGAAATAGCTGCAAGAGTTGCTTGAGAAGAGTTTCATCCGACCAAGCACTTCACCCTGGGGTGCTCCGGTCCTCTTTGTTAAGAAAAAGGATGGGTCGATGTGGTTGTGCATTGATTATAGACAATTAAATAAAGTAACTATAAAGAATAAGTATCCTTTACAAAGGATTGATGATCTCTTTGATCAGTTGCACGGTGCAACTGTCTTCTCAAAAATAGATCTGAGGTTGGGATATCATCAGCTGCGTATTAAGGAGGGTGGCATACCTAAGTCTGCCTTTAGGACCAGGTATGGTCACTATGAGTTCATAGTTATGTTGTTTGGACTAATCAATGCACCAACTGCATTTATGGAACTCATGAATAGAATCTTTCGACCTTTTCTTGATCAGTGTGTAGTTGTTTTCATAGATGACATCCTGATCTATAGTAGAGATGCTCAGCAGCATGAGCAGCATCTTCGTCAGACTCTAACTTTGCTAAGAGAGCATAAGTTATATACTAAGTTTATCAAGTGTGAGTTATGGATACTAGAAGTTTCTTTTCTTGGACACGTAATATCTACTTCAGGTATACGTGTTGACCCTAAAAAGGTAGAATCTGTCCTACAATGGGAACAACTGAAAACATCGACAGAGATCCGTAGTTTTCTAGGGTTGGCAGGCTATTATAGGAGGTTCATTAAGAACTTCAGTTCTATAGATTTACCCTTGACTAAGTTGACCAGGAAGGATGTTCCTTTTACCTGGAATGACAAGTTTCAGCAATCATTCCAACTGTTAAAGGAGAGGTTGACTAGTGCACCAGTGCTAGTACTACCTGAACAAGGAAAAGGATATATAGTTTTTTGTGATGCCTCTAAGAATGGACTAGGATGTGTGTTAATGCAGGATAAACAAGTGATTTCTTTTGCTTCTCTAAAGCTTAAGAAACACGAGGAGAATTATCCGACACATGATCTAGAACTAGCTGCTGTAGTACATGCTTTGAAGATCTGGAGACAATATCTCTATGGAGAGATATTCCAGATTTTCACAAACCATAAGAACCTAAAGTACATCTTCTCATAGCATGAGATTAAAATGAGGCAACGCCGCTAGATGGAGTTAATCAAGGACTATGATTGTATAATTGATTATCATCCAGGGAAGGCCAATGTGGTTGCTGATGCATTAAGTAGAAAATCAGCAACACCAACCCTAGACGGAGCACAACTAAATTCTTTAGTGTGCTCTAGGAGGAATATGCTTATCTCTTTAAGGCAAAACAATGTATAGTTAAAAGTATCATTGTTATCTGGGTAATTAGCTGAGATGCACATAAAACCTACTCTGAGACAGCAGATTAAGGAGGTACAACAAGTTGATGCTGTAATTCAGTAGATTAGATCAGAGTATTGTAATGAGAAACGATATGGTTTCTATGATTCAGATGATCAGGTATCTTGTTAACATGGTAGAATGATAGTACCTGATGTTGATAACTTAAGGAACTTAGTCTTGGAAGAAGCTCATTCTTCAATGTATGCTATGCATCCAGGAAGCACCAAGATGTATCATAACTTGAAAGATATGTATTGGTGGCCTGGTTTGAAGAAGGATGTTGCTGAGTTTGTTATGCAGTGTCCAGTGTGTCAGCAAGTTAAAGCTGAACACCAGAAGCCCTCAGGAACAATGCAACCTTTGCCCATACCACAATGGAAGTGGGATCATGTAACCATGGATTTTGTGGTCGGTCTGCCCAGAACAGCCAAAGGTCATGATTTCATCTGGGTAATAGTTGATAGGTTGACAAAGACAACACACTTCTTACCTTTCAAAACAACCTATTCTGCTGAGAAGCTGGAACAGTTATATGTAGATGAGATAGTGCGGTTGCATGGGGTCCCAGTTACCATTGTTTCTGACAGAGGTCCTGATGCGTGCTATTTCAGCACATCTTTTCTGTGAATTATTAAGCTAATAGTCACATAGAAATACTCCATTCATCTCTTGAAATTGCACAAATTGATATTTTCTCATTTTTATCACAAATCTGACAATCATGTGAATTTTATTGCAGTTTCAGGACCTGAGCCGATCGATTGGTATTATCAACCAATCGTCTCACCCCCATTGACCCGATCGTCTGACAAATTGAAATGCTCAATTTGCGTTCAAGCGTCGATCATTACTCTCATCAGACGACTGGCCGAGATTGCCCGATTCCTAAACCAAATGCTCGGCAGATGCCCTATTGATGAGAAGAAACGACACCGAGCAGTTTCGACTACGCTGCCACCCTAATTAGGGTTGGCAGCCGATCGATTGACTGTCGCACTCCAACATCTTCCAGTCGATCGGTTTGTTTCTGAACCGGTCAGTTGGCGGCACGCAGACAGCCAAAATCCCAACCTCCAGCCTCAAAAACCCCTCAACCTAATTGTAAAAGTGCCTCCTTCCCCTCCTATATAAGGAGGGGCACTTCCTCCTCCTCAAGGCATCTTGGATTTCTCTTTGTATGGGGATTCTGAAGCTTTTATTCTTGTAATCATCTTCTCATTCTGCAATAAAGTAGATTTTATTTCCAGCATTGTTCTTTCATTCTTTGTTCTTGTCTCTTCATTCCGCTTTAGTCTTAATCTTCTTTTCTCCGTTCTTTAATTCTGGAGCAAGGAACTAAGAACTAAGCCATTTTATTGTCTCTAGCATAAGGATTAACCTCCTGATTTTGGGCTAGACTATGGCTTCATTACTTTCTTCCTCCGTCTCCCCCTTCTCCATGAGCGAGTAGTTTTCTATCGAGGCAAGGGGAATAACCCCTTAGCCATGGCTTTATCGACTTTTCTTAAAAAACGATTCTAGATGGATTTTGGGTTTGATAACTAATTGATCTATCAAAGTGATTAATTGATTTGATCAAAATTTAATCCGGATGGATATGACCGTGGAAGTTCGGATTTAGAACAACAAACCCAATCACATAGGAGTTTTGAAATGACCGTGTATCTTCTTCTTTTAGGATGATGAACTAAGAAGAATGAGCACCAAGATCAATGGGCACATGTGGAGTCTATCTTTAGTGGATTTTTATTAATTTACTTGCATTCATCGAATTCGTCATTTTTAAGGATTAGTTTATTTTGTCTAGACTAAGGTGGTGAAAACCCCTAACGCCTCTATTTCCATCTCTTGATTTAATCACCACATACTTTTACTTTCTTTAAATTCCTAGTCTTTTCATTCATATAGTTTTTCTTGTGCTAACAATAACCTTAAAATTTCCTTGTGCATTTTTATTCTTGCATTTCATTCCTTAGTGTTAATCACCAACCCCAAAACCCGACTTTTACTTTCCGTTCTAAATCTAAAAAAATACAAAAAATAATAAAATAGTTCTTCAAAATAATTGAGATAAAAGAAACAATCTTAAAAAGTTGTCATGTGGGATCGACCCTTCTATACTAGCCTTAATCGAAAGTAGAAAAGGGATTAAACTCTAGGATAAACATCTTAGTGATTGTAAGTGCTAAGCGACGCATTAACAATTTGGCGCCGTTGCCGGGGACAACGGATTTGTTTCTTTCGAACCCCAAAACAATTTTGAAAAACTTTTTTTTATGCCTTCCGAGTAACATTCTGGAAGTGTACTCCTCTTTCTGCTGAGTTTCCATTCCAGCAGTACATTTTTTCTGCACACGAATTAACTTCTTTAATTGTGCATGCGACGCCCGAATGTCGATTTTCAACCATTTGATCTGGAAATAGAAAGGAATTTTCATAGTCTAAACCGTCAAAGTCTAGTGAGAATGAATGAAGAAGAAGTCACCCATAGGATCGACCAAGCTCTCGCAGCTCAAAGAGAGCTCATCCAAGCCGAACAAGCGGAAAGAGAAGCCGCTTTGCGAGCAGCCTTTAGGGCCGAACAAGAGACCATAGAAGACGATAGGAGGGAAGTCGAAAGGCAAAAACAATTAAAAGACTTTTATGTTCCCAAAAATGCCTATGCACAACATCCGGTCATACCCCCCAACATTATTGCTCCACAATTCGAAATCCGAACACAATGGATCACCATGATGCAAGCCAACCCCTTCTCAGGCAATAATGGGGAAAGTTGCCAAGATCATCTTCAAAGGTTCATTGACCTTTTCTCTTTGAACAAACTCTCGGGTGTCTCTGAAGATGCCATCCGCCTTAGGTTGTTTAAGTATTCCCTCTCCGGCCAAGCTAGTAGCCGGTACAACACCATGGAGAGTGAAGAACATGTCACAACTTGGGAAGTTCTACAAAGCAAGTTCCTTGAGAAATTTTACCCCCCGTCTCTCACCTATGAACTTCGGGGTCAAATAAATCATTTTTCTATGTCCCCGGGAGAGTCTTTAGGTGAAGCCTGGAAAAGGTTCAAAGACTTACTTAGGAAGTGCCCCCACCATGATATCTCTCAAGCCCAGCTCATAGAGATTTTCTATCATGGTGTTGATGATGATACCAAATTCTTTCTCGATTCCTCATCTGGAGGAAATTTTATGCATCAAAGTTTGACTAGCGCATGGGAGGTAGTCAAACGGGCTTTCGAAACAAGGGCTAGAAGAGGGATTGGCAGAATCCTTAAGGTAGCCAAGGCAGAAGTTAATAATGATATCCAAAGCATAGCGGAAATCCTAAAATTAATTGCCTTAAAACAAGATCGGTTAGAGTCATCCTTGGTCACCCTTAGGGAGTCACCCCAACAACTAAAAGCCATGGATTCCCTTTGTGGTATTTTCCAAGGATACGACCATACCACCCTCCACTGTCAATATATCTACAACATGCCCATGCAACCTGAAGTAGGACAACAACCAAAAGACCTCAATTCGATTCATACAATACCAAGCCAAAGTTACTACAATCCCAACCAACCTAGAAAACACCCTGGTTTTCAATACCGAAACCCCTCAAGTGGAAGACGAAGAACCAATCTACATACCCCGACCCCCCTACCAAGACTGTCTCAAACAAATAAGACTTGATGCTCACTTCATGAAATTTAGGGATGCTATGAAAAAAATACATGTCGACATTCCTTTCCTCGATGCTTTGGCAGACATGCCCGCCTGGTCTAAGTACATGAAATCTCTCTTGACTAGGAAGTATGTTACTAAGGAATATGATACTGTTAAACTTTCTAGGACCACTTCAGACATTATCCTAAGTAAGATGCCAAAAAAATAGAAGGATCCAGGTTCTTTTGGAATAGGATGCTACTTGGGTGACAATGCTTGTAGAAAAGGCCTAGCAGATTTAGGAGCCAGTATATCTTTCATGCCTTATAGCCTTTGCAAAAGACTAGGATTCCATGACATGTTACCCACAACCATGACTATCCAACTGACAGACTCATCCACAACCAAACCCATGGGAATCATCGAAGACATTCCGGTTAAAGTTGGAAAAGATGCATATGTCCCATGTGATTTTGTGATCATGGACATCAAGGAAGATTTACACTACCCTCTCATTTTTGGACATCCCTTCTTAGCCACTGCCTGTGCCTTAATTGATGTTGAGGTTGGTACCATTTTGTTAAGGCTAGGGAAGCAAACCCTAGAGTTTAGGGTGTTTGAAAGCATGAGGGGACCTAGTCTTGAGGAAGAAGTCTACCTCCTTGATTTCATTGATGAATTAAACCAATTAAGGCAAGAATGGGAATTAGTTGCTGACCCCCTATGCACTGCTCTCACCATCCCCATCGAATGTGATTTGGATAATGAACCATCAAATCAACTCAAGATTCATTTGGACAACTTTGAGGAAATCCCATGTGCTAAGATTGAAGACCTTAAAATGATCTCCACCATAGAAGAATGACCTGAACCACCAAAGGCCCCGGAAATGAAGACTCTCCCCATAGGCCTGAAATATGTCTTGCTGGATGAACAACAATTATGCCCTGTTATTATCAATTCTGACCTTACCATTGAACAGGAAAACATGCTTATGGGAGAACTTAGGAAAAGGAAAATAGCTTTAGGATACAAAATGACGGATTTAGTTGGGATAGATCAATCCATTTGCATCCACAAAATCCCAATGATTGAAAATAGTAAACCTTCCCGAGACCTGCAAAGGAAACTCAACCCAAACATGAAGGAAGTTGTCCATCTTTAAGTAATTAAACTTTTGACTGCAGGAATCATCTACCCCATCTCTGACTCTCCTTGGGTCAGCCATGTCCAGATCGTCCCCAAAAAGGGTGGGACCACAGTCATTAGGAATGAGAAGAATGAGCTCATCCCCACCCGTACCGTCACAGGGTGGAGGATGTGCATTGACTACAGGAAACTCAACAAAGAAACTAGGAAAGACCATTTCCCTCTTCCCTTCCTCGATCAAGTTCTTGAACGTTTAGCTCATCAACAATACTTTTGCTATTTAGATGGCTACTCAGGTTTTTATCAGATTCCCATTCATCCTGAAGACCAAGAGAAGACCACTTTCATATGCCCTTTTGGTACATACGCTTTTAGACGAATGCCCTTTGGCCTGTGCAATGCACCAGCCACTTTTCAAAGATGTATGTCTGCCATTTTTTCAGGGTTAACTGAAACAGTCATGGAAGTTTTCATGGACAATTCCTCTGTCTATGGAGATAGTTTCAGTTCTTGCCTTGGGAACCTCTCCCTTGTTCTTGATAGATGCATCGAGTCACACTTAGTCCTTAATTGGGAGAAGTGTCACTTCATGGTCAAGGAGGGTATTTTTCTAGGCCATAAGGTGAGAAACCAGGGCATTGAAGTTGACCAAGATAAGATTGAGGTCATCACCAAGCTCCCCCCTCCTACCTCAATCAAAGACATCTGAGCCTTCCTAGGACATGCTGGGTTCTATCAGCGTTTCATTCATGATTTCTCTAAAATCACCAAACCTCTCACCCACCTCCTTCAAAAAGAGGTTCCTTTCAATTTCGATAAAGCTTGCATGGATAGCTTTTTATGCTTGAAGGTTGCTCTCACCACCACTCCTATCATCCGTGCTCCTAACTGGGCCTTACCCTTTGAAATCATGTGTGATGCTAGTGATTTTGCTGTAGGTGCCATTTTAGGACAATGAATTGACAAAAAACACCATGTCATTTATTATGCATCCAAGAACTTAGATGAAGCTCAGTGAAATTACACCATAACTGAAAAAGAAATGCCAGCCATTGTCTATGCATTTGATAAATTTCTCTCATATCTTGTTGGTTCAAAGGTAGTTTTTTACACTGATCATGCAGCCATTCGCTACCTCATGACCAAGAAAGATGCCAAGCCTAGACTCATAAGATGGATTTTGTTATTGCAAGAATTTGATTTAGAAATCCTAGACAAAAAAGGATCTGAGAACGTCGTGGCCGACCACCTCAGTAGACTTAGCTATAGCCCCATTGATGAAAATCCTATAAATGAATCCTTACCCGATGATCAATTGCTTAAGGTAGACTCCCAATTCCCTTAGTTTGCTAATTTTGTAAACTATTTAGCTGCAGGTGTATTGCACCCCGAGTATACGGGACACTCTAAAGCTAAATTTTTACATGATGTGAAAAATTATTATTGGGACGAACCTTATCTGTTTAGACTTTGTGTCGATGGTTTATATCGTCGTTGTGTATCCCGTGAAGAAAGCATCGCCATTTTAGAACAATGTCACTCTGGGCCCTATGGTGGTCACATGAGTTCCCAAAAAATGGCTAGAAAAGTTCTACAATGTGGATTCTTTTGGCCCACCATTTTCAAAGACTCTTATGATTATGTGCTCTCATGTGACCAAAGTCAAAGGACGTGCAATATCTCCAAGCGTGACCAAATTCCTCTCACCTCTTGGTAGGAATTAAAGATTTTTGATGTCTGGGGAATTGACTATATGGGCCAATTTCCTTCTTATTATGGGTTTGCTTACATTTTAGTCACAGTCGATTATGTGTCAAAGTGGGTTGAAGCCATACCCACTAAAACGTGTGACTCTAAACCTGTTAAGAAACTTTTTAAAGATATCATTTTTCCTAGATTTGAAGTCCCTCGCACCCTCATTTCTGACGGGGGATCCCATTTTTTGGAGAAAAGTTTTGAGGCTCTTTTGAAAAAATATGGGATTTATCACAAAGTCGCCACTCCTTACCATCCTCAGACCAGTGGGCAGGTAGAAGTATCCAAAAGACAAATACAATCAATTTTAGAAAAAAAACTGTTGGACGCACTAGGAAAGATTGGGCGTTAAAAATCAATGACGCTCTGTGGGCATATCGTACTGCCTACAAAACACCCATTGGTACCACCCATGTCAGACTAATCTACGGTAAGTCATGTCACTTACCAATAGAACTAGAGAACAAAGCAAGCTGGGCCATAAAAACTTTGAATTTTGACCTTTCCATGGCTGGAGAGAAACATTTTCTCCAAATAAATGAGCTTGATGAACTTAGGATGAGTGCCTACGAAAATGCAAGAATCTACAAAGACTGAACCAAAATGTAGCATGATGTTCATATTAAGCGCAAAGATATTAGAGAAGGGGATCAAGTTTTAGTTTTTAATTCAAGATTATGAATTTTTCTTGGAAAACTCAATTCGAGGTGGTATGGCCCCTACATTGTAAAGTGTGCTTACCCACATGGTGCCTTTCTCCTATGGGATAAAGTTCTGGGTGAGTTTAAGGTCAATGGGCACCGTCTTAAAAGATATATCACCATTGATGATGTTGTCACTTCAGACTCAACCAAATTTCCACCCTTGCATGATCTGAACCTCACTAACCCTTCAACTCCCCCAGATTCCAATTAATCTGATCTTTGTCGAGCCACGGCGTAAAATAAGGTGCTAGTTTGGAGGCAACCAAACACTATCTTCCCTTCTCATTTGTTTTCTTGTTTTTGTTCTTCCGTTTTGTTTTTCCTTTTTCCTACTATCGAGCCGATCGGTTACCATTACCAGATGCTCGGTTCAAGACTGATTTTACGATGACTCGATAAGAACAACGACTGGTTGGATATCCAGACGCTCGACTCGTCCGCCGCCCGTTCCGCAAAACTTTAATGCAACCTCTGTCCTTTACTTTCTTATGTCTGGCGCCCAAGGCAGACCAACCGATTGTCTGGCTGTCCAACTGATCGACTCATAGATCCATTATTCTATATAACACACCAAACAAAATACCACTCTCCCATCTCCTCGCTTACCCTAGCCGCCTCCCTCACTGTTCACTCGATAGCTTAGGCTTACCACCTCTCTGATCGTAGTTCCTCCTGCTCTTCAGACGACCACCTTGATTCTCAGCCGGACGTCTAAGGTTTTCAGCCAGCTCTTCGGCCAACCGGTCTCACCTCAGCTGGTCATCTGGCCTTTCCGCACAATCAGAGTTGTTGTCCTGAATCTATTCAGCCTCTCGCCTAGCTGGGACGCCGCCCATATCGATTGATAGACGACTGACGGGGCCTGCATCGCCACCACTCCAGCTCCTCAACAAGACGATCGTCTTCCAGATCCGCTGAGTGCTCAGATCCAGACTCAACCGACCATTTGGTGTGTCCAGTCGCCTGTCTCAGACAGCTGAAACGCCCATTTCATCTACCAGACGATCGGTTGGTTTTCTCCAGACGAACATTTACATTCTCAACCGATCAGCTTCTCTGCAGTAGTGATGTTCATCCGCTTTCGCAAGGGCAAAGGCAAGGCCCCTGCATCCTCTTCTAGGGATCCTCCTCGCCGTTCCAGTTCTCATCCCGGAATCCATTTCTGCACGCCCTCTCCTACTGGTGAGTCTTCTCCCGAGTTAGTCGAGGAGATGCTTCATGACATCGACGAGGCAGATGAGCTTCTCCGTGAGATGGAGGGAACTCAGAAGGCAGCCAATGATCCGGACTCAACCACCCCCCATTCACCCCGAATAACACCTATTCTGGGTAGCTATGACCAGTTCATTAGCACTGAACACCGCCAGCGTTATGAGGATATGTTCACAATTGGTGTTTCTTTTCCTCGTTAGGCGTGCGACACAACCCTTGATGCTTTGGGCATCCGCGACGCCATCGACAATATCCTCCGCAGAAACCACATCCGTATCTTTCCCTACCATGTCACCTCCGTCTACTGTGATCTTACCCTCGACTTTTTGAGCACTTTTCGTAGGTTACACTATTCTTTCAGAAACTCAAGCTGTAAATACTGGATTTTTGGGGAAAATCTGGAATCATCTGCCAAGAAAATCACTTCTTTTATCCTGGAAGGCAAGGAGGACTATTGGCTAGAACAATGTATGGCGCGGTCTCATGACTCCTACCCATACCATTATGATAGAGATAAGGTTTGGGCAGAGATCACCGGTCTTCTTCCCCATCTTCCTAGTGGGCCCAAGGCCTCCTGCATACACAACTCGGTGGTCCGTTACCTTCACCGTATTTTGCCTTGCACCATTTTCAATCGGGAAGGTACTCAGGGTGCAATTACTCAGGTAGAACTTTATGCTCTTTGGTGTCTTTTACATGAAGAACCTTTTAACTGGGGCAATGCTATCATTGAGCATTTTGGTACCCAAGCTAGCCGAGCCACTTCCTCTTCTTTTCGCATTGGCCACTTTGTTACCCAACTCGCCATCTTTTTGGGCTACACCCACATCGCCTTTCCTCTGCTTGAGCTCAAAAATCACCTCATCAACACTCACTATTTAAAGAATAGTAGGTTTATCCATTTGGGCACTGAGGCCGTTTATTACCTTTTGTTCAAAGGCACTCAGGTGGTCCTCCAGCTCCCGTTACATTCGCAGTTTGCAGCAGCAAACTACGTCTACGAGTTGACTGATTTACTGGGCCATATCTAGAGATTCTACCTGGAGCATCTAGATCCAGCCACCATCCTCGAGCCACAGCCTCACAGGAGGAGCCTCTCTTTAGAGGCACATGATGATGACACTGGACTGCCACCGCCACCTTCCAGACGTCGCACCAGGCGGCGACCAGACGATGACTCCGGTCCTTACGGCTTCTACGAGATCCAGACTCAGCTGGATGAGATTCTGCAAGAGCAGCAGAGACAGGGCCACCAGCTCAATCATAAGTACCTGATGCAGCGTTCGCAGGAGTCTTGACATGTGGACTGCGGTCACTATGCCCCTAGTCAACCAACTTATGATGAGTACGGAGCACAACAAAGTTATCCAGGCCATGATTCTCCTTATTGGGCAAACTACTACTCCTTCCACCAGCAGCACCCTCCACCGCAGTGACTCTTCCCTCCATCTCGCTCTTAGAGTTTGCTCGGGTCGAGAAAATTTCTAAGTCCGGGGTGGGGGTGGGTGGTACGTGATCCATCCTTTATCTTCCCTTTTCAACATTTCCTTCTGCATTTTTATTTGTTTTGCTTTGTTTACTTTCAAACATAAGGCCTTTATCTAGTCAGATGAATGTTGTACTTTATCTTCAAAAATCAAATGCATTATCAGATTTTATTTCAAAAAAAACTTTGCAATATCAAGTTCCCTATGATCATGATAGCAATTTTTGGAAACGGTGGCAAGCCTTAGAGTATCAAATAGAATCAAATGCAGAATTTCTTAATTTTAGCATTAGATTAACTTATTCTTTTTACTCTCATATAATGTAGCTACATGCCTCTTCTATCTTATGCAATGACAATTACTAAAAAAAAGGTTTTTTGTTGCACGGGAAAAATAAATCGCACGCCAAACCCTAAGTCAGGGGTGGCATGCCCTTCTTCCATACCCCACAAAGAAGCATACCATCAAAAGATGCCAAAAAAAGGCACTCAAAAAAATTGTGGTCAATGTAATCACAAGTCCATGAAAAAATTATATCCCAAGTCAAATAGAGGAGGGATTTTTCCATCACACCTCAAATTCTCTATTCCCGTGCAACAATCAACCCAATGAAAAAAAAAGAGTGTTGAAGTGCAAGTTAGATCAAGACTATCTTTACAAGGTATAAGTTTAAAAAAAACTAAGTTATGAAAAATGTTTTCTTGAGAAACATAGTGCTTGCAATTTGTGATTCTAGGAGATGGGTCGCTTGGCCATGAAAACGATAGAAGAATTGCTAATCTAGGGAGGATGAACTTGTTATTCCAAAATTTTTGAATCATTTTGATTTTTCAATTGCTTGAGGACAAGAAAAACTTTAAGTCTGTGGTATTTTGATGCGTGCTATTTCAGCACATCTTTTCTACGAATTATTAAGCTTGTCACATAGGAATACTCCATTCATCTCTTGAAATTGCACAAATTGATATTTTCTCATTTTTATCACAAATCTGACAATCATGTGCATTTTATTGCAGTTTCAGGTCCTGAGCCGATCGACTGGTATTATCAACCGATCGTCTCACCCCATCGACCTGATCGTCTGACAAATTGAAATGCTCGATTTGCCTTCAAGCGTCGATCATTACTCTCATCAGACGACTGGCTGAGATTTCCCGATTCCTAAACCAAACGCTCGGCTGGTGCCCTATTGATGAGAAGAAACGACACCGAGCGGTTTCGACTGCGCCGCCACCCTAATTAGGGTTGGCAGCCGATCGATTGACTGCAACACTCTAGCATCTTCCAGTCGATCGGTTTGTTTCTGAACCAGTCGGTTGGCGGTGCGCATACAGCCAAAATCCCAATTGCCAGCCTAAAAAACCCCTCAACCTAATTGTAAAAGTACCTCCTTCCCCTCCTATATAAGGAGGGGCACTTCCTCCTCCTCAAGGCATCTTGGATTTCTCTTTGTATGGGGATTTTGAAGCTTTTATTCTTGTAATCATCTTCTTATTCTGCAATAAAGTAGATTTTATTTCAAGCATTGTTCTTTCATTCTTTGTTCTTGTCTCTTCATTCCGCTTTAGTCTTAATCTTCTTTTATCCATTCTTTAATTCTGGAGTAAGGAACTAAGAACTAAGCCATTTTATTGTCTCTAGCATAAGGATTAACCTCCTAATTTTGGGCTAGACTATGGCTTTAGTACTTTCTTCCTCTATCTCCTCCTTCTCCATGAGCGAGTAGTTTTCTATCGAGGCATGGGGAATAACCCCTTAGCCATGGCTTTATCGAATTTTCCTAAAAAATGATTCTAGATGGCTTTTGGGTTTGATAACTAATTGATCTATCAAAGTAATTAATTGATTTGATCAAAAGTTAATCCGGATGGATATGACCGTGGAAGTTTGGATTTAGAACAACAAACCCAATCGCATAGGAGTTTTGAAATGACCATGGATCTTCTTCTTTTAGGATGATGAACTAAGAAGCATGAGCACCAGGATCAATGGGCTTATGTGGAGTCTATCTTTAGTGGATTTTTATTAATTCATTTGCCTTCATTGAATCCGTCGTTTTTAAGGATTAGTTTATTTTGTCTAGACTAAGGTGGTGAAAACCCCTAACGCCTTGATTTCCATCTCTTGATTTAATCACCACATACTTTTACTTTATTTAAATTCCTAGTCTTTTCATTCATATAGTTTTTCTTATGCTAACAATAACCTTAAAATTTCCTCGTGCATTTTTATTCTTGTTAAGTGCATTTTCATTCTTGCATTTCATTCCTTAGTGTTAATCACCCACCCCAAAACTCGACTTTTACTTTCCATTCTAAATCTAAAAAAATACAAAAAACTAATAAAATAGTTCTTCAAAATAATTGAAATAAAAGAAATAATCTTAAAAAGTTGTCCTGTGGGATCGACCCTTCTATACTAGCCTTAATCAGAAGTAGAAAAAGGATTAAACTCTAGGATAAACATCTTAGTGATTGTAGGTGCTAAGAGACGCATTAACAGGTCCCCAGTTTATGATTCGTTTTTTGGAGCGACTTCATAAAGCCTTAGGCACACAGTTAAGGTTTAGTACAACCTTTCATCCTCAGACTGATGGACAATCAGAAAGGACTATACAAACCTTGGAGGACTTTCTTAGGGCATGTGTCCTCCAGTTGACAAGAAGTTGGGATCTGCATCTAAGTTTGATAGAGTTTGCCTACAACAATAGCTATCAACACAATATTGACATGGCACCTTATGAAGCCTTGTATGGTAGACATTGTAGATCTCCCCTATGTTGGTATGAAACTGGTGAATATCAACTTTTGGGTCCTGATCTTGTGCAGCAGACCACCGAGAAGATTAAAATAATACAACAACAGTTAAAGACTGCACAGGATAGGCATAAATCTTACACTGATAAGCGTCATAGACCCTTAGAATTCTAGGTTGGAGACAGAGTGTACCTCAAGGTCTCACCTTGGAAGGGAGTTCTTAGGTTTGGGAGGAAAGGAAAGTTAGCTCCTAGGTTTATGGGGCCTTATCCAATCATTGAAAGGATTGGAAAAGTAACTTATAAGATGGAGTTACCACCTGAGCTGCAAAAGTTGCACCCAGTGCTCCACATTTCCATGCTAAGGAAATGCCATCCTGACACAGAATCAGTTCTGCAGCCTATGGAAGTAGAATTGAACGATGATATATCCTATGTTGAATGACCTATGTTGATTCTTGACAGAAGAATCAAGAAACTGAAGAAGAAAGACATTAGTCTTGTAAAAGTCCTCTGGAATCACCGTGGAGTTGAAGAAGCTACATGGGAACTAGAGGAAGAGATGAGAAGGAAATACCCTACTCTTTTCTCTTAAAATGTTTTGTTAATGATTTTGGGGACAAAATCCTTATAAGGGGTGGATAATTTGTAACATCCTTGACCTGGGTTATGAACTAACCCTAGGTGTTTTTCCTAATAAAGTTGATTAGATGCTTGCTCTTATATTTTGAAAAGTAATTAAGGCTTTTGAGGAACTTATATTTCAATTTCAGTCCTTTTTTAATAATGTTGAAACATTGTTTTGTTAATTTTGGACTAAATTACAAATTACCCAAGTTGAGGGGTTAAATTGCAAATTGCACTTATGATAAGATGTTCCTCTGATGTTGAGACATCATATGAATGAATATGATGTAGTGGTATGGTTTCAACAAGCTTGGGCATCAAGATAAAGCTTGTAGAGCAACCGTTGTGCATTAAAACTTAGTTTTGGTGTAACGTGCAATTTACACAAAACCTAGGGTTCAATATGCAAAATACCACCTCTACAGGGTCTCTCATGTTTCTTGGAATCAAGTAGAGCAAATAAAATGGGAGGGGCGCCTCATTTGAATTATCTTGGAGGAGAGAAAATCTTGATATTAAAATAATCAAGATTTAAGCATAAATGGAACTTTAATTTAATTTAATGCAAAAAGAAATAAATTAATTGAGGAACTCTTTAACCAAAAGTTGAAGGATGTGTTTGCAATAGTGTTGTACGAGCTTGTGCCTTGCTTGGGCATAAAAAGATCTCGGTTGAGTGGAAGCCCACTCACATTATCATAATAAAATGTAATATCCACTAAAAGGTTGGATATTAATATAAAACTCTTTAAGGTGCTTAATTTCTTTTCCATTAATTCTTGGATAATGAAGAGGTTTTGCAAGAACATGAAGATGGATTCGTGGCCATGAAATGAAGGGGGTTTAGTGGAAATTATTTTGGAATTAAAGAAAATAAATCTTTTTTTCTCTTTCCTTGAAATCCCCTATACCTATTCTTTTTCCAATACACATAAGGATCGTTTCCTTAGTATTCCTTTTTCTCACCTTGATTTGGCCGAACAAAGGAGAGCTCAGGAGTAGGAGAAGGATGACCATAACCTGTTGGTAAGTTTTGATCATCTTCTACCTCAGATTCATGGTGAAAACCCTAAATCAATGCTTGATTCTTGGTTTTCTTCACCCGATTTCCAATCCTAGCCAACTTGCTCATCCAAAAGCTCAAGAACGAACCTTGGACAGTTGCTGTAACTCGATCCACCATTAGACCCGTGGTTCTTGGAGCTTGGGATCAGTTCTATAGGCGGGTTTTATAACTCAAACCCTTAAATATTAGTATTGCACTCTTTTCTTCAATATTCATTGGTTACTTTCTTCTTTTTGGTAACCCATTGATTCATTGCTGAAGTTTCTATGAAGAACAGCAGCAGTTCTTGGTTAAAGAAAGGAAGAAGATGCGGACATCATCTTATATCTTTATCCAAGAAAAATCCCAGGTCAAACGGTCTCCTTAGTTGCTCAAACGGTTTCCCAAACCGTTTGGGAGCAAACGATTTCAAACCATTTGGAATGAAACGGTTTCATCAAACTGCATGGAAGGAAACAGTTTCAAACCATTTGGTGATGTTACCAGAGTTGACCATTTGGGGATTTGTTCATAATGATATAGGTTAATGACCCATCAATTTAGAATTGATTAACTCTAATTGGTTCATGAGTTGAAGGCTCAACAATCACCAAAACCCTAATCGGGTTGTGTGCTGATTTCATAAGTGTTTAAGTTGGAAACTTGGGTTGATTGACCCAAACGGTTTCAAAACCATTTGAGGATCACCCTAACGGTCTCAAGACCATTTGGGGGTCACCCAAGACCATTTGGAGGTGTAGGGTTAGGTATGGTTGAGCAATTGAAGATCTAAAGATACTAAGTTGAAGCGTAATCAATTGTTGATTTGGTGATCAATCCAATGATCCAAACTCTAAGTGGATGACTTGGATTTTGATGTTGACATGGGAAAATGGTATCAAGACCGTTTGGAGGTCATCCAAATGACCTGAAGACCGTTTGGGGTCAGGCATGTTCAATTTGGATGATGGTTCAATGGTTTCAAAGTAACTAATCTTACATTGATTAATGTTGAAGGATCATCGATTCCAAACCCTAATCTAATTGATTCAAACCCTAATTGATGACCAATTAAGGGTCAATTAAGAGTCAAATTATTTGAAGCTTGACCTATTTAACTCAATTGAAGTATGATGATAGGTCCAATTGATAATGGGTTACATGAATTCAATGATTGAAGGAACCAACATTAGAAACCCTAATTCAATTTGACATGTTGAGACTATTTTTGGTCCATGCGGTTTTGGGGAGGTTTGGACCAAACAGTCTCAAGAACATTTGAGTCCAAATGGTCTCAAGACCATTTGGGACCAAACGATCCCAAACCGGTTGAGTTCATGCGGTTTCGAAAAGGTACTTTAGCACACTGTTTCAAGTGACCAACTTTAGCAAACGATCTTGAGGGTCACCTTTGGCAAATGATCTAGAGGGTCACCTTTAGCAAATGATCTTGAGGGTCACCTTTAGAAAACGATCTTGAGGGTCACCTTTAGCAAACGATCTTGAGGGTCACCTTTAGAAAACAATCTTAAAGGTCACCTTTAGCAAACGATCTTCAGGGTCACCTTTAGCAAATGATGTTGAGGGTCACCTTTGGCAAACGGTTTCAACATCAACTTTACCAAACAGTTTCAAATATGTAACCAAGACCGTGTGGAGGTTTTTTTAGCAAGACCGTTTGAGGTCTGATTTGGTCAAGACCGTTTGGGGTTTAAGTGGCCAAGATCGTTTGGTGGATAACTAACCAAAACCGCATGGGTACTTAAAGTATTTAAAGGACAATTGATTAAATGATCAATACAATATGTAATGAAAGATGATTATAGTAATTGAATCTTAATGAGATAAGGTGATTATTACCCTTTGAATAATTAAGCTTTAATAATCATGGTGATAATGACATGATCCATGATGTCAATTCTTCTTCAAGATGGAATTGACTTTGCTTAATCAAGGCTGATGTAAACATCATCTTATAGAAGATGAGAGAGAAGACTCCCTACATGAATGTTAATTATGTAATGGACTGTCATTATGGATAGATGTCTAATTAGGGCATGATCCTTCATAGTGAGATCATGAAACCCTAATTATGAAGGTTAATGAATCATAACCCTGATTGAGGGTGTTGATAGGTGAAATCCTAATACATGATAATGGTATGATCTTAATTCATAGTGATGACATGAGAAACCCTAATTCAGGGTACCTTGATGTTCACTCCTATTTGGGGTGAATAGTAAACCCTAATCTAGGGTGATGTAATGTGAATAGTAAACCCTAATTATGGTTTGTTGGTTATAAACCCTAATCAAGGGTGATGTGATGTGAATAGTAAACCCTAATCTAGGGTGATGTAATGTGAATAGTAAACCCTAATTATGGGTTGTTGGTTATAAACCCTAATCAAGGGTGATGTGATGTGAATAGTAAACCCTAATCTAGGGTGATGTAATGTGAATAGTAAACCCTAATTATGGGTTGTTGGTTATAAACCCTAATTAAGGGTGATGTGATGTGAATAGTAAACCCTAATTCCAAATAAGGTAAATGGAAGTGTGAAATCCTAATTCTGGTTTATACATTTTAACATGAAGCTCTGAGGTTGGATAATGAAATGATGAGTCCTTAATCCTAATTGAGCTGAATGGGATGATTAACCCTAATTGATTTGAAAAGGGAAAACTCTAACCCTAGTAAGGGTATATTGGTGTATTCCTTGATTAAAGATGACACAATTATTTTACATAGTGCTGATATGAAATTGATGTATTTGTTATCATTCATACTAATCATGTAGGTTTTATGAGATATTGAACATAGCCATGTATGAGCGATGATGCTTTGTTTATTGAAAGTACCTTATGAGCTTCGTAAACAATGATGTGCTATATTGCCTAGTGAAAGGTAACAAAAGAGATTGATAGGCTTTAAGAGCCATGTGAAATACCTGCATTGCAATTATCATGTTTACACTGTCAAATGACTTGATGGCATTATGTTACCTGCTAAAGTGGTAACAAGTATATTGATGATCTAAGGGTTTGAATACCCATATTCTTGAATCATGATGATGAGATGATAAGGGATTGAGTTCCCAATGCTGTTAAAGTTGTGAAATGAACTTGATAGAAATAGTACTCATTCTTATAGTAATTGTTATAAAGGTTTATGTTTGAAAACATGCTTGATGCTAAAAGAATGTTGTAATGTACTTAAATAATCAAGAGAAATGATATCATGTAGAGCCCTGACCATAGATCCATCATCGTCAGTAGTTTGGTGATGGTGAAATAGGTTTTCCTAAGGGAACTCCAGGAGAGCATACTTTTAAGTATGTGGGGGTAATGGGCGTGAATATCCTTATGCCCTAATGGAGGAATTAATGTGAGAATAACATTAAATCTCTCAATCCTTCATTATATGTATATGCCGGGATGATGTATCACTAATCTCCCGATGATGATGTTAATGTCGAATCAATGTGAGATAAACAAGAAATCTCGCGATTGCGAAGAGAGTACAACATGCAATTGTAACTCTAATAGAGAAGTTGCCAGTATACCCTGGAAAGCTATATATATAGCAGAAACACAAGATGTCATGCATTGTTATTCCTCACACTGACTGAGGTGGATGAGGTCATAGGAATCTGGCTCTTCTGATGACCTATATATGGTACCGATTTCGATTTCACAATGGTCGGTTGGAGTATGAGCGGTATACATCATCTCCTCAGGGCACAAGTATATTTGAAAAATGTAATCAGCCATGTAGCATATTTTCTTAGGGTTGTACTACGAGAAACAATGATTGATGATACATTGTTTATTATGTCCTAGATGGATAAATGATATACATGTTCTTCATATCGTAATTCTGCTACTAACGATCGCTTCCGCATTAATCTTAATCGATGTTTGGCAACAGACGTCTCAATTTAGTGGTATCATAGCTCTAGGTTCGCTGAGTCTACAGAGACATAGGACTATGGTTGTTGAGTCTGTTCTAGTGTCTTCCAGTCTATCTGATAGTGTCTTCTTCTCATATAGGAGGAGAAGAGAAAAGTAAAGATGTCTGGATCACATGATGAACATGTTGCTGAAAGTAGTATTGCTACACCCGGAGGAGGTGCAAGAGACTAAGGAAGCGAGGAACCTGTGACTGAACCACCCCAGTTCAATCTAGCAGACATGGGGAATCCAGCCTTCCAAGCCATGTTTGGGCAGTTCACGACTGCCATGACACACATGACTGATAGAATGTCCATGCCTGCACCTAGGGCACCTACCCATCAAGAAGGACAAGGAGCCGACAAGACGTTTGAACAACTTCACCGGGTGGGAGCCACGTAATATGTTGGGATAGCTGACCCAGCAGATGCTGACATGTGGCTAACTGAACTAGAGAAGGCCTTTAGAATCTTGAACATCCCAGAAGCTGAGAAGGTTACACATGTTGTATACCTTCTTAAGGGGACTGCTGGTCACGGGTGGACCATAGAGGAAGGGAAAAGGTCAGGTGTGGAGATCGAATGGGAAGTATTTCGATGAGAATTTGTCAACAAATACTTTCCTAATACATTCTTGGATGAGAAAATCTCTCAGTTTGAGAGGTTAAGACAAGGACCAATGAACATTAGTGAGTATGAGGCTAAGTTCATGGAACTTTTGCGGTTCTATCCGCATATGGAAACTACAGATGAAGAGCGGATTCGACGTTTTGAGAAGGGATTAAATGTTGAATTGACCACCCCTGTGTCTGCTCTGGAAAATAGGGAAAGATTTTCTACTTTTGTGGAGTATGTCAGAAGGGTAGAGAGGTATGTGACATAGAAGCGACTAACTAAGAATAAGAAGGTGTATCCCCAGTTCCAAGGATCCTCATCCAAAGGTTTCAAGAAACTGAGGTTTTCCATGCCTACACCACCACCTAGGTTCAGTACCCAGATGTAGTGGACGTCAAATAGGGGTAGAGCACAAAGTTTACCACCAGAAGGAGCTCATAGTTCAGCATCTATGTCTATTACAGGACCATCCAGACCACATCAAGGGATCAGAAGTTGTTTCATATGTGGAAAAATGGGGCATCTCATGAAGGATTGTAGAGCCAGAGAGGCAAGTGTGACTCAACCCCAAAGGCAGAGTCAGCAAGGTTCTCAAAGGAGACAGTTTCGAGGTAGCGCTAGAGGATGTGGACAAGCATCCCAAGATGGATCATCAGCACCCAGTCATCGAGCACCAAATCAACCACAAGCAACAGCGAGATTCTATGCGATGAATCCACCTGATGCAGTGATCAACCCTCGGGTTGTGACAGGTCAGATGAAGCTATTTTATTCTGATATGTCTACGTCCTGCATCGTATCTGTTTTAATCGATCCAGGCACTACGCATTCCTTTATCACTCGAAGAGTGATTCTTGATTGCAATATGACTACAAGTCATAGAGCAGATAGCCTGTTGTTAGAAACTCCTTTGATGGGATCTACTATGTTGCGGGAGGTGTGTTCTCCCTACATTCTTTTCTTTTCTGAACACCGCATTCAAGTGGATCTTATATCACTTGAGATGCACAGGTATGATATAATCCTTGGGATGGATACCTTAGAAAGGTATAAGGTGGTCTTGAATTTGTGAGTCCAAGCAGGTTGTGTTCACAGATGAAAGTGACACATGGATCTTTCAAGGAGATAGAAAGATTCTTCCAACCTTTCTTGTGTCATATATGGTAGCTGAGAAGCTGATGAGGCAAGGATGTTATGCATTCTTGGCCCATGTGATAGATACCACCATGGAGAGTTCTAATCCTGTTGAAGTTCCTATAGTCAGGGAATTTGAAGATGTATTTCCTGAAGAACTTCCAGGTGTACCTCCGCCCCGAGAGATTGATTTTGAGATTAATCTAATCCCGGGCACGCAGCCAATAGCACAAACACCGTATAGGATGGCGCCTGCTGAGATGGCAGAACTCAAGAAACAGCTGTAAGAGTTGCTTGAGAAGAGTTTCATCTGATCAAGAACTTCACCATGGGGTGCTCCGGTCCTCTTTGTTATGAAAAAGGTTGGGTCGATGCGGTTGTGCATTGATTACAAACAATTAAATAAAGTTAACTATAAAGAATAAGTATCCTTTGCCAAGGATTGATGATCCCTTTGATCAATTGCGTGGTGCAATTGTCTTCTCAAAAATATATCTGAGGTTGGGATATCATCAGCTGCGTATTAAGGAGGGTGACATACCTAAGTCTTCCTTTAGGACCAGGTATGGTCACTTTGAGTTCACATTTATGTCGTTTGGACTAACCAATGCACCAGGTGCATTTATGGAACTCACAAATAGAATCTTTTGACCTTTTCTTGATCAGTGTGTAGTTGTTTTCATAGATGACATCCTGATCTACAGTAGAGACGCTCAACAACATGAACTACATCTTCGTCAGGCTCTAACTTTGCTAAGAGAGCATAAGTTATATGCTAAGTTTAGCAAGTGTTAGTTCTGGCTACCAGGAGTTTCTTTTCATGGACACATAATATCTGCTTCAGGTATACGTGTTGACCCTAAAAAGGTAGAATCTGTCCTGCAATGGGAACAACCAAAAACACCGACGGAGATTTGCAGTTTTCTATGGTTGGCAGGCTATTATAGGAGGTTTATTAAGAACTTCAGTTGTATAGCTTTACCCTTGACTAAGTTGACCAGGAAGGATGTTCCTTTTACTTGGAGTGACAAGTGTCAGCAATCATTCCAACTGTTAAAGGAGAGGCTGACTAGTGTACCAGTGCTAGTACTACCTGAACAAGGAAAAGGATATATAGTTTTCTGTGATGCCTCTAAGAATGGACTAGGATGTGTGTTAATGCAGGATAAACAAGGGATTTCTTTTGCTTCTCGGCAGCTTAAGAAACATGAGGAGAATTATCTGACACATGATCTAGAACTAGCTGATGTAGTCCATGCTTTGAAGATCTAGAGACATTATCTCTATGGAGAGATATTCCAGATTTTCATAGACCATAAGAACCTAAAGTACATCTTCTCTCAGCATGAGATTAACATGAGGCAATGCCGCTGGATGGAGTTAATCAAGGACTACGATTGTACAATTGATTATCATCCAGGGAAGGCCAATGTGGTTGCTGATGCATTAAGTAGAAAATCATCAACACCAGCCCTAGACGGAGCACAACTGAATTCTTTAGTGTGCTCTAGGAGGGATATGCTTATATCTTTAAGGCAAGACAATGTACAGTTAAAAGTATCATTGTTATCTGGGTTGTTAGGTGAGATGCACATAAAACCTACTCTGAGAAAGTAGATTAAGGAAGCACAACAAGCTGATGTTGCAATTCAGCAGATTAGATAAGAGTATGGTAATGAGAAACGAGATGGTTTCTATGATTCAGATGATCAGGTAGCCTGTTATCATGGTAGAATGATAGTACCTGATGTTGATAACTTAAGGAAGTTAGTCCTGGAAGAAGCTCATTCTTCAATGTATGTTATGCATCCAGGAAGCACCAAGATATATCATAACTTGAAAGATATGTATTGGTGGCCTGGTTTGAAGAAGGATGTTGCTGAGTTTGTTATGCGGTGTCGAGTGTGTCAGCAAGTTAAAGCTGAACACCATAAGCCCACATGAACAATGCAACCTTTGCCCATACCACAGTGGAAGTGGGATCATGTAACCATGGATTTTGTGGTCGGTCTGCCCAGAATAGCTAAAGGTCATGATTCCATCTGGGTAATAGTTGATAGGTTGACAAAGACAACACACTTCTTACCTGTCAAAACAACCTATTCTGCTGAGAAGCTGGCACAATTATATGTAGATGAGATAGTGCGGCTGCATGGGGTCCCAGTTACCATTGTTTTTGACAGAGGTCCCCAGTTTACGAGTCATTTTTTGGAGAAACTTCATAAAGTCTTAGGCACACAGTTAAGGTTTAGGATAGCCTTTCATCCTCTGACTGATGGACAATAAGAAAGGACTATACAAACCTTGGAGGACTTGCTTAGGGCATGTGTCCTCCAATTTATAGGAAGTTGGGATCTGCATCTATGTTTGATAGAGTTTGCCTAAAATAATAGCTATCAACACAGTATTGACATGGGACCTTATGAAGCCTTGTATGGTAGATGTTGTAGATCTCCCCTATGTTGGTATGAAACTGGTGAATATCAACTTTTGGGTCCTGATCTTGTGCAGCAGACCACCAAGAAGATTAAAATAATACAACAACAGTTAAAGATTGCACAAGATAGGTAGAAATCTTACGCTGATAAGCATCGTAGACCTTTAGAATTCTAGGTTGGAGACAGAGTGTACCTCAAGGTCTCACCTTGGAAGGGAGTTCTTAGGTTTGGGAGGAAAGGATAGTTAGCTCCTATGTATATGGGGCCTTATCCAATCATTGAACGGATTGGAAAAGTAACTAATAAGATGGAGTTGCCACCTGAGCTGCAAAAGTTGCACCCAGTGTTCCACATTTCCATGCTAAGGAAATGTCATCCTGACACAGAATCAGTTCTGCAGCCTATGGAAGTAGAATTGAACGATGATATATCCTATGTTGAAGGACCTATGTTTATTCTTGACAGAAGAATCAAGAAGCTGAAGAAGAAAGACATTAGTCTTGTAAAAGTCCTCTGGAATCACCGTGGAGTTGAAGAAGCTACATGGGAACTAGAGGAAGAGATGAGAAGGAAATACCCTACTCTTTTCTCTTAAAATGTTTTGTTAATGATTTTGGGGACGAAATCCTTATAAGGGGTGGATAATTTGTAACATCCCTGACCTGGGTTATGAACTAACCCTAGGTGTTTTTCCTAATAAAGTTGATTAGATGCTTTCTCTTATATTTGGAAAAGTAATTAAGGCTTTTTAGGAACTTATATTTCAATTTCAGTCCTTTTTTAATAATGTTGAAATATTATTTTGTTAATTTTGGACTAAAGTGAAAATTACCCAAGTTGAGGGGTTAAATTGCAAATTGCACATGATAAGATGTTCCTATGATGTTGAGACATCATATGAATGAATATTATGTAGTGGTATGGTTTCCACAAGCTTGGGCATCAAGATAAAGCTTGTAGAGCAACCCTTGTGCATTAAAATCTAGTTTTGGTGTAATGTGCAATTTACCCAAAACCTAGTGTTCAATATGAAAAATACCACCTCTACAGGGTCTCTCATGTTTCTTGGCATCAATTAGAGCAAAGAAAATGATAGGGGTGCCTCATTTGAATAATCTTGGAGGAGAGAAAATCTTGATATTAAAATAATCAAGATTGAAGCATAAAGGGAACTTTAATTTAATTTAATGCAAAAAGAAATAAATTAATTGAGGAACCCTTTAACCAAAAGTTGAAGGATGTGTTTGGAATAGTGTTGGACGAGCTTGTGCCTTTCTTGGGCACAAAAAGATCTTGGTTGAGTGGAAGCCCACTCACATTATCATAATAAACAGTAATATCCACTAAAAGGTTGGATATTAATATATAACTATTTAAGGTGCTTAATTTCTTTTCCATTAATTCATGGATAATGAAGAGGTTTTGCAAGAACATGAAGATGGCTTCATGGCCAATAAATGGAGGTGGATTTAGTGTAAATTATTTTGGAATTAAAGAAAATAATCCTTTTTTTCTCTTCCTTGAAATCCCCTATACATATTATTTTTCCAATACACATAAGGATCGTTTCCATAGTATTCCTTTTTCTCACCTTGCTTTGGCCGACCAAAGGAGAGATCAGGAGCAGGAGAAGGATGAACATAACATGTTGGTAAGTTTTGATCATCTTCTAACTCGGATTCATGGTGAAAACCCTAAATCAATGCTTGATTCTTGGTTTTCTTCACCCGATTTCTAATCCTAGCCAACTTGCTCATCCAAAAGCTCAAGAACAAACCTTGGATAGTTGCTGGAACTCCATCCACCATTAGAGATGTGGATCTTGGAGCTTGGGATCGGTTCTAGATGTGGGTTTTATAACTCAAACCCTTAAATATTAGTATTGCACTCTTTTCTTCAATATTCGTTGGTTACTTTCTTCTTTTTGGTAACCCTTTGATTCATTGCTGAAGTTTCCATGAAGAACAACAACAGTTCTTCGTTAAATGGAGGAATAAGATGCTGACATCATCTTAGATGTTTATCCAAGAAAAATCCCAGTTCAAACGGTCTCCTTAGTTGCTCAAACGGTTTCCCAAACCGTTTGGGAGCAAACGGATTCAAACTGTTTGGAATGAAACTGTTTCATCAAACTGCATGGAGTGAAACAGTTTCAAACCATTTGGTGATGTTGACTAGGTTTGACCATTTGGGGATTTTTTCATAATGATCTTGGTTAATGACCCATCAAATATAATTTATTAACTCTAATTGGTTCATGAGTTGAAGGCCCAACAATCACCAAAACCCTAATCGGGTTGTGTGCTGATTTCATAAGTGTTTAAGTTGGAAACTTGGGTTGATTGACCCAAACGGTTTGAAAACCATTTGGAGATCACCCAAACGGTCTCAAGACCATTTGGGGGTCACCCAAGACAGTTTGTAGGTCTAGGGTTAGTTATGGTTGAGCAATTGAAGATCCAAAGATACTAAGTTGAAGCGTAATCAATTGCTGATTTGGTGATCAATCCAATGATCCAAACCCTAATTGGATGACTTGGATTTTGATGTTGACATGGGAAAACGGTCTCAAGACCATTTGGAGGTCATCCAAACGACCTGAAGACCATTTGGGGTCAGGTCATGCTCAATTTGGATGATGGTTCAATGGTTTCAAAGTAACTAATCTTACATTGATTAATGTTGAAGGATCATCGATTCCAAACCCTAATCTAATTGATTCAAACCCTAATTGATGACCAATTAAGGGTCAATTGTGAGTCAAATTAGTTGAAGGTTGACCTATATAACTCAATTGAAGTATGATGATAGGTCCAAATTATAATGGGTTACATGAATTCAATTATTGAAGGAACCAACATTGGAAACCCTAATTCAATTTCACATGTTGAGACTATTTTTGGTCCATGCGGTTTTGGGGAGGTTTGGACCAAATAGTCTCAAGACCGTTTGAGTCCAAATGGTCTCAAGACCGTTTGGGACCAAATGGTCTCAAGACCGTTTGGGACCAAACGATCCCAAACCGGTTGAGTTCATGCGGTTTCAAAAAGGTACTTTAGCAAACGGTTTCAAGTGACCAACTTTAGCAAACGATCTTGAGGGTCACCTTTAGCAAACGATCTTGAGGGTCACCTTTAGCAAACGATCTTGAGGGTCACCTTTAGCAAACGATCTTGAGGTTCACCTTTAGCAAACGATCTTGAGGGTCACCTTTAGCAAACGATCTTGAAGGTCACCTTTAGCAAACGATCTTGAGGGTCACCTTTAGCAAATGATCTTGAGGGTCACCTTTGGAAAATGGTTTCAACCTCAAATTTACCAAACAGTTTCAAATATGTAACCAAGACCGTTTGGAGGTTTTTTGAGCATGACCGTTTGAGGTCTGATTTGGTCAAGACCGTTTGGGGTTTAAGTGTCCAAGACCGTTTGGTGGATAACTAACCAAAACTGCATGGGTACTTACAGTAGTTCAAGGAAAATTGATTAAATGATCAATACAAGATGTAATCAAAGATGATTATAGTAATTGAATCTTAATGAGATAAGGTGATTATTACCCTTTGAATAATTAAGCTTTAATGATCATGGTGATAATGACATGATCCATGATGCCCATTCTTCTACAAGATGGAATTGACTTAGCTTAATCAAGGATGATGTAAACATCATCTTATAGAAGATGAGAGAGAAGACTCCCTACATGAATGTTAATTATGTAATGGACTGTCATTATGGATAGATGTCTAATTAGGGCATGAACCTTCATAGTGAGATCATGAAACCCTAATTCTGAAGGTTAATGAATCATAACCCTAATTGAGGGTGTTGATAGGTGAAATCCTAATACATGATAATGGTATGATCTTAATTCATAGTGATGACATGAGAAACCCTAATTCATGGTACCTTGATGTTCACTCCTATTTGGGGTGAATAGTAAACCCTAATCTAGGGTGATGTAATGTGAACAGTAAACCCTAATTATGGGTTGTTGGTTATAAACCCTAATCAAAGGTGATGTGATGTGAATAGTAAACCCTAATCTAGGGTGATGTAATGTGAATAGTAAACCCTAATTATGGGTTGTTTGTTATAAACCCTAATCAAGGGTGATGTGATGTGAATAGTAAACCCTAATCTAGGGTGATGTAATGTGAATAGTAAACCCTAATTATGGGTTGTTGGTTATAAACCCTAATCAAGGGTGATGTTATGTGAATAGTAAACCCTAATATAGGGTGATGTAATGTGAATAGTAAACCCTAATTATGGGTTGTTGGTTATAAACCTTAATCAAGGGTGATGTGATGTGAATAGTAAACCCTAATTCCAAATAAGGTAAATGGAAGTGTGAAATCCTAATTCTGGGTTATACTTTTTAACATGAAGCTCTAAGGTTGGATAATGAAATGATGAGTCCTTAATCCTAATTGAGCTGAAGGGGATGATTAACCCTAATTGAATTGAAAAGGGAAAACTCTAACCCTAGTAAGGGTATAGTAGTGTATTCCTTGATTAAAGATGACACAATTTTTTTACATAGTGCTGATATGAAATTGATGTATCTATTAGCATTCGTACTTATCATGCAAGTTTTATGAGATATTGAACATAGCCAGGTATGAGCTATGATGCTTTGTTTATTGAAAGTACCTTATGAGCTTTGTAAACAATGATATGCTGTGTTGCCTAGTGAAAGGTAACAAAAGAGATTGATAGGCTTTAAGAGCCATGTGAAATACCTGCATTGCAATTATCATGTTTACACTGTCAAATGACTTGATGGCATTATGTTACCTGCTAAAGTGGTAACAAGTATATTGATGATCTAAGGGTTTGAATACCCATATTCTTGAATCATGATGATGAGGTGATAAGGGATTGAGTTCCCAATGCTGTTAAAGCTATGAAATGAACTTGATAGAAATAATACTCATTCTTTATAGTAATTTTTATAAAGGTTTATGTTTGAAAACATGCCTGATGCTAAAAGAATGTTGTAATGTACTTAAATAATCAAGAGAAATGATATCATGTAGATCCCTGACCATAGATCCATCATCGTCAGTAGTTTGGTGATGGTGAAATAGGTTTTCCTAAGGGAACTCCTGGAGAGCATACTTTTGAGTATGTGGAGGTAATGGGCGCGAATATCCTTATGCCCTAATGGAGGAATTGATGTGAGAATAACATTAAATGTCTCAATCCTTCATTATATGTATATGCCGGGATGATGTATCACTAATCTCCCGATGATGATGTTAATGCTGAATTACTGTGAGATAAACAAGAAATCTCTCGATTATGAAGAGAGTACAACATGCCACTATAACTCTAATAGCGAAGTTGCCAGTATACCCTGGAAAGCTATATATATATATATATATATATATATATATATATATATATATATATATATATATATATATAGAAGAAACACAAGATGTCCTGCATGTTATTCCTCACACTGACTGAGGAGGATGAGGTCATAGGAATCTGACTCTTCTGATGACCTTTGTATGGTAGCGATTTCGATTTCTCAATGGTCGGTTGGAGTATGAGTGGTATACCTCATCTCCTTAGGGCACAAGTATGTTTGAAAAATGTAATTAGCCATGTAGCATATTTGCTTAGGGTTGTACTACAACAAACAATGATTGATGATACATTGTTTATTATGTCCTAGATGGATAAATGATATACATGTTCTTCATATTACTTATTAAATAAATAACTTGTTGCTTAATCAAGTTTATAACTGGAATGAACTGTATATAGAATACTACTCTACTTAGTTTATTCAATGAATTACCTGCTGTTGGATATTTATAATTCTATTTCTCAGTGTTATTTTATTATCTGCAATAAAAAAAATTTTGGCGGAGAGTTATATCTCTTGCTGGGACAATTTTCAATTGTCTCACCCCTATGGGATTCAACTTTTTAGGTAGATGCCGAGGAAGAAGAAACCCTTCAGTGGGTGCGCAGCAGCAACAACAACAACATGGACAACAGTGATCTTCAGGTGGAGACACTGTCTGTTAGGTTATGTATATAGAGAGTCCTATGTGTCGTCTTTGTACTCTCAAGTCCTAGGAGTCAGTAGATGGTTTGATATAGATATGAGATTTTTGGCTTGATGCCTCGAGATTTTTGTATACTGCTCATGTATAGTTTAACAGGGCAGTCTATGTTGTGACTCTCGAGATGAGATGATATAGAGATGTACTGATGTATCAGAATGTAAATAACTTATTTTGGTTCTTTATGAAAGAGATCTACAGTTGTGGATCTCAGTGCAAAAAGTTTTAAATTTTTAATGATTTTTAGTAATTCCGCTGCTAACGATCGCTTCCGCATTAATCTTAATCGATGTTTGGCAACATATGTCTCATCACCTATCTCGGTCACTATGAGACCACTTATATTTAGTAGGGCATCTCGTGTCATATGCTAGTAGGACATCTTGTGTCATCTGCAATTAGCTATGCCGGGGTATAGCGGCATCTTCACTATAGAGTTACAACCATAGCATGTAGTCTTTATAAGGAAAAAGGAAGATTATACATCAATTCCTCACCTAGTCAGGAGATTATCATCAATCCCAACAACACATAATAGTAATGAATAAGGATTTACACATCAATTCTTTATTTGGTCGAGAGATTTACATCATCCCTAGATAAATAAGGAAGGTGCTACATCAGTTCTTCATTAGGACGTTTGGATATACTTCATCCTTCACCCCCACATATTCAACAATATTCTCTCTGAGTTAAACTCATTTCACCATCAACAATTTCTGACACTGAATGGATCTATGGTCTGGGAAACTACATGATGGGATTTCACTTGATTAATTAAGTATATTACAAATTTCTTTTAGCATCAACCAAGTTTCAAACATGAGTTAGGGTTGTAAATGGGTACGGGTAGACCCACGGACCCGCAAATCCGGACCCTTAAAAAACCCGTCACGGGTCTAATTTTTTATACCCGCATACCCTTGGACCTGTATACCCTTGGACCCGCATATAAGCGGGTCCAATAATGGGTATGCTTGGACCCAGACCCGCTAGACCCGTGTACATGCTATACATAAGTAACTACTAAAATAATATGTTATATATATCATACTTTACTAGTTTAATTAATATAATTATTGAGATTATATCCTATTCTAAGGTTGAGACTAGTCATATTACTAAGAATTAACTATTCTAGTTACAATAATGAACATCATATGTAAACTTAAAATTAAAATGTCTACTAATCTACATTACTTTCTACATAAATTAAATGTTATGATCATGACTACAAATATGTAAACAATTACTCAATTAATTTTATTGTATAGAATATAACATTTTCTAATATAACTATTACATGTTAATATACTATATGATAACAATATCTTATTGTGTTAAATATATATAATATAGTCATTTCTCTTACATATTGTAAACAATATGATGTTTTATAGAACCGCTTACCCGCATACCCGCACCGCATACTCGCTATTATTGCTGGTACGAGTATGGTGCGGGTCCAGGTTTTGTATTATGCGGGTCTAGAATCAGAACTGGAACTGCTAAATTAGATGGGTATGGGTATGGGTATGGCCAGACCTGCACCGTACCCACACCATTTACACCCCTAACATGAGTTATAATAGATGCTATAAAGAAGGGTGTAGTTCTTTTAAGATCTTTGAGAAATTTGGAATGTATATCACTCGGGATCTCAGTCCCTTATCACAATACTGGGAATTCTCACCCCTTCACATCATCATCATCATCATCATGATTACTGGATCTGGGTATTCAAACCCTTAGATCATCACTGAACATTGTTACCTCTGTAACAGGTAACTATTACCTCTAGGTCCTCGGACCAAGGCCTTCATCATACTTGTATTACAAGTATTTCACACAGATCACATGGTTCATTAAATATCATGTCACCTCTCACTAGGCAACAACTATCTTTTAAGATATCAAACTATATAATCATTATACTTTATTGTACATATATTTAATATGGCTCACAAGTCTCATTTAAATCTGTATCATAATAAATATCATAGCGCATTCTTGGCTATGCTCATCATCACATGATTCTTAAATAATTTGCACTTCATGATAAAAACACTAGTAGTATATGACATTACTATGTAATTCAAGAGGGGTACATCCTTCCCGTTATTAGGGTTAGGATTGCCTATTTTAACCAAATAGGTTACAAATTCACATCATCACTAGGTGATATAAGAGAAATACATCCTTCCCAATTATTAGGGTTAGGATTTCTCAATCTAACTGATTAGGGTTGTAAGTGCATACCATCACCCTTCATTAGGGTTAGGTTTTCCCCTTATTAATGAATTAAGGATTCAAGATCATGTTATCAAGAATCAAACCCTAATTCATACTCCACTCATTTTTAGGAGTATCAACATATATTCATTACACGATTGTTATTCAAATATAGGTTTCTCTTTCATCCTCACTAGGATGTTGATTGCACCACACTTTTATTAAGTTGGCTCTATTCACGTCTTTTAGGTACATTAGCTCACCATTATCACATCACTTCATCTTTTATATTGCAATTTACACAACACACAACATATGTCACTCTATATGATTGAAGTATCCCCACCATATCGATATCAAGATGTATGTGTACTAACATACTATGCTTAAGATACAATCTTCACATTATATCATGTATCACTATCGGGCATGTGGTGTAACCATACCACCATATCGTGTTTTAGGGTGTATCCCCTAACACCATCTCATGTATCCATCTTTGGTTAGCTATCACTTGGTTCTTATAATCTCAGGTTATGCTCATATCGTTTATGAACTAGATGCTTGACCTTATATCTGGTATAATGGTATTCTTTATACCATATCATGCACTAGATGTATACCATATCAGGCATAGAGTGTATGCCTCATCATGTATCATTTAAATGGTATATACAAGGTACCAAATTAGTTTCTCATCTTGGATTATCATATCGGGTCTCCATGTTGGGTAACATATCAGGTTACCATGTTAGGTAAACCCTTAGGCTCATAACTTTTTATACCTTCAAGGATAATCTCTATCATATAGTTACATGACAAGCTAGGTATCTAGTTGAATTCTTTTACAACAATCCACTACACAAAGGATGGGTATATCGGGTTTCAATCCATCATCTAGGGTTTTCCACCATATCGGGTAGAGTGTACCATATTGTGCATGAGGTATGAATTTGACCTCATATCTTTCACAAGTTAGAAGTAGGTTCTATTCCTATCGTCCATGAAATATTAATCATACCGTCCATGTGCTATCACTCACCACTATATCGGTTTACCCATCATCTTGGGTTTCATATCGGGTTTCACATCACCATCTAGGTTTCAACCCATATCGGGTTAGGATATAGACCTAACATCATATCATGCATAAGAAGAATATATGACCCATATCTTTCTCAAGGGTTGTATGTGTATTACTCATATAACCCATGAGGTATACACTCCTTACCATATCTTGTTTATGGTGTGTACATATCAATATGTCGGGTTGCTTATCACCTAGGGTTTTGATATATCGGGTGAAGTATATGCTTGACTTTATGTCATGCATGGGGTGTACACTTGACCTTATATCGTGCACATAGTGTATGCTTAACGACATATCATGCACAAGGTGTGCACTTCATCATCATATCAAGCAAGAGGTACCTACTCATTACCATATCGAGTATCGAGTTAATGGTGTGTTCACTCCATCATATCGGATTTAGAGGTGCTTCAACCCATATCGGGTTAGACCTTGATGATGTCACCATCATCAACCTCTAGATTCTTGTTCTTACTGTTCTAGATTAGGAACAACAGTTCTAAGATACTTTTGGAACTCAAAGGAACATCAATTAATCAAAGGAATTCAAAATTGAAAGTAGATCAACAATTACAACAATATTGAAGGTGAATAATAACATAGTTGGGTTCAAGTTATATAACCCGCCTTATGAACAACTTCAAAGCTCCAACATCCAAAGCTTCACGTTCCTAAGGTTAAAGACAATCTTATACAAGGTCTAAGGCTCGTTCACAACTCATCCATATACAAAGAATCACCATAGTTAAGAACTTGGTGAAGAAGAAAAGAGAGGAAGAACTATAACCCGAGAACCATGCTTCAACCAAGGTTGAAGATGACCATGACCTTACCATAAACTTGGTGCTCGAGCTTCCCTTGCTCCTTGATCTACTATGCATGATATCTAAGTGGTATGCATGATATCTTCCAAGAAAGAAAGTTGTGGGGTTTGTAAACTTCCATAAGTAGGTGGAAGGAAAGGCATATATACTTGGGGTTCATGAGAGAAGGTGTATAAGAAGTGTCTTCACCATATCTTACTAGGTGACACGTGGCCATGCATGGTTGACACATGTACATGCAAGCACACATGTATATATTTTCATACAAAAGTATAGAGGATAATCTAGGGATAATATCTCGGCCATTCCTTATCTTATAGGATAAGATATCTCATCTTTATCTCACAAATAAAGCAAACTGATACACTTTTTGCAAGGAGCATCTAACCCCTCATGTATTACCTCCCTGAGGTTCTTAGGTCGTCATGGCATTTCTAAGAGTCCACAAACCAATAGGCGACTCCCTCTATGGCCCCTTGGCTGATAGGGACTCCCATTCTAAGTCTACAACTTGATATAGTTCATACAAACATTTCAACTATACAACTTCCATGATCTTTACATCACTAAGAGTACCATCAATCAAAGATGGTTCAATCATAGCATCTCCTTCTTTCTCTCTCCTCTAAATGAAACATAGAGGGAGTAGGGACATGTAAAGAAGTGAAATAAATCCACCACTCTACTAATAACAATGGTAAACAAAACTCAATTCGGATAGCAGTGGAAGATAAAATTTTGACTATATTCAATTTCAAATAAAGTGTACATAAAAATTTCCCCAATAAGGGTGTACGTGCTTTATACAAAAAGAGGATCTAATTAGAGGGAAACTAGACTACTCCACTTTTGTCTCCAAGCAACATATCCATCAGCTACGTCCATGCCAATGCTAAGATCTTCAAGTCCTATCCATCACTTTGCTCCACATCTGGGTGGTTGGGAATACACCCAATAAAAGGGAAAGGAAAATAAAAGTATTGTGTCACTAAAATATTCTAAGATGGCAAGATAAGAAAAAGCATGTAAAAGTAGGCTAGGGTTCATCATAAGATGAGACATCAAGAGTATGAGGACATTTATATAAAAGGATATTTCGATAGGTGCTTGCCATAATCAAAGTAAAACAACAACATTGCATGTATGATTAATATTGACTATGTTAACTATGTAGGGTTGAGGCACCTACCAGACCTTCAACCGAAGGGTGAGGGGAGAATAACACATTCCCAGTCACCTGCACATATTTCATGTGTGGGGGAGAGTATCACATTCCCCGGGGTGATTAAATACATGCCCAACTATGGGTGGTTGTACATACAAGTACCACTACACTAGTTAATGAGTCTAATAAAATCGACATGCTAAAAACTATGGCAAGTAATAGAATCTCATATGTAGAATATGGCAGTGGGGTACCAAGACCCAAGAACAATATTCCAAACTGATTATGAGGCAAGAATAGCAAATGATTCAACAATAAAGGAATAGGGCTCAATAAAGCCTCATCATGGAAAAGTGTGGGTTAAGGCACAAATAATCCCAACTGAAAGGTTAAATGCACATACTTTTAATATTTAGAATCTTAGAACCACTTTTCATAACTTTTACACGAGATCAGATCCACTTGCCCTAATATGATCATCATATTTATGTATTAGAACTATATTCATTCATTAAACGCTTAAAACCCTAAAGTTACTAAATTTTTGCGCAAACCTTTGAATTAGACTCTAAAAACATCACCATTGTCTTATTTAGGGTTTTCTGATCAAAAGAACATATAATATTATGTATTTTGAAGATATGGACTTTTAGGATGATTTTTGGTGATGTTTTTATTGATTAAACCATCTTTAGAAAATCACCTTCGACAAAAACTTAAATTCAACCTTTGAAAATATTTTTATTAGAAAGAACATATTTTTATGAGTTAAGAACGTATTTTCTTTTAATTTTTGGACAACCAGGGAAAAATTATGATTTTTATAAGTCCGACCAATCACAAAATTCCACATAGGCATATAAAGTTGCAAGAGAGAGAGCGGGGACAAAAGGCATGGCCCAATCAGAGACATTCGTGACGCTGGGTCAAAGGTTCGATTGACTTGCCTCAAAACAAAAATAACAAGGGAGAAAAGACCATATTGCCCCTGACCAAGAACAAGAGACGAGGGGATAGTTTGGGGAAAATGTGAGGGATCGTCTTCAACCTCTTATGCATGATGAACAACTGTGAATAGAAGTGGAGCCAACCCAGGTTCGAGAATCAGACCTCACAAATTCAAAAACCAACTCCCCAAGATGAAACACCAACATGTTCGTCACGCACAACTGAGCTCAAGGACCCCATACATTAGGACCCGAGCAACAAGACCTCCAAACTACTCACCGCCATGGAAACAGAGACGCCAGAAGAGAACGACAAGGGGAAACTATACCTTTTTCCAGCAAAGGTCAAAGCGACCATCTCCGAGGTTGCTCCAAAACTCACGGATAGGAAACCATTACTCAACCGTAGCCCGCGGATGAACCCAATGCGGCGACGATCAGACTCCTCCTGGCAGCTATAGGCGGCATATATATGGGGTTTGGGGATCCTTTCTGAGGGGGAACGAGGCCAATAAAGACTTGCAGCATGACTACTGAAGGTACTGAGAAGGCAAAGGAGGGATTATATAGGGGTCCGATGACCCATGGAGCGATGGAAGATGGGAAACAGAGGAATTTAGGCAGAAACAGGGGAGAGGTAGGTCGTTGTGTGTGAGGGAAATTGGGCATTTATCCTTTAGGGAACGAAAAAATCTGCAAAAAGGCTTTCCAAAATTGGATGAGGGAGACAAATCCGATGGAAAAAGAATCATGGAGAAAGGCTGAGAGGCGAGGGAGATACTGTGGTGAGAAGATCGAACATTTTTGGTTTGTCGCGTGAACTAGGTGAACCAAGGTAGGAGATGAAGCAGAGCCATTAGATCAGACATCGAACGGTCGAGACAAAAGCTGGGTTAACAACCTGTGTGACAAAAATCAACCGAGAAACCTTGTTCAAATCGAATTAGGATAAAGTGATATATTCATCTATTGATCTTTTTCTCTCTCTTCTTTTGAGGGCTCAAGAAATTTCCAAAAATAACCAAAATTTGCACCATGACTGATTTTGATGCGTAGAATCCAAATATAGAATTAGTTTTGCCTTTTAAGAATCTTTAATGTGTTAAATAATTCAAAACACATTTTCTCTTTCCTCATTTATTTATGACTCTATGATTATCCAAAAAATTACAAAACTTCACCCATAACTAATATTAAGTATGTTGGATACGAATTTGTCATTATTTCCATTTGTTGAAGTTTTTTATTATTTTAAATAATGAGTTGAAAGTTTTGTATACTTTCTCTCTCCTTAATTTATCGTCTCATCAAATATTTTCCAAATTGATTCAAAATTCATCCAAAGGTCTATTTTAACATGTATAACAATAATTTGGAATTATTATATTTTTTTGAAGAATTTATTATTTTATTTAATTCATTTATATTTTATCACTTATTTAACCTTTTAATTTATTAGAGGCATCTAGAAACCTTCTAAAAATACAAAACTTGGTATACAAGTAATAATAAACGTTAAGAACACGTTTTTGGGATTAATTAATTTTTATCAACATATATTTAATATTTTTAGTCTTTATATCATTTTCTCTCTCCTGAATAAAATAAAATATTAAACATTGACCAAATTAAATACAAATTCACACATAGACTAATTTTGATATGTAGATTACGAATTTGGAGTAGTTTTTCCAATTTGAGGGAATTAAATATTTTATCTCTCTTTCTTGGCTTATTTCCCATTGTCTTGTATTAAAGGCATTATCTATTTATCCAAATTAGATGATACTTGGCCATTAAGCAACTTTTAAGTCAAGAAAATGAAATTGATATATTTATTATCCCAATTATCTTCTTGGGTTTCTATTTAGTATTTTTGGAACAATATATTCCTCATTATCTTCTTTTATCCAAAATATTTCATATTATCCCCAATTATTGCATTTATCATCTCCTTTATTTATATTTCGGGATTTTCTTTCTTTTTCATATTCTAAAAAGCACTAGAAATTTCTAGGACGAATTTATTTATTCTTTTTATCACATAAGTGGATATTTTGCATATTTTACCCATTACTAAGCTTCCACTGAGGTATTTGTGCATAAACCCAAATATTGGAATAAAAGGTGAACAAATGTTCATTAAACCATCATATTTTCCACAAATTAAACAGAAAGGCCAAAGAGGATATAAATGAAAGGAAAAGATGGAAAAGAGGACCAAAAAGGTAAAAATTCCAAAATCTAGTATGTTACAGGACACACTAGAGGTGGTAATTTGCATATCAACCTTATATTTTGGGTAAATTACATTTTGTATCCAAAATTGGTACACAAAGCACTAACATTGTTCAAACAAGCTCAATACTTGGAATTTAGGCTTTCCACGAGCCACCACTTAGAATCATTCTCTTTATTATGATATTTAAGAAACTTAGGACACATTCAACATGTGACATATTGCAATGTAAACCCTCATCTTGGGTAAATTGCACTTTACACTCAAACTATCAAATAATGTACAAATAGTTTGTTTTTAAGCTCACACTTGAAAATAAACTTCACAAAGAGTCTTAATTACTTTTTAAAAGATTAGAAAAATTTTATAATTAACTTGCTTAAGCAAAACTTTCTATAGTTAAGCCATAACCCAGGTCAGGGATGTTACAGTACAGAGGCTTGGATATGTCAGGATTGAGTAGTTATGTTTAAGATGTAAAGTTTGATCTGTTAAGCAATAACTTGGTTGCAACATGTTGTTATAGATAGATGCAAACTTTTTTCCCCCACATACTAGTATAATTCATATACTGATCGACATTTCATTTGTCGGCATTTTAGGTATATATTTCACATGAGAAAAGACATGAAGAATAAGATTAAAGATATCAAATGTATTAAAGTTATACCAATAATGATTGCATAGATGATATTTCTTCTCCATAGGTATTAGTTCCATGGGGTATATTCATTTACAATTTGTAAACAATATTTGCAATTTTAATAAAATTAGTTTCTATTATTTGTTATTTGACTAATCTGGATCCTTGGGAGTATAGGTAATGACTCTCAACTTGAAGGTTGTTCCTTAATTGGGGGATGCTGAAAGTGAGGTTGTTACAATCTTGGTCTCCCACCCAAGTTAAAACTCCTTATTTAGGGCTACTCGTTAAAATAAGTTTCTTTGAAAGTTTTTTTGTAAAATCAATTTTAATATTAAAATAATCTAATAGTAATGATTTGAAAGCTTTTATCTATTGTAAATATAAATGTGGTCATTTTTGTCAATTTTTTTAAATGACAATTTTGTGGGTTAACACACAAGTAGGTAGCTGGGTGGCAAGACAAATGCTTATGGAGGCAAGTAGGTAGTTTGTGCAAGCATGTTAGTTGGTGAAGAAAGTAGGTGACTATCATGATCCTCTGTTTGACACATAGAACCTCCAAATATTGACGCATATCCTTCCATGTGTTAAATAACCTTTAAAATCTATACTGAGTTGACACATAAGCTTCTACGTGATATGTAACAATTCTTGAGATGGCACCTAACCATCCATGTACAACTCAACTAATAAACATCCATCGAAATATGACACCTTGAAGCCATGTGTCATCCACACATTGATTTCATATAGGACCATGCTACCCTCCACCATTCGATATAAGGAGTCCTCATCCACCCCAATGTTGTCACAAATTCTCTCCTCTTCATCCCAAAGCAAAGTTGGTCATCCCTTCTTCTTTCCCATATCCTCCACCAAAAACTTCCCATCTCTCTCTAGATTAGCAAAGAACTCTCTCTTTCTCTATGTTAGTGAATGGAACTACCTCCCAACAAACACTCTCTTTATAGAAACCTACTACTTCCATATTCCTCCATAGTAAGAGAAATCCAATACTATATCTTCCAAAATATGATGTCTGTGGAAACTATAAGCCATATCTATTCTACTCTATTGAGATAAAATCATAGAATTTGTTCTGGTGGGGTATGAGGATTGAGTTGATGGAAAAAAAGTGTTGTTGATATGTATTGATTATACTATGGTTTTCATGCGGCATTATGAATGATCTTCAAGTACTTACAAAGGTATGGTTCTCACGTTTTGTCAACATCTCTTATTTCATCATAAAAGTAGGGTTTAGTATGGTCTTCAACTCTAACTTAATATCTTGTATCACCACTAATGAGAAGTAGGGTTTAATACGGTATAGCGTAGTTAAGTATTAGTTTCACTCCATATAATAATCTTTCATATAATCATTATCTAAATGTACAGTTTTCTATGGTTTTCACCTCTTGACATAGTCTCTTATATTACCATTAATGAAATGTAGGGTTTATTATGGTCCTCACTCAATATGATAATCTCCTATATAAACATCAATGAAAAGTATGATTTATAATGGTTTAGTATTTTTATAAATTAATCATTGCTTATCATAATCTATTATAAAACATGAATGAAAAGTATGGTTTATTATGTTTGGTAATTTAAGTAGTAATACTATGTGCATACTTCACATTCTTTATAAAGAATGAACAAACGATCAACTAAAATACAACCTTTTTTATTAATAAGATAGAAACAATTAGTTATGGATTTTCTTTCATTTTCCTAAGGTCTTCCACATATTCATCCTGACTATCCTTCACAAAGTGATTTAAGATTCTAGATTATAATTAAGCACGCCTTTGTGAATTCTACTTCTTTTCTATTTTGATTTATTTTTCCTTTATTTATCTATATTAGTTAAATTATATGATATTATCAGAAAGTGGAATTCAATTAGACATTTCTAAGGTGACTAAGAGATTGTTCCATTGATGCTTGTAGCTTGTAAAAAGGAAAGGTTATTTAATTGGTTTCGTGTTTACACATCGGGGGGAGGGGGCTCCCTAACCTCTTGCACGCTCCTAGCTATAGATTTTTCTGATTCAAAACCATATCCCCACATGTTTACATTATAGGTGTCACTATGAAATACTTAACTAGTGATTCATTTATTCATGGATATCTTTTCACTTCATTGACTCTGACTAGCCATCAAATTAAGTTTTATATCATTGATGATGTCTTTTTATGATGTCCTTTTGATTCTAAAAATCAAATTGGGAGATGGGTCGGTAACAGAGTCGGCATGTCTTGGTCGGGGATTGATATGCTTGGGTTCCAAATCTAAGTCCTTTGGAGTTCGGGAGGGATGAGTATAATTTTCTACCATGCTCAGTCCCACATATGGATTGGTCATGTAGAGTCAGGCATGATCATGTTAGTCATGGGAACTAATCTCCTGCAAAGATTAAGCATGCTAACTAATGCTACTCCAAGTGACAATTTGTGCAAGTAGCACACTCTTTTGGTCTTGGAAACACGACTAGTGGATGCATGTGGTAATCTAATTCATTGTGTATAGCATGCGGTGTGCATGAGTGGTTGGGTGTGTGCCAGGGTACTTACAGGTTGTTTGGTAACCCTAATGGCCTAAAGTCTTTGCTAAGCAAGTTTCTTGTGGTTTGTAGGCCAGTTGCCCAAAGTGGACTGACACTTTCTTTGAGATTTGTAGTTAAGCTCATTAATGGAATAAGGCCTCCCACTTCTTAATCATTATGTGAGATATACCTAGTTTATGCTCCCCAATGTCAGTTTAAATTTATGAATATCTCCACATACACATTCCTTATGCATAATGTTAAAATACTAGTATTATCAGTAGATGGTATGTAATATTAGTATGGACTTTGATACTTTAGTTATTTGAATAATATATTAATAATGTAGTTATGTTAATCTCTATTTTCCATACTTATACATTTGTCTAACTCATACTCTCCCACTAGGACTGTGACATATTCCTCCTTGTTTCTATATTATTATTCGTAGGACCTTTCCTTGTGCAAGACTCATCTTGAAAAGATCCTGAGGGGCTCAAGAACCAAAGATAGATCAAACTTATTTTAGATTCATGTATAATTATGATAGATGTAAAAGACAATGTAAAATAACTTTCTAAGGATGTGATGTATTGAATAATATATTGATTATCTCACTCTTATTCTTTTATTCTTAGTGCCATATTAACGACTCAGATTCAACTTCTTAATTTTCAAAGGCAGAAAATTAGGTGGTTGAATCCACAATGTTACAATATGTCTCATTATAATCTATTCCTTCTTGTTGATTATAAATTTGAGGAAATAACTTATTTCTAACGACATCTCCGACATCATTTACTTTATTCTGAAAAAGCCATTTTGTTCCAATAGTTGTTTTATCTTTGGGTCTTGGACCAAATCCCACACATTATATTAGTGAATTTATTTAATTATTCTTCCATTTCTATAATCCAATAATCACCTTTAAGAGCATCATCCACTTTCTTAGGTTCAAATTGAGACAAAGGTTGTATTTGCATCATCTAGATGATCTTGTTTTTAGTTTGTCATAAGGATTTCTAATAGTAAGTTCTTATGGATGATCATTAATTAATATTGGTGTAGGTTTTGGTGTGTGCATATTTTATTCTTGTTGTTGTTTAATTTCATCATTTTTGTTATCTTTTATTGAAAAAGATAATTCCTCTATTGCAGAATATATACCATTATCTGAGTTATTATTAATTTAAATCTCATAAAATATTATGTAACGACCCCACCTTTCGGTAACCCCCAATTAAGGGAGACCAGAAGGTCAGAGCCATTATCCCAATTAACAGGATCAAAGGTTTGACAAATAATCAATAACAATTATTAAATTCTACCAACTATACTGAAATATGGTAAAAATAAAAACTTTGCATACCTTTTGAAAACTTGGATCTCTAAACTTCTATCCACATATGAATTCTACTCTAACTAATCCTCCTTGTATTTTAATTCATGTATTTCACAATATGACAATTTACTGTTTGTCCTTTTGGCTTGTACCTAAAATGTTGACAAACAAAACGCCGGTCAGCATAAAGCTAGTGTGTGGGGGAAACAATAATCATGCAACTATGATAACAATATAATTATTCAATTATGATTTAAACAAACAACTTTACGTTTTCCGCATAAATGCTCAATCCCTACATACCCTAGCCTCTGCGATGTCCCTACAGTGGACCTGGATGCTACCTTCCTTATGGTAGATCCCCATTAAACCCCTCATGATCCCACCTAATAGGTGAACCAGTTTCTAGGGTTGAATCACATGGAACTACATGTAGGTAGCCCACTCCTTAACTCATGGCATGCTAAAGAGTCTCATGGCACTACACGTGGGTAGCCCAATTTCTAACTCACGATAACCTACACCTTGGTCTAGGTTACCCCTTTTTAGCCTTTACAAAGCCACAGAGGTGGACCAGGATCTGAGCCAGTCATATATGCACATTTATAGTGATAATCATAGTCACTTTATAGTTGCATGAAATAAATAGGCATCCACAGTTATTTCCAAGCAACCGATAAAACGTTCGGGAATTGTTGTGAAACTAGAATGATTATTCATAAGTGTAACCATATACCTATCAGGCTGATTTGAGACAGAATAACCCATGCAAGTAGGAAATCCAAGCAAGAACACATACAAGATCCTGAAATAACCATACAATTTCCTTTTATTACTCAAGTCATCAAGATCTATTAAACCTAGCTCGCTTCCTATGGTTTCAAGTTCACTTTTAGGGTTTCCATTGCAATTAGGGTTTCCCTTCATATTTTACTATTTTAAACCCTAATTTTGTACCATTACTCATAAACCCTTATTATCTTATCTATTCTTCAATATTAAGGTTATCTTAACAACATATAACCCTATTTTCGAATTTAAAGGCACCATTAACCATCAATTAATTTCATTAAGCTTTTTTTACATTAAAGCTACTATTTTTATCCTTTTAATCCATGACAAGATCATTATGCACATTCATCATCAATTCATAGCTCATTATGGTCTAATTCACATATGAACTCTATTTGTCATTAATTCTACCTTTTATTCATTAGAAAACCCTAATTACTACATTAAGGGCATTTATCCACAAATTAGGAACTTTAATGCTCGAAATAGCTTAGAGTCATTATATCTTAGCTTTATTCATGATTTTGAATAATTAAAACCATTAATAGTTGCATTTACCAATAGTAGGGTTTCAAGGCCCATTAAAGTATATTCATGCACATGAAACTCCAATTAAACCAATTACTAGAAAATTTCATCCTTTTGGTTCCTAAAGTTCCTTTTTATCATTAACATCTTAATACCAACTTTAATCATCCATTAAACCCTACTAAATATATTAATCATCTCAAAATAGGGTTTCTTAATCTTTAATTCATCAAAGTTGATAACTTACACTACTTTTCGAGTTTCAAGAGGAATTATCTTCTAAATATATTTTTATTAGATTCCTCTTGTTTTTCTGAGAAATTTTCATATTTTATGCGTATTCATCCGAGCTATTATTAAGGAGATACAAATTTAGCAACATTCACTTACTTTGGGCCAATCAAAGCGTGCCACATCGCTCGCTCCATGCAACGTAGACCGGTTAGCTTGATGACATTTCGAAATTTCATTTATACCCCTACGCGTCTCCTGAGCTCTCTACAACTCGAGAGGGCAAACTCGTCCAAAGTCCTGTTTGTCTCCTTCCTCGCGGTTGCGCCTCTGCTGCCGTTAGGTTAGGGATGGAATGCGGCCCGACAATTGCTCCTTGGACCTCGACAACCACCAGGGTGGTTCCCCCTAGTTCCGTCGTGCCCCCGCACAGGTGAGGGAGCTACTGGGTTGTGGCCATGATGGCCAGTTCGAGCTTTCTAGCTCTGCAGCACGCAGACGTCCCATGGTCGTTCTACTGGTTTTACGCACGAGCTAGGGCACAAGGTGGATAGTTGCGTTCCTCCTAAAATCGTGGGAGCATCTTGCTTCCACCGAACTCCAGTTCAGGGTCCCCTGTTGCCCCAGGGTCGCACTACCCCTATTGTTAGGGTTTTTCCAAAGAAGATGAAGAAAGAAAGAGACGAGTGCATGGGATTCTTCTCCAACTCGAACTTGGGCTCTACCCCTTTATATAGGGGTGGGAAACGAAGCCCTAGGTTGGCTTATTCACGACTCAAAGAGTCCTTTTCCAAATGAAACCAATTCCTTCCATGAGAAGAAACCTTCTCTCTCTTCTTTATCTTTTTGATATTCCTTTTTCTTTAAATATTAGGATTTTGAAAATTTCTTCCTTTATCTTCTTTGTACTTGCCTTTTGATTTATTGGCACGAAATTATATTCTCTTTTAGTAGAAAATATCTCCCTTTTAATAATACCATGAAATTCATTCATTATGCATCACATTATCCTCTTATTTTTCTGTATTGGTATTTTCTCTTTCTTTTCCTTTATTAGGGCTCCTTGGACCCCAAGAAATTATAATATTTCGAAATTCCTTTTTAAGGAATACTCATTGTCCTTCAGGATGCATCTATATCCACTATTTCACATTATCTTGTTTATTTCTTATTAAAATATCTCTTTTTGAGGATTTCTCTTTATTTCTCTTTTATTTTCCTCATTAGTATTCCTTTTAACATTAGGAATCGTTGGGATACGAAATTCCATCAAGGATAACTCAATTATACTTCTTTCCACTTATTTTCCACATTTTATCATTGTTTTCAATTTCTTTCTTAATAAAGAAATACTTAATTGATCTTTTCTTTTCTTATTGTATTTTCTTTACAACTTTCTTTGTAACGCCCGGGCCCACTTCCCAAGGCTTTAGTTGAGTTTCAGGAATGACGACTGTCCCCACAAACCACCACTAGCCTTAACTGCACACTTTGTCCCCACTCACGTGCATGCCATGATCAACTTCCCGACAGGTCACCCATCCCAGTACTACTCCAAGTAGAGCACACTTAACTATGGAGTTTTTATTGATGGGCTCCCAGAAAAGGAGGTGCACCTTGGTGATATGGGTAGTCCAATCATTCCTTATAAGATCTTTTTTATCTGAGGCCTCAAATTCTGGGATGTTACAATCTCCCCAACTTAGACTCTAGACGTCCTCATCAAGGCTCAACTATAAGGCCTCATAATCTCTTCTCCATTTTAGTGCAGACCCACAACGGCCCATGGACACTCAGCTCTCGATCACAGAATACCAATGCAAGGGTGGCTACGTCAACCATGGATAACCCTTTCCTACATGCTTGGACCGCACGACTCAAGACTGACATGATGTGCCCATGTGGGCCCCACCTACTGGAGGGGAATTGGCTCTGATACCATTTGTAACACCTGGGCCCACTGCCCAAGGCTCTTGTAGAGTTTCAGGAATGACGATTGTCCCCACAGACCACCATTAGCCTTAACTGCACATTTTGTCCTCACTCACGTGCATGCCAGGATCAACTTCCCGACAGGTCACCCATCCCAGTACTACTCCAAGCTGAGCACGCTTAACTATGGAGTTCTTAGTGATGGGCTCTCAGAAAAGGAGGTGCATCTTGGTGATATGGGTAGTCCAATCATTCCTTATAAGATCTTTTTTTCTGAGGCCTCAAATCCTGGGATGTTACATATTATGTGAATTGATTCTTCTACCATTTTTGTGACAAGATTGTAAATTCTATAAGCTTTACTTGTGGTCGAATATCCTAAAATGAAAGTTTTTTGTGACTTAGGATCCAATTTGTTTCCATCATCTTTAGTATTAAGAATATAGAAAGGTGTTCCAAAGGTATTAAAATATCCCACTTTAGTCTTTCTAGATAATAGTATTTCATATGAAAGTATTTGAATGAATTAAAATATAATTTTGAACATAACAAAAATTATTTACAGCTTCATCCCAAAAACTTTGAGGATTAATATATTCTAAAAGTAGGTTATATACATTTCTTATAAAGATCGATTTCTTCTTTCAACTATGCCATTTGGTTGAAGTGTATGAGGAGGAGATAAATTACAAATATAAAATTTAGATGAACACAATTCTTGAAATATATGATTTTCAAACTCTCCACCATGGTCACTTACAATAGAGATGATTTTTGTTTGAAATTGATTATCTACTTTAGAACAAAACTTGATAAACATTTCAATAGTATCATGTTTCCAAAAATAAAATGAACCCATGCATATCTACTATAATCATCAACAACAACAAAATTATGTTTTTACCACCTATTGATTGAGATTGCATGGGACCAAATAAGTCCATATGAGTAAGTTCAACTAGACGAGTAGTAATAAGCAAGAATTTACTTTTGAAAGAAGTTTTGGTTTATTTACCTAAAGTGCATGGTTCACAATTTTCATATTTATCATAAGAAATTTTAGGTTAGCTACAAACTAAATCATGTTTTATCATTTTCTTTATTATATGAAAACTAGCATGTCCCAGTCTTCTATGCCATAATGTTTGAGTATCATTATTTGTAATAAGAAAATTTTCTTGAATAGATTAAATGAACTTAGGCATAAGTATGTATAGATTTCCTATTCTTTTTTGCTTTATAAAGGACATTACTAGTGTGTACATCAAGTAATTTGTAGCAAATTTTATTTAATAAGACATCATATCTAATATCACAAAGTTGCCTAATGCTAACTAGATTATGATGATAACCATCAACTAAAAGCACATTTTTGATAGAGATATTTGTTTCAATATTACAAATTCCAATGATGATACATTTTCCATTGTTGCCAAATATCATAACATAATTTATATTTGATTTTAGACAAATATCATAACATAATTTATATCAGATAAGAACATTATAAGAGAAGTTGATTTATATTTGATTTTAGACAAATATCATAACATAATTTACAAATTAAGTGTTTGTCATTCTCAAGTGTATCCTCAACTTAGTTTAAGTTCTTTTGCAACCCAAACCATATTAATGGGTTCCTTCTTGTGATAAGAACATGTAAATGAGTATTGTCCAAGGCGTTGACAATAATGACATGTCAGAGATGATATTTGATATTTCATTACAATACTATGAGAATCAATCACTTTGTTTTAGGCACATATATGGTTTTATTTCTAGTTAAATGTGTGTTTTTGTTCCTTGGCACATATCCCAAGCCTTTGTATAAAACTTTATTATACGATCTATTCAGAATATTTTCAAGATTTTTGTTTCCTTTCATAATTTATAGATAATAGTTTGTAATTTACTATGTTCTTCAATCAATCTAGATGCATATTTGTCTAAACAAGCAACACTAGATATCAATCAACCATAAGACCATTGATAATCATTCATTTTGGCAAGTAGTTCAACCTTTTCAATAGAGAGATGACTATCAATATTTTCCAACACAAATATTTTATTTTTATAGCCTTCAATGGATTCTTTCAGTGTACTATTTGAAAATTTTAGATTGTCATTTTTTCCATACTCAAAATTTCAAGATTTTCATGATGTTCATCTACAATTTTATCCAATTTCTTCTTTTTGTTTTTGGATTCAATATACTTATCATGATTTGCTTCAAGAATGCTAATAGTTACTTCTTTAGATAGATAAAAAATATCTACCTCAATATATTCTTCATTGTTTATGGTTGACTTAGCCATGAGACATCTTACTTCTTCATCTTCATTATCCATTTCACTTTCTCCACTTGATGCATATGTAGCAGCTTTGTAGGACTTGTCCTCTTTATCATTTTTTGTTTTTGAGTGTGGCTTTCTTGTTTTTATGTACCTTAGGACAATCATTCTTTAAGTATCCTTTTTTCCACATTCAAAGAACCTAGAATTAGAAGATGAAGACACACTATAATTTTTTTAGAATAAAACATTTTATACTTTTTACCATTTACATTAAGGCCTCTTCATTATATACACTTAAATCACTATTGTATTGAGTGGTGATTTTGGAGACAGTTGTGGCAGCGGATTTGAAGGCAATATCCTTTTTATTGGATTTGATTTTATTCTTCCTCTTCTTCTTCTTCTTCTTGTTCTTATTCTTCTTCTTCTTCTATTCTGGCATTCTCCTAGAACTTCACCTGATGTGTTTCCAGGTTAGAAATAAGTTGTTTCATCACAAATGTAGAGAAATTACTTGATTCTTCTGTACAATGACCTTGTCTTTGAATTTAGGAGGTAAAGATCTAAGTATCTTAGATACATATTCCTCCCCAGTCATGTGTTTACCTAAAGCACTCAAAGCATTCATAAGAGTAAAAAATATTACATAAATTTCGGCGATAGATCCAATTTAGTCATTCAGAATAATTCAAGCTTATGTTTCAACATATTATTTTTGTACTTTTAACTTGTTTAGTTCCAAAAAGTTATATCCAGATTTCATATGCAAACTCACATGATGATATGCGATTAAATACACAAGTAGAGAGGGAACCATAAACAAAACCCATAACTATTACATTGAGTGTCACACTTTTTACCATCTTTGGTTTCCATTTATCCAGTTCCTCCTTTGGAAGTTTGTATGGATGTGTAACCATCTTCCACATGTCAATGTTGATCCCCTGAAACTATAATTACATCCTTCTCTTACAATATTGTAGTTTATGCCATCAAGCACAGGCGGTTGGCTCACATGGGACACTTTGAGATTGATATGGTTGGCCACATTATCCTCCATCCTTATAGACCTATTGAGATTCCTTGAAGACATGCTCTAGTACCTATTGATAAATCTAGATGGGTGTGAATAGAAATAATTTGATAATTTATAAAAATAAAATTTAAAGAGAAAATAAATAAGCAATCAACTAAAAGAGGAAAAGATTTAGACTGGTTCCATCAAATGACGTCAAACCACTACATGGTACTTTCCAACCATGAATTTGTAACAATCAACTTTTATTAACTTACAAAGAACAATTATTAACCTCTTCTTTCATGGCCAAGTAAGAGTACCAAACCTTCACCGCTTTAGTAACATGCATTGAAGAGCATCACACCTCTTTTTTAATAGTTTTGAAGAGCACCAACATGCAGACTTCATGTTCTCTAGCAAAACCCAGACTACATTCACACAAGAAGTACTCTAAGAACACTCGAACAAGGTTGTTGAACAAGATTAGAGAGAGAGAAAAAACCAAAGCTCACAACATACAAATATCCTATATCAAGCGTATCAGTCACTTCCACTGAGTTTAGAACAAGATTTGAATGGTAGAATTTGGAACTTGAATATTGTAGCAAATAGGCATTGGCAAATCTTTGGTTGAAGCTTCAAAAGTTCAAGTAATGGAGTGATCAAGTGTATTTAGGGTGTCCATGGGACTATACAATTTACCGAAAATACTTAGGAATATTTAGGATGGTTGTTCATAGTGTTTTGTATGCATTTAGAGTCAAACTAGTCATTGGACTAATAAAACATTTGATAATAATGACTGGTGGAGTGTTCAAAATAAATTTTGCAGAACTTGATCAATCGAACTATACTTAGACCGATGGGCCTCTCGATTGAACTATACTTGGACCGAAAGTTGTCCTCTTTGGTAATTTTACAATGACTCTTTTTATTTAATGGCTATTTTAACCAAGAAGACTTTTTCTTGGTCGAGGAAGAGTTTGACCAAGAATGATTCTGGTAGAGAGAGTTTGACCAAAATTGTCACTATTAAGGCATCATTCAAATTTTATAAAATACACTAAATGATTTTTATAATGAGGTCTAACTATCTTAAAGGCTTGATATAAATGTGAAACTATAATTAGGATAGTTGGATTTGACTAATAGCTTTATTTAACATGATATCTAATGACTTGTCCATTATGCCTTGTACAAATTAATACATTGAATATATATGATAAATTAACCACTTGTGTTTAATCGAACATCCAAAAAATTATTGTCTATACATATCATGACGTCTTAAACACTAGACAGCAGTTTAGATACACAAAAGAGAAATGTTGTCATCATTAAAAGAGAAAGTAGGTAAATATCCAATTTAGCCAACACATCTACCATGACACAACTAAGCAATAGCTCATCCAACAACAAAGGAAGTAAGGGATATTAATATTCTTTTAAACCTAGATTTTATCTAGGCCAAATATTGTTGTTGAGACTACTTGCCTGGCATCCATAGCATCTAAGAATCTTAACAACGATTATGTGAAATCCATTATTCATTTGTTACATGTCCTTTATAGTTAAACATAATCCTTATCACATTCCTATCATCTCATTTTTTGTCTCTTCCTATGTTCCATGAGGTGGTTCAACTTACTCCTTGTTCAATATCAAAACAAAGCATAACATTGTACATGTATTTATTTTGGAAATAGGTAAATTGTATTGCCAAAAAGGGTTGTTGCCCTAACTCTACAAAAGAAGGTAGGTCAAAAGACCTCCAAGAAGTAACTATACTAGGTGTCATCTAAAAAAACCCTGATATAGGTTAGCTTGTGCACTAGTGCCCTTATACAAGTTCTTTCTTATTCTAAGTATGTTGTTAATTTCACATTTTATCTTAATGAAGAGATCATTATTAGGCAATTTTCCATGAACTGTTCTGTTTTTCTTGGTCCAAACATCAAAACATATTGTTGTGAAGAAGATACCCTCAAAATTCAACCTTTCTTTGTGGTTCCCAATGTTGCACAACATCCATTCTAAAACATCATTCAAGTTGTTAGTTGAGCAATATCCCCAACTATTCTTCAAACATATCAAGGGCCATATTTGGTTCACAATATTGTAGTCACAATATAGATGGTTGTGATCTTCATTCTCATTATGACACATCACACATTTTGGATCAGTAGCAATGCCCCAATTTATCAACCTATTCGTCATCAAGATCCTTTCAAGGATAAATTTGTATGTCGTAGTACTCCACTTGGGAATTTGGTAGGATTTCCAAAGCACCTTTGACCATGGAACTTGGTTTCCAGTATTAACGTTGATCCACAGTTTTAGCTTCTGGTTCACCAGAATAGCAAGACTATGTTCATCCACATCATACAAGTGGTTGAAGAGATCTCAATCTTGTAGATACTCCTCCACACTCTCGATGGTGAAGGGTAACTGGAAAGCATAACATGTTTGTACCTTTGTTTCATGCAAGAAGTCAAAATATCTAATTGGTTAGTAAAACAATTGTCCATCCTCTTAGCTTGGATGACATCAAGGATCTTTGATATGTTGCTAACATTTAGACCTCCTTCTTCATACAACTTAGCAATGGTATCCAAGGCAACACCATGACTACCTCCTCCCCATATGAAATTGGCTATTAGTTTCTTCAATGCATTAGTCACTGATGTCAGCATCTCACAAACTTCACACCAAAAAAAGGATCATGCTTTGGAGTACAAATATGACCAGGACAAGGTGTCCTACCATAGAGATGCATAGGTCAATTCATCCCTCAATTCTTCCCAACAAATCATCCATGCACATCATCAAAGAGTCATTGAAAAAATACTTGTCGCCCGTTGTTGGAGTGTCGATGTACTTAGTATGGAGAACACCCCATTTTAGTCCACATGCCTTCTTTAGTCTGCTTCTTCTGTTATCATAGGACTTTCATATGAATGCCCATGATTTGATCTTGCTAATGTAGAGTCCAATTTCTCAACCGAACATGATCATCACCCTCTAATATTCTTTTATCTATTTGTGTGCCCAGACGAGAAGACCATCATGTCATCAACAAAGATGAGGTGAGTTATGAATTTGGATCCTTTCAATTTAAATGGTAACACCTTCCCTCTCAGTTCAACATTTTTAATTAAGTTCATAAGTCCTTCCATCACAATGGTAAACAAAAATAGTGAAAATTGGTCTCCTAGTCATAGACTGTTTGATGCTTTGAATAGACCTTTAGGAGATTCATTGATTAGGATAGAGAAGGAGGTAGTCTCTATGCATTTATTTGGTATGTTAATCCATCTTTTAGACAATCCAATCGAATCCATAATCTTCCACATTGTATCCAACTCGACATGGTCATAAGCTTTTGTTAAGTCAATCTTAACACATGCTTTGGCTTTGGTACTTTTGACATTGAAATTGGTTAAGAATTTGGCTACCAACAACGAACAGTCTGCTACTTCCTTCATTCAATAAATACACATTACTCTTTATTGATGATATGCAGAAGCACCCTCTTTAGTCTCTTAGCAAGGAGTTTGTCTAGGATCTTGTATATCACTGAACAACATGCAATGGACATGTAATCTGTGATGTCATTGGCATCTTGTTTCTTTGGAATCATCTTGATTAAAGTATGGTTTGCATCCCTAACAATATTTCCCTCATTAAGAAGCCATTTTATTGCCCTAACAATATCATCATTAATGGTTTCCACATGTGTTGAAACCATACTGGGTCATTAAGAAGCTAGGTGGAGTCCCAACTGAGTTCATTCAATCCCATTGGTCCCATATTGGAAATTTCATGGTTTGTGCAATACATAAAGCTTTTAACACATGTCTGGTAGATCCCATATTATCTGAGTCTCACATGTTGCTCATACCAAAGGTCTGTCAGCCACATTGCAACAGTGAGTTCAGGCTGATTTCTTTGAACAACACATGCTTTAAATTAATCTCCAAAGTTCTAGTTGAAAGGCTTAAACCCCATCTAAACAACTACATATCTAATGCTCAATCAATCTTTATCCCTGGCTGCCACATAAGTGACAATATCATCCTCATTCAAGAGGTAATCCCCTCCATAAAAATGATGAACTCTGGGAAACACTGGGTCTGCATCAAGTTATACCTCTCAAAGGCATTTGATAGAATGCACTGGCCTTTTATTTGTGAGATCGTTGAAAATGTCACTATTCTATCAAATATCATCTCTCGGATAATGGAAATTATCACTCATTGCAGAATTTTTATCTTATGGGAGGGTTCGCCATTGACTCACTTCAAAACAACTTAAGGGGTGCAACAAGGAGACCCCATCAGCCCCTACATTTTTGTCCTCGGCCTAGAACAACTGGGTAAAGCAATCACCAATGTTATTGGGGAAGGTACATGGAAACCAATGTGTCTCGTGAGTAGAGGCACACCACTATCACACGTTCTCTTCATGTATGACATCATTCTAATGGAAGAATCATCTATTGCACAGGAAACCACCATCTCTATGATACTGGATAGTTTCTCTATAGTGTCAGACCAAATGTTTCTAAGGAGAAATCCCATTGATATTTCTCCACAAACACACCAACCTCAAAAATGGTAATTTTTTGTGAAGCAATAGGCATTCTGAGAACTTATGATCTAGGCCATTATCTAGGCATATTGGTCCTCCACCACAGAATTAACAAGAACACACATTCTTATTTCATCACCACACTTCAGGAGCAGATGAACAACTAGGCTTCTAAGCAACTATCTCTTGCTAGGCCAATTACTCTTGCCATTTCCACCCTTCAAGCAATTCTAGCCTATTCTATCCCAATTGTCCGCCTATCGCCTAGCCTGTATGATAACATTAACAAGCATGTCCAAGACTTCATCTGGTCAGGTGGTCGGGAGAAGCACAAACTTTCTCTCTTCTCATGGAAGAACATAACTTCATCTAAGAAGAATGGAGGTCTAGGCATTAAATATGCATGCGACCATACTCATGCGCTTATGCTAAAAAACATCTGGATCTTTCTTAACAATTGATCCCTTCTATGGGTATGCATCATGATGGAAAAATACATGAGGCAAGGAAGGCCCAAAAGCCATAATGGCTCCCCAGCACGGTCTTTTATCAAGAAAAACATGGGTACCATCCAAAACACTTGCCATAAAGTTGTAATATATAGAAGCTCCACAAATGCTTGGACTAATTAGTGGATCTAGGGACTAACCCCTCGTGATTTTGATTCAAACATTGTTGTCCCTTATGGCCTAGAGGACCTCCAAGTGGCCCCCATGGTAAACAATAAAGGAGAGTGGGATTTGGGCTTCATCAGAGACCATCTTCCCCTAGAATCCTAGAACCAGATCAATTTCTTCCTTGCCCGTATACTAATACAGAGGATGACCTTGGGGCCTGGATCTTTGAGCATTGCAGGAACCTCACATCTAAATTAACATATCAATTGTTGCACGTGGACAAAGAAATTCAAAGATATGGAGCATGGGTTTCAATTTGGAATCAGTAAGTACCGGAGACGTTAAGAATCTTTGCTTGGATTCTCCAACACAAGGCCTTACTAAATAATGCAGAGAAAATCAGAAGACACGTCAATGTAGATGCAATATGTCCAGCATGTCAAAATGCCTAAGACTCCCTGCTCTACAACCGACGAGATTACAAAACTATTCAACCCATCTGGGACTCCACTGGCCCTGGCTTGGCCTTCTTCACACTTAGTGAGGATGATTGGATATCTAGGGTCATCAAGTCTTCAATTGACATAACACCATCATGACTCCAACTGGTTGCATGTTGGCACATATGGAAAGTAAGGAATGATTGGGTTCACAATGGGAAACTCCAATATACTTCAACAAATACCCATTTTATTCTCAGGATAAGTGAAACTATTGTGGGACTTCCATTATAGTAGACCCAACATCCAACTGGGCAATCTAAAACCTATTGCAGATCAAACAACTCAGACTTTCATGTGTTCACTGATGTTGTTTACAAAAGCACATATATGGAAGCGAGCATGGATAACCACATTATAAAAAATAGTGGTTACTGTTAGATGGGATTTGGGTTAATCTTCATTGCATGCTCGGCTCTGGAGGCTGAGATGTAGGCGATTGTGCACGCATGCACTATATGCATCAAAAAGAAACTCAAAAATCTTACTATAATGACAGATTCGAAGAAAGAAATCCATGTTTTAGACAGTAATGTGCCCGCTAGCCTGATGCTCCATCCTCTATAAAGAAAATTGCAAAGCCTCCATTAACTTTTGCTCGTGGTGACCCTCCACCATTTTCCTCGTGATCTCAACTTCATACTAGATTCCATCTCAAAACATACCATCCTTTCTTGTATTCCTATTTCAATGAGTTTTATCTCTCTGCACTGGCTTAATTTCAATGTAAACATAAATTTAGAAACTTTTGGCCTGTCCTAGAGCATGACATAAATCAAACATAAGCTATGTTGTTCACAAAAAAGGAGAATTATATCTATTTTTCTCTATTGATCTATTTGACTGTATGGCTTGAATTTTCCAATTTAGGGTTTGCAATTTTAAGCATTTAGAGATTGTCTATCTAATATGAAATCACTCAAGTAAGAGAATTAGACACAATAAGTTTAATAATTTTTTCATTTTCAACATAGGATTAGGCTATTTATTATCTCAAGTCTATACATTTTCTCTTACAGAAATATGTATGTACATCGACACCCACATTATAGTGAAACTTAGTCTTCACAGCTGTGCCTATCACATGATATAGTGGGAAAGAGATATAGTCATGGAGTTAGCACCCTTACGAACCAACAACCTTTCTTTTCATATCCATTCTATGGATGACTTGATAAGTACGAGCGGGGTTCATTATTTTAGTATACCAACTTCTTTGCACACATACACAAAGGATGAATATGGTGATGGTTTTAGGACTCATATCACTTAAATATTAGCATGTTGCAAAATCCAATATACATTATGTATATATCAAAACATTAATTTTAAATACCATGTTATAAATGAGATTCTATTGTAATGTTGTTGGGACAAGACTTTGTTGTTATTATGACGTGCCAATTGTTATAATACCAAAATAGTGATTTTTTTCCTTCTTAAGTATAAATGTATCATTTTTTATGCCACTATTAAGGTGCCCATTTTATCTCGTAAAGAGTTTTCTTCATCCAACAAACTATATGGTTTGTTCCATACAAAACAAATCATTTATGTTTAGACATGTTGATCACATTATTAGACTCACCACGGAAGAAGTTTATGTTCAAACCAATCTACTCAATATAAAGGTCCATACTGGATACTAAGTATCAAAGGAAGTCATTTTCACCAGTACATAAAATAACTCTTGAAATACTCCTAGTGTTTTCCATAGAAGTTAATAAAAAGATTATTTTTTATATTACAATGTTGTCATTGAAATCTTTCTAGTAGGTTTAAGACCAACTTGTTCTTCATGTTTCTTCTACTTAGGGGAATTTTCCTTGAACATATGTGACATTATTATTCAATGATCTTATCCTATCCGACATTCCATATATGAACTTATATATTTCTAGATCTAATTGTGCTTCATGATAGCTTTCTAGAGCCCGATTTTCTCTAATCTATTCCCATTCTAAATCAATGTATATATGATTTTTTTTCTAGTAGACCATTGTAATTGTACTTGTATCAGGTATTCCTATTTTGGTTTCTTCCCACTCTCAATAGCCTCATTTTCATGGTAACATATGTATTAAAATAATTCAATATCATATCATCATGATAGCCATCATAAGCCTCAAACCTCAGCATCAAGAATCCATGACCGAACAAGGAAGAAGTAGATCAATTAGAATACCATTTGCAACCTACAAAGTTTTTGTCCTCACAATGTAAAAATGAATCTAGTTGTCATTGAATATTTTGTATTTCTACATTTGATAATTTTCTTTCTTTGTAAGTCCTAAAAATGATATCCAAATTATTCTTACCATATCCACAAAAAAACCATTAAATAGAGTTTTACCAATATGTTGTTTTCCCAATATGAACAAATGCAAATGATTTGCAACAAAAAAAATTATGATAAGAACATGAAGCTATCTTACCAGTCCATGAACTCATAAAAGTATTTAAGTTTATAATAAGTAAAGGTGATATATTCATCAAGAATCAAGAACTACTCATATCTAGGCCCAAAACTATTTAGTAATTTTACATAATTCATGATGTATCAAACTTTTTCCATATTTGTTGTACTCATTTTTTCATCCAAACCATTATGATGTGTGGGGGGTAAAATTAAGAATCTTCTCATGTTGACTTATATTTCTTTTATAGGAATATTGAAGAATATAAGTTGGTACTCACCTCCTAATTACAATGAACATGTTTTGGCAGTCTACTAACTCCCTTTCATCCATGACAAGGAATTTCATAAAGGTATCGGATAATTTGACCTTCTTTTTCAAACAAGGTAACATATAGCTATTGCTTATAAAATATGTATAGGGGAAAACCAAAATCCTCAGTCTATTAAAAAGCTCACATAATAGAAACTCAGGTTCAACCCCTTTCACGATGACTGAGTTCACTTTAGGAACCAACATAAACTATTTACAAGGTTGTCAAAAACATGAAGTGTATCATTAGCCTTCTTTCAATGAATCTGACTATTTCTCTCACTCCATATATGTACAATGATAGTTGTGAAAATAAGTACAACCATCCTTCTATCTATGTGTTGCATATAGTGAGTTAAAAGACCTGCATCATACTCTCTTGAAGACTACTCATGGCACATGCAACCCACTTACATTTAAGAGCACTTCTCGATCTCATTTAGAGAAGGTGTGGGAGTGGGACTCTGGCTCCTTCATGCACAAGGGATAGGAAATACTCATGCAGATACCCCACTTATATAGCCTATCTTGAGTAGGCAATCTGTTCATAATATCTCTATAAGACCAAAATCTCCACTTGGGGCAGTGGAATTTACTCTACAATAGATGGCCCCATAGAACTTGAGGTAGGTTTGCAGTTGATGCACCATAGTTTGCTATCAGTAACCAATGTCCTATTATCATTGGTGTTGTTATGTAAATATGAGTGTCTAGCCTTAGGTTAAACCTTAATTATTCTCCTATAGGCATTATATGTTCCATGTGTAGATATGGTATTATAAAGGCAATGACGATGGTTGTCCCTCATCCGATACGCCGACAAGTATTCCAGTTTTAGTAGGAAGTCATTGAATCTTTTGGCCGTAGCCATCCACGACATGTCCCTCGGGTCTGTGATACCATGGCCACCTCCATGTCTTGGTTGAGTCCCCACAGATCAGGCAACAACATGACATCTACCTCTATAAAGGAAATTAGACATGATGAATTTGAATTTGTCAAGTATGTAGTCGGGATTCAAGCAAGCTTGAACCAATATCCAACTTTTGTGAGAGAAAACCATACATTATATATCCATCATTAACCAGACATGATGGATTTTAATTTATCCTTCTTATGCATTAAGAAATACCATACATTATAGATGCATAATTAACAAAAGTAATAAAGAATGAGTTTCTAATAAAGGAGTTAACTTATATAAGAAAAAATAACATAATTGCAAAACAAACATTAAAATAGTACTTCTTATCATATGAAGACCTATCTATTTTTCATCCCAACAACACATCTCTCATGGATTGAGTATTGCGTCCTTGAGACAAGGGATCAAGTTTTTCATGGTAAGAACTTGTAGCCATTTTTATATAATGTTCACAAGTGGTATGTTACACAAATTTAGAGTATGACAGATGTCTAGAAAAATGATGACATCAACACAAACAGTTCCATTCATACAATACAAGGTGTAGCCAATTTTCCTCTAAAACAACCAACTAACCTTTTGTAACCTTGACTTTTATATCATCAAAAAGATTGTGATAACCCAGCATAAACAATTTCTAGCTCAATATGAGGTTAATATCAAAGGTTGAGATATCTCTAATGATCATGAGTGGTACGATGTAGCCTAAATTTGTTGATGTGTACAAATTACAAATCCAATGTATTATTTCTTAGATTTTTAAACAATATTTATCTTTAAAAGTTAAGTATATTGTCAAATCATAAGAATGTTCGTGTTGGTATTTATAGATAAGAATCTCCAGAACATGGAATCCATTTTTCTACAATTAACAATCGACAACTCCTATCTAAAAATACATAATTGTGATTCTCTAAAAATATATTACAACTAAAAATGTTCTTCTATCATTGTTAGTTAATTTTAACTTTTCTTTTAATAGATTCCCATTTTCACTAGCTACAAAATTTCTCTATATGAACTCATTGCAATGATGACAATGTAACCTTTGATTAAACTTTGGCATGTGCTTTGAGTTTTCGAGGTCACCTTTGCCTTAGGTCATGGACTCCACCTATCCTGGATTCAAGAGAAAATGTATGTCTTGTTTTTTCTCATAATTTAATAGTTTAACAAACACCATGATGTCAAACTCCATTTTGTAGTAGAGTTTCATATATAATTACCAACATCTCCCACCTTACAAGGAAATAAGAAAGTATAAGGGTTTGCATATTGTTTTTGATGTAATAACATATTGTTTAATTTACTAGGGTTATAATTTTTTCACGTGTTTTAAATATTGAAACTTTTCTTATAACACTATTTTCATAATATTATTATAAATAAAGCCATTGTTCCTTGTAGTGTACCTCTCAAAAAATTATTCAAGCTCTTGACAAATATTTGTACTCGTGATCTGATTTTTTATGTTATGAAAGACTATCTCACAGACCCAAATTTTCATGTTCATAGGTTTTCTCTGTTCTCGTTGTATTGCCTCATATAGATCATAGCCATGAAAAAGATTTTGCATTTGGTTTGTAGATTTTTAACTTTATTATTTTATATGTACCCTACATGTCGTCTAGATTTATTGATATGTTCTAATACCACTTGATGGTCCCCACATGTCACAAACATATTTATTTAGTCATACAAAAAATATAGTAAAATCAAATGTATATGTTGGAGTATGAAAACATCCTAATATGCATTGTATCTCAAAAGAGTTTAATAGTGATGTCACTCAAAATCACACAAAATAACTACAATTGCAAATACAAATTATACACAGAAATATCATACTTAATGTGGAAAATCCTCATATATTATGATGAGAAAACCAGAAGAAAAGTTGATGGAAACACTATTATGATATTAAAACTACAAAACACTTCATCTCAATTTTTGACCCCAAGATTGAGGATACAATGGTAAATGAAGTGATTACCCAAATTTCCAATATTAACACTTCCCATGAGGGTACCTTCTTGTGGAAAATATCTAGGAAAAATGAAGAGCAAATGATATAATCAAGAACATAAAGAAGATTATGAGAGTGGAAAAATACTTCCTTCCTTTTCTTTAGGTTAATCCCTACTTCCCTATTTTTATTTCCTTCTTAAATTTCTTATCTAATAAAAAGGTAGAACTAGGAAATATCATAGGGGTGCTTTCTCTTCTCAACTTATTTTATGTGATAAGAAATGAGGCATAATGGTTTTAATCTTCATACATTTTTTCATCTACCAAGTTTGTTAGGAAAGAGAATCATTGGGCTAATAGTTAAACTAAAAGGACACTATGTATATGTATATTGATGTCTATAGAATCGTTTATAAATTTAATCCATGTATTATAACCTTTGAAAGTGTAATAATATGCATTTCATCATCTATATTCCAAATAGGCTCAAATTGGGTGACAATGGTTTGCGGATACAATTTAGTAAGGTATTATCATGGAAAATCTATAAATGGTGAGAATGTTGAACATGGTAATGTTCACCAGTTAATGAACTAAAGTAAACATTATTTTAGAAAGGAAAACCCTCCATGTTCATTTTAAGAGCCTTACAACTGAAGACCATTCTAATTGTAAAGCTTGTGTTGTTACCTAATACTATCTATTGACCTATATATATGTATTTTAAGTGGTAAATTTTTCCACAACCACCTCTATAATTTTCATCTTTAGAAACTTGATATCACCTAATTAATATTAAATTCCTTTTAATATTTCATTCCATTAAAATTAACCTGATTTGAGACCATTTGGATGTTAAACACTATGTAGATGTTCTTTTGGGTACTATAATCAAGTAACGCGATTGTGTAAATAATAACAAGTTATATTTTATTCTTGCAATTAGAATACACCAAATGGAACACCAACTGTGTTCTTACTAGGATTATTATTTTAATGAGGGAATTAATAGATCATAAAATGAAAATCATAATCTACTTGTTAAAGTAATAGGATAATAGAGGCAAGTTACAATACAAAATTATGTTTTCTAGTTGATATGAAATATAATGTGTATTATCAAGAATATGCATGGTGTATCGAAAGGATGTCTGACACATAGAAAGTGTGTGATCAAGTAACTCAATCTAAACAACATTGTGCTAGTCACAATATTACAAAGCATATGTTGCAATGAATTTGGTGGAATCTATTGGAAATCAATATGATTTTGAAAATAAACTTAATTATGTTAAGCAAGGAATCAGGTACCAGAGAAATGATATTTTTTGTTGTTGGTACAATTTGAATTGATAAAATCAAATGAAATTGGTTACAATGATGAGAGACAAAAAGGAAATGTGAGGTCGATGGGAAAATATATTTAATAAACATTAATAATCACTTAAAAAATCCGTTTGTGTTTACTCATACACATATTTCACAATTCAAACACTACCCATATTAGAGAATCAAAGATCTAGGATCAATTTTTCTACCTAACAATTGTTCATGTGTAAGAGAACAATATGATTTTCATCTAAAACTACTCCCCACTGTTCAATTTTTTACTTGACAAAGTAATGTTCTAACAAGTCCATCCAAATCCATGCCATAAAACTATTAGTTCTTCTTCATAAGTTTGAATACTCAATGTTTCTCAACTAATAGTGATACAAAATAATAGTTTAAGAGATGTTGAGTCTAAAGCAAAGGGATTCACACAAAAACTAGAAATGTGAAAAAACCATATGAAGCACAATGTTGTATAAATTACAAAAGAATTTTTGTTGCACGTGACTTGTTATATGAAATACATTGTGTATCCATACTACATGAAAATATAGACATAAATTGTGGTGAAGATGATGTCTCTCACACATATAAGCCATAACAATGTTGTAAAATTGATAAATAAGTAGTTTGAAGGAGAAAACTAGTGATCGGGGAGCATACTTATAGAACTTTGTTACTCTGGGAGAAGATCCACTTGTTGCACATGGAATTCTTTATATTGTGATCTTCCCCTTCACATCAATATTTCTCCTCCATCTTATTCTTCTATATTTTATTCTTAATTCATGGGGAGTGGAAAACCAATCTCTAGGGTCCAAAATTGCATGAAATGATTTTGGAACAAAATCATGTGGGTCCAATCTAAAAAACACTAGATTTATATTTATATTAAGTACAAAAGTTGACTTGAAAAATGTGTCTTAATGGTGACACTATGTTCTATGGGATTAATGCACCATTTTTTAGTTAAGTAAATATTTGTGACTACAAGAGGCATGACATGTATTAAGATGAACATTCCATGTCGACCTCAATTTACGGTACATGAAAAATTATTGGTTTATGCAACGATGGGAAAGGACATGCCCCTTGAGAGATATACCACACCTTATATGGTCTCTACAATAAAATATTCCACTAGGATACGCCATGCCCTTTTTATGCACTAACAGACTATGCCAAAATCTTTTTTAGCATTCCTTTTTGTATGACATTTTACATAGAGTGTTTGCTGATGTGCATGTGAGATCAAACTTAACAATTTTTTGTGCTCTATTCATCCTCTTGGCCCCGTTGTTGTGACAACCCGTGACATCGTTGGTGAGAGGAAAAGTTGTGATGAAGCTAAGGAAATGAGTGAGCCCTTGATATACTAGTAAAATATGTAGGGCGGAATGACTAGGTAGAAGAATCCTTCCAGCGGAGAGGAAGGAAACAAAAACCATATGTAGCCCCCCTTCTGGGTGAAGGCGATGAGATGACTTTTCATGGTGTGGATACACAATGATGTCTAGATCATGGGAAATAGATCGTATGGGCTGGTTGAGAGAATAGAATGTGAAATTAGGGTGAGTGCAAAAGGAAAATGAAAGAGGTGCATGGGAGATGATTTTTTCATTTGAGATAGACAAGAGTGGAGAGGGTAATTAAGTGTAAACCAAACATGTTCACTACATGTTTTGTGTATAGTTGTGAATCATAGAGTACATGTGTATTTATGTGCACTCAATCTGATTAACTACATATTTTTTCTTTACATATTTATAATTTATATTTAAAGGTAGTTTAGCTACATATACAATATATATAAAAAAAGAAATTGTAGTTAAATCATCTTTTTTGGAGTGCTTGGGGAGTTTGATCACTTCTACTTGTTTCACTGGTAGATCTTTATAAAAGTGGTTCTATTGATTTGATGGTGGAAGTATCTAGCAAAAAGCCTAGAGTTCGATCTCTCTCCAGGTCGATAGATCTATTTAGGCTGATCAGTCTAGTCTTAGTTTTAGTCTCTAGAAAAAATTCTTCGCTTGTTCACAGAAAACAAGATTCCTTAAACTAATGCTTTTGGGGTCTATTTATAGGTTTTGACCAATGCCTTGTCAATGTGTGATTGGTCCACATTGCACAGACCCATTAGACTTCCTTCCATCAACCTAGGTGATTGATGGTTCTTTATCTTGATTGATTCTTCATGACCTCAAGTCAGATTGCTTAAGGAGGTTGATAGATTTTGTTAATTGAGCTTTAGTCTTGGGTTTATTCTCAATTGGTTGCTTTGAAGAACATCAACCTGGATGTCGATCAAAGGTTTGGAAAGTAACAACTTGATGGGTTATTTATCAAGATATCAGCTCATTTGATTTGTGTCGATCTTGTGGTGTGTTGGGATCTTTCAACCTGGGGGTCAATAGTTATCTAAGCATAGTAGCTTGATAAGATGATGATAAAGCTCTCTAAGTTTGGTTCATTGATCAACCTAGTAGGTTGGTTGATGGTGATTTTCTTGCTTCACTCAAGATCTTCTTTATGGATTTTAATAGAACTTTTACCTCAGTTGTTCATCTATCTAGCTTCAAGGTTTTGAGTGTAATTTTTGAATTTTTGAAGGTAACTAGATTAGAATAGACTTTTGTTAACTATGTGTAAAGTGAAGGATTTTAAGATCATTATTTCTCTTACTTGGATAATTTTCTATCATGAAAGAGTTATAAAATATTCATGAAAACATATGTTATAAACTCATCCAAACTTAGAATTAAGCTTGTCCTCAAGCTAATAATGAAAAATCATCGAGTGAGGGAAAACAAGAACGATGATAGACCTGATAAATGATAGAAGTTTTTATGTCAACCTCTTATCAAAATCTTAATTGATTCTGAAAATGATCTTGCCTCCAAATCATCATCCTTTACAAGATCCTTCCTTTCTAGTTTATTAGTTTTTATTGCTTATATACTATCTCTCACATAAATCTCTCTTTTCAAAGTAGTTTTCACTTTCATCTTATTGTTTTTTGAGTGTCGGTGAGTGGGTAGGTTGAAAGAGATGTCGATATCCCCTTTCTTCTTTTGGGTCATTCAAATATAGGTTGTTAAGTGATAAAGTGGTCTATGCTTTCCAAACTAGGTTGTCTTAGAGCAGTAACTATACATGCTTAATAGCACTGAATTTCGATAGCTTTAATGAAAACCAATGGGAATAAGGGTGTGTAAATTTTTTGGTCTTTAAACTACCCAAAGAGACATATATATATTCATGAGAACAACCATACACCATTTGGGTGGATCCTTTGACTAAAAGAATGGTACAACCTTCTAATTTTTATTCGTACTACTTTTTATACCTTACTCTTTTTTTATTTTCTATGATGTGCAATAGGGGACGTGGTAGATTTTTTTTTGTAAGCCATAGAGATTATATGTTATTCATCTCGTTCTCTATTACAGGACAAATAGACGGAATATTGACATGGATATCCTTGGACAACCATGGTGGTTTATTGTAGTGGAATACATGCGTGGAAAAGGAAAATAAGGAATGTTTTGCAATGCTATCCTCTACGAAGTTATAACTTCTAGGGATGTAAGAGAGTTGTATGATGGTGAGCTCTAGAAATAGAGAGGCATAACATCTTCAGTGTTGTTCCAACCGTTGTGCATGGCAGTCTTTTTGTTACAGAACCTTGATTGTTGAAGATGCATCCGAGTAAATGGCAGGACAGGTCCAATGGTTTTCTTTGCATAGAACGAGTGCTTGGATTATAGCCAAGGTTTCCACTTCTAGGACTGACGAGGCCATGGTGGGTAGTCCAATTCCTGCGATGCATGAACTGGAGTGAGTCACCGCATGAAGACCAATGCCCGCCTTCTTGGAGTGCTCCTGGAAAGCAACGTCAACAAAGATGATAATGTCACAGTCTGGAGGTGGTCGTTCAGTGATAATGGGTGGGTTGTCTTGGGGACGGCGTAGATCCTTCAAACCGAGGATGGTAGTTGTCCTCTCCCTGATAAAGGTGGCTAACACATATTTGTGACTTGGTTTACCTCCATGGGTGTTGTCATTACGGCGACCCTAGATCGACCAACAACCTACACAATGTAGTATCTGTTGTTCACGTGAGGAGTGTGGGGATATCATCTCCTGTAACAACTCTTGCTCTGTCAGCTGAAAGAAACTGTCGGGCATGTTCAGTCCTCTCCATAATTCCTTAACAGATTGACAATCTCTAAGGCAGTGCAAGATGGATTCTTGGGCATTACTGCAGAGGGGACACGTGTCATCCGTAGCTATATGTCTTCAAACCAGCTCGAGGTTTGTCAAGAGCGAGCTGTGGAAGACCAGCGATAAGAAGGTTTTGATCTTGTTCGGAAGATGTGTTGACCATATCCCCTTCCACACAGCTGAGGAAGTGTTTGGATTCTGGTTCTTGAGCCAATTGTAAGCGGAGCTTGCTGTGAATTCCCTTGAGGCGGTGAACGGCCAGGCCCATGTGTCATCACCATCTATATGCTCAGGAGAGCTAATGTAATGAAGAAGTTGCACTAGTTGGGGTAGATAGTAGTTGATAAAGTTCTAATCCCACCCTATTTCGGGATGCTTCATCAAGTTTACTGACAAGTCCTCGAGACATGGGGGGATGATAAGGGATGGATCATATTCCAGAGGTGACTTTCCCAGAATCCATCTATCTATCCAAACATTAGTCGTATGGCCAGAGATGATGGTTTTGTGTCTGACTTATTGGAGTTTGATTAAGTTGTGCTTGATGAACGCCCATGCCGAGGAGTAAGGCTTCTTGCTAATGGTGTCATTTTGCATGTACTTGCCCCGCATAACTCTGACCCAAAGGGTAGATGGGTGTGTCATGAAATGCCAAACATTCTTAAGTATGAGGGCCTCATTTTGTTCCCGTGCTGATTTGAGACCCAAGCCACCATGGGAGGTGGGTAGAGCTACTTTTTTCCATGAAATGGTTGATAGTTTCCTTTGTGTGCATCCACCTGACCAAATGAAATTTTGAATATGCCGATCTATGTCATCGCATAGACTAGGCGAGAGTTTTACGGATTGCATCATGTAAGACGGTATTGATTGCAGTGTACTTTTTGCAAGGGTGATGCTGCCTGTAAGAGCAAGGTTCTTAGCAGCCCAGCTGTTCATACGCCCCTTGATAGAAGTGGTGATACTTGCATGTGTAGTCTTATTGAGCTTGTGATGAAGAACCAGGACACCCAGGTATTTCCCCAAGTCCTGCGTTTGTTGGATACCGATCTTGCGGAAAAAACTGTGTCTTATTGAGGTAGGTACATTCGGGGAAAAGAAGCATCGAGATTTTTCTTTAGATAGTAACTGGCCTGACACAAGGCTGAAATCTTCAAGGATACTCAAGATTGTAGATTCTTGATGCGTGGATGCCTCAGCCATGATCATGATGTCGTCTACGAACATTACATGAGAAAGAGGGACACCTCCTCTTGAAAGACGAATTGGTTTCCATTTGCCGGAGTTGACAGCCCTAGAAATGGCTTGGCTAAGTCTCTCCATGCACAGAACTAAGAGATATGGGCTGATGAGGTCTCCTTGGCGTACACCATGGCTGGCTTTGAATGGTTCCATTGGAATACCTTCCCAGAGAATGGAGGTATTACTGGAAGAAATGATTTGCATGATTAACGAGATAAGTTTATTTGGGAGCCCCACCTTTGTGAGGATATCTTTGATGAAAGGCCACTACATTCTGTCAAAAGCTTTCGAGAGGTCTAGCTTGATGCACACCCACTTCTTGCCTGCCTTTTTGTTCTTCATGGAATGAATCACTTCTTGGACTAGAAGGATGTTATTGCATATGCACCTACCAGGAATGAAACTGGATTGGTGATCAGAGATCCAACTATTGAGGAAAGGTTTGATGTGTTCCACAATGATCTTTGAGATAATTTTGAAGCAACAATTATTAAGGGATATGGGGCAGAGCTCACTACACCTTTGAGGTTGTTGCATTTTAGGAATCAAGACCATGAAGGACTCTGTCAGGCGGGGGTCTATAATGCCAGTGCTAAAAGTTTCAGTAACCTGGTGGATGATGGACTGGCCGACGTGGTGCTAGTGCATCTAGACGAAGCCATTGTGCACGTCGTCGGGACTGGGTGCCTTGGCCGGCGCCATAAGGAAGATCACCCATTTGATTTGATTTGTGGACGGAATGTTGACAAGATCTTGCGGGTTGTGAATGCCAAGAAAGTTCCCAATATATTATGTAATCACCACAAGTGAGTTGGTGGAGGAGGCCGGGGAGGTAAGTAGGCTTCTGAAGAAAGTATGCACATGGCTGTGAATGCAGGCAGCGTCAGTGAGCCATTCCCTGCTTTCATTTTTGATTCTTGTAATCCGATTATAGGATCTTCTGGATTTGACATAAAACTGAAAAAATTTGTTGTTTCCGTGTCCATGTTGTAGCCAATTTATATTGGCCTTCTGCTGCTAGTCGGCTTCTTCGCATCGCAGAATAGTTTCATATTCTTCTTGCAAATGGACACAGTAAATGTCATTAGATGTACAATAGCGAGGTAGGGATTGTTCCTGACGATCGTCTAGTTTGCACAGGATTGTGTCCTCTTTTTGTGTAGGGCTTTTAGGCGTTTGGATTCCCTCCTGGTCGCAACAGTCTAGAAGTTATGAAGAGCATCGAAGAAAGGTTTTGATTTGTCCCATCTAGGGAGCAACTCCTTTTGAAAATCTGGAGTGAGGCTCCAACTTGACTTTTTCCAGAAGTGGTTATATCGTCTGTGAGTGGTTTTGTTTCCAGTGATCAAGATGGGGTTATGATCGATGTAGAGGCACAGAAGGATTCTAATATTCATTCCATCCTCGATGGATAGCCAACCATCAGTAGCTACTACACGATCGAGTTTCTCTCTCAAGTTGCCCCTTTTAAAGGTGAAGAACTGCCTGGACGGACTAGTGTCAGTCAGGCCAGTAGAAAGTAACATGGAGTGGAATTTTCGATAGGAACGCCTATAATTACCTTTCCCTCCCTCCTTTTCACTTGTATCTAGCATGGTATTGAAATCACCGGCTACAGCCCAGGCTGCATTGATAGAGGAGGATAGGGAGCATAGATGATTCCAGAGAAAATCCGGTTTCAGTGGGTTGGGACTTCCATAAACGAAAGTAAGGAACCAGGAATCATTCACCTTACAGTGAATGAATTTTCGGTGGCTTTGGAGGACTTTTATCTTTCACCGATGGTTATCCCAGAGGATTGACACACCGCCAGAAAAGCCGAGAGATTCAACTCTGTGGGAGGAGTTATAGCCAAGTTTTTTTATTATGTTGACAGCCTTGATGCCGCTGCAACGAGGTTCAACAATAGCAAGGACATGAATTTTGTATTTGCACTTGAATTCTCAGATAAGATTAATTTTATCCTTGGAGCACACTCCTTGGATATTCCAATAGAGTATGTTTGTCATATGGAAACATATATGAGGGAAGTAGCCCTTACAAGGGCTCAGTTGATAACAGCACGGAGTCTCGCGTCTTGGACCTCAGTTGTGATGGGCCCTGGTGGTGGCTCACCTTTAGAGAAGGAGAGTGACCTTGCCGCCTCTGTCCTGGGGCTTTGGCCTTCGACGAGTTGAGCTAGCCTGCCTTTTTTCCGCTCTCTGCCAGGGCTGAAGGTCTGGTATACGACCTTGCGGTTCTGATGGATGACGCCTCCATGGCTGGAGTTGTTCCCCCAGTTGAAGGGGGAGAGTAAGTCTGGTGTCCTCATTTTAGCGCTTGCCTGGAAACGGAAAGATGAAGCGATCTCCATGTTGCTGGGTCTCCCCGTATAGGTGTCGTCATCCACAAGAATGACAGCGGTGTCATTAGGGATAGAGTTCCTTATGCTCTGAGTTTCATTGGCTGGGGGTTTTGGGGGTCCAGCAGAGGCATGGGGGTCTTATCCTTTTGTTGTTTCTTTTTTTCTTACGATTCACCATCATTTTCCAGTCCTCCTCACTATCCTCCAGATTGATGGGTTGCGGGATGGTGCTGGGTGGTGCTGTGATGCGATGATTTTGAGTCGCATTTATATACCTCTTTGATATGTGTTTTATGCTTTCATTAGTCATTTTTTATGGTTAATGTTGCATAATTCATCCACTTTGGTCTTTGCTACTATTTTATGTCAAATCCCCTTTATTTTATCATTTTGAGCATTAATTGTCAAAATATTATTATTTGTGTGAATTTATGTGGTTTCGTGTTTGAATTTCAGGGAAAACAAGTATTTGCTTCCGTCGATACCATCGACGGAAGTCGATACCATTGACCGGACCACAGGTTGCCAGCCGCAAGTATCAGCAAAGAGTCGATACTATCGATAGGGATGTCGATGGTATAGAGCTACCATCAGGTTGCTGGCGAGAAAGCAGTCGATAGTATCGACACCAAGTCGACACCATCGACGCACGAAGGCTACAGTGTCGGAATCTTGCAAAAACCGACGCCTAAAGGAAGTCGATACCATCGACCCGCGTCGATGGTATCAAGATGATGTCAAGCGTGACAAAGAAAGGATTTGTAGTCGGCCGCTACCATACTGGGTCGATACCATCGACTCACGTCGATGGTATCGACATCGGAAGATATGCGTTTGCTTTGGAATGATCTTAATCGGACAGTCGTGGTTAATTAGAGACCTAATTTGGGAGATATACCTAATGACAGCGCCCTTGACTGGGAGAGGACGTCATTAGCCGCTGCACACATCCCAGAGAGCAAGGAGAGAAGAACGGAGCACAAGAGCATGCCCCAGCCAATCTGGACGCTGAAGAAGACGAATTCCACCACTGAAAGGCGGCAGAACACAGATTCCACGCCAAGGATCGATTGGACCTTCTCCGTTTAGGGGTTTTACCACTCAATTTCGTTTTTCTCATGTTTCCCCTTTTCTTTACTACATTGTACTCTGAGATGAACATGCGGGGCTAATCCCCTTTATCTTTAGGACCGGGAGTAGCTCGGGGATTCATTGTATGACGACTTTATAATAGTAATTCATATCTTATCTCTTAAATCCGTGGTATAATTTCGTTTTCTCCAATATATTGTTATGCTTGATCACCATAATAATAACCTAATGCCCTTAATTACTTTGAAAGAAGGATTAACGGTTGAAAAGAGATGTAATTTACATTAATTGACAAATCCCTTGAACAAGGTGGTGTAAGATTAATGGTGGATACCGAGAGGTCGTTTATAATGCACCTAGTTTAGGGTATAGGTTACTACGATGGTGGAACCGACCTAGACATAGGTAGTGAATTGTACCACGACAGTGGGCAATTCTGATTTCAGGCCACTACCCAGATAGAGAGATAAAATTGAGTAGCTATATAGAATTTAATACTATGAAAACCCGCGGTGAAACCGCAACCCTAAAGATTCTCTTTTGAATTGATTAAACCAACATTTAATCGATTGCTTGCTTTGTTTTGTTTTTATTTTCTTTTAATTTTAAACAAAAACTCTCAACTTTTTATTTGGTTTAGCTGATCGCGAATAGTTAGTAGGAGTCCCTGACGATTGCACGTATCCCTGAGTTTGACTCGGGCCTCACAAAGGCCTGTACTACTCAATGCGTTCACTTGCGTTTCTGTGCACGGTAAATCTGCATCAAGTTTTTGGCGCCGTTGCCGGGGATACGGAAATTTGTTGGCACTTCGAGTGTTGTGAGCGGCCACTCTAGGCCACCTTTTTATTCTTTTTTATCATTCCAAAAATTCATAATCTATTTTCTAAATATTTGCAATCGTCAAGCACTGTACTAAATTTAATCTTTCTATTTTCAGGTACTGTGCATGGTGCAGACGCGTAGTACTGACTACATGCGACACGCACCTGAGGTTCTACTGACGGGACCTGAAGCCGAGGACGGGTACAATCAAGATCATCTAGAGGATACAGATTCTGAACCCGAACAAGACGAGATGGAGGACGAGCCACATACAATATGGGAGAAGATCAAAGCTTCTTCCTCGTCCGCTTCAAAGGGGCCTATAAAGAAGCAAGCGCTGAATATTCCGACCTACAAGATTGATCCAGCTTTGATCAACTTGGTGAAGTCTAATGCCTTCCATGGGCTAAAAAATGAAGACCCCGTAGCGCACATAAGTCAGTTTGTGGAGAATTGTGATATGGTAAAAATCGACAGATTCCCACAAGACGTGCTCTACTTGACGCTCTTCCCGAGTTCACTAGCGGGAATTGCGCGTGAATGGCTACATAATTTAGACAATGAATATGTGGAGTCATGGGACCACATGGTGGAGGTCTTCTTTGAGAGGTTCTTTCCGCCCGAGAAGACCAATGACATGATAAGAAAGATCCATAACTTCACTCAACAACCAGAAGAAACCTATTATGAGAACTGGGAAAGGTTTCAGATAATGCTCAGGCGATGCCCGCATCATGGGCTGGACAAGGAGACCCAAGTCAAGATCTTCTATTTTGCTGTCTCCGAGCATGACAGAAGCAACCTAGATTCAGTCGGTTCCAGATTCTTCTTGAATAACACGGACACTAGATGCTGGGAGATCTTAAAGAACATTGCAAAGAAACAATCATGGGGCGAAAGAGGCGCCGTGGAGTAGGTGCGAGTTGTAGGAGAATCTAAAGCAATAAAGGAGCTGAATGAGAAGATGGATCTTATCGCAAAGAAATTGCTTGCAAAGGAGGAAACAGAGTCCGAGGACGAGGCTCAAGTGAAATTTATGAGGCAGCATCCAGGTTACAGGAACAACGACTATGCATGGAGAAAAGACATGAAGTTTTCCTGGAAGGATCCTAACAACTTCTTGTAGGATCTGGATGCTAAACCCCAGCCAGCTGCAGAGGATAAGAGCACAGAGCTGCTGAATCAAGTTATAAAGCAAAACCAAGAACTCATGGCTACTTTTGGCCAGCAAATAAAGCAACAAGGGGAGTTCATGAACCAATTCGGGCAGACACTGCAGAGCCATGGGGCTCAAATGAGGACAATAGAGACATCTATGGCACAGATGGCTGCGGAGATAGCCAGTTTGAAGAAGTCAGCACATCCAGGATTCCCAGGAAATACTAATGTTCCAGGAGGGAACCAACAAGCTAAGGCCATCTTGTTAAGAAGTGGCAAGAAATTGTTAAATCCCAGGGCTGATGAAGCAAGCAAACCCCAAGATGAGATTGAAGTTCAAGCCACAAGGGAGCTGCCCACACCGATCACAGAACCAGTCGATGACACAGTTGTGGGGGCTACAGAAGACCCTATTGCAGAGGAGGAGGAACCTCAGAAAAAGACACCCTATGTGCCACCGCATCAAAGGGCACAGGCGGTACCGATCCCTTATCCGAACAGTGCTAAGGCAAGGAAGGTAGATGATCAATTCAAAAAGTTCTTGGACAGTTTCAGAAAGCTTTCAGTAAACATCCATCTATTGGAAGCTATTGAGAAAATTCCGTCTTACGGAAAGTTTCTAAAAGACATCATCACGAAGAAGAGAAAAATTCCGGATACGGAAGTAGTTGTGCTTAAAGAGCAGGTGAGTGCCTTCATCATGGGTATATTGCCACCAAAGAGGCAAGATCCGGGTTGTTTCTACATTTTGTGCTATATCGGGAAAGTCAAATTTGGTGAAGCATTATGTGACTCGGGAGTAAGCATCAATTTAATGCCCCTTTCTACATTCAAAAAGTTGGGATTAAAGGAGTCAAGGCCAAGTAACATGACAATTCAATTGGTGGATAACTCTGTAGTGAAACCATATGGGATTTGTGAAGATGTGCTTGTGAAAGTGGATAGATTTGTATTTCCTACAGATTTTGTCGTCATGGAGATGCAAGATGAGCAAGGCAACGAGCTACTACTCGGAAGACCATTCCAAGCTACAGCTGACATGATACTCGAGATGGGGAGAGGTCGGTTGACCTTGGGTATAGCCGATGACCGGTTTGATATGGTCATGCCTTCCAACGTCACTTCACCTAAATCCAAGGAGCAATGCCACGTGATGAAGCATTTTGATAATACTATCTCACTTTGTCTAGGGAAGCCATTTCTGGACATGGCTCATGTAATGACCAAGGTGGACAAAGGCACTTTAGCTGTAGACATCATGGAGCAGACCAAAGTAGTATCTCTTTGCAAGGCTGTCAGATTCCTGAATGATGAGAATGAGGACATTCCTCCCTCTATGGAGGATGATGCTATAGAAGATTCAGTTTTTGATGCATATCCAGAATTACCATTGGATGCTTGTTTAGTGAACATCACTTATGATTGGATGAGAAGCAAATCACTCAAGGAGAGCACCAAGATGCTTCAGATGCTTCCATGTTTCTATGCGAGGTATTATGAAGATTTAGGTGAACTCCCCCCTCCGCTGCAATCATCATTGATCAGCCCGCCGAAGTTGGAGTTAAAGCCGCTGCCACCGCATCTTAAGTACGCCTTTTTAGCGGAGGAAGAAAAGCTACATGTGATCATTTCTGCATATTTGAGTGCGGAAGAGGAGGACCAATTGTTGAAAGTGCTGAAGAACCACCGATGAACATTTGGGTGGTCTGTCGCAGACATCAAGGGGATTTCCCCTACCTTGTGTCAGCATAAGATTCGGCTCGAGGAAGGAGCCAAGCCGGTGATCCAACCGCAACGTCGACTGAATCCAAGCATGATGGAGGTGGTGAAGAAAGAGGTGATAAAGCTTCTATCCGCAGGTATCATATATGCGATTTCAGACTCGACATGGGTAAGTCCCACGTAGGTAGTCCCTAAAAAGGGGGGTATTACTGTCACTCAAAACATTTTAAATGAACCTGTCACCACCCGTTTGGTAATCGGGTGGTGAGTTTTTATTGACTACCACCGTCTTAATGCCGCTACGCTGAAAGATCACTTTCCTTTACCATTTATCGATCAAATTCTAGAGCGCTTAGCCTGTCGATCTCATTTCTATTTTCTAGATGGGTATTCGGGATACAATCATATTTCAATCGATCCTAAGGACCAAGAGAAATCTACTTTCACTTGTCCCTATGGAACTTTTGCGTATCGCCGTATGCCCTTTGGATTATGCAATGCACCAGCGACTTTTCAACGTTGTATGCTCGCTATCTTTTCTGACATGGTAGAACGCTGTCTTGAGGTATTTATGGATGACTTTTCGGTGTATGGTGCATCGTTTGACGAATGTCTCTATAATCTGGACAAAGTTTTACAGCGCTGCGAGGACACACATTTGGTCCTCAACTGGGAAAAATGTCACATGATGGTGACTGAGGGGATAGTGCTAGGACACAAGGTGTCTAGCAAAGGTTTAGAGGTGGATCCGGTAAAAATCGAAGTTATTTCCAAATTGCCCCCACCAAATTCTATTAAAGGGGTAAGGAGATTCTTGGGACATGCCGGATTTTATCGTCGGTTTATAAAAGATTTTTCAAAAATCGCAAAGCCTCTATCCGAACTGCTTGAGAAAGACGTTGTATTTGATTTCAATGACAAATGTCTACATGCATTCGACGTGTTGAAGGAGAAACTGATTTCTGCACCGGTTGTTCAAATGTCGGATTGGACTAAACCGTTCGAACTCATGTGTGACACTTCTGATTTTGTGGTAGGAGCCGTGTTGGGCAGCAGGTGGACAATAAACCCACCGTGATTTTCTACGCTTCAAAGACTCTGAATGACGCCCAATTAAAGTATACAACTACTGAAAAAGAATTACTCGCCGTTGTTTTCGCTTTTGAAAAATTTCGGCAATATTTAGTTGGATCTAAAGTAGTCGTTTGGACTGACCATGCCGCAATTAAATATTTAATGGAGAAAAAAATGCAAAGCCTAGATTAATTAGGTGGATTTTGCTCTTACAAGAATTTGACATCAAAATCAAGGATAAAGTTGGGATTGAAAATGTTGTGGCGGATCATCTGTCTAGGTTAGAGAGGGTGGATGAAAAAGATTTACATATACCCATAACCGAGACATTTTCGTATGAACAGATTTTGAAAGTTAATTCTAAAGACCCTTGGTTCACTGAGATTGTGAATTATTTGGCTTGCAGGATCATCTCGGAAGATTGGTCATATCAAGAGAAGAAAATATTTTTCCATTCTTTACGATATTATTTTTGGGATGACCCGATTCTTCTTAAGCAATGCAGGGATGGTATCCTACGCAGGTGTGTGCCTGAGGTGGAGTACGAGAGCATTCTCCGTCACTGCCACGCACTACCTACGGGAGGACACCATGCGAGCTCTCGTACGACAGCTAAAGTTTTGGAGAGTGGCCTTTATTAGCCAACCTTGTTCCGAGATGCCTACGAGTTTGTAAGGCAATGTGATTCCTGCCAACGAGTAGGTAATATTTCAAAGAGACAGGAGATGCCCCTAAATGTGTTCCAAGAAGTGGAGGTATTTGATCTGTGGGGCATAGATTTCATGGGACCCTTTGTGTCCTCAAATTCAAATTTATATATTCTTTTAGTAGTTGATTACGTGTCGAAGTGGGTAGAAGCAATACCCACAAGGACTAACGATTCCACTATAGTGTGTAGGTTCGTGAAAGAAAACATTTTCTGCAGGTTTGGAGTGCCCCGAATGATCATCAGTGATGGGGGTACACATTTTAGGAATCAGAAGTTCTCGGAATTGTTGAAGAAATATGGGGTCAAACACAACATAGGTACCCCATATCACCCGCAGACTCAAGGATAGGTGGAGGTCTCCAATCGCGAAATTAAGAAGATTTTGGAGCTTACGGTGGCGTCCACGAGGAAGAATTGGAGTGCCCTACTACCGGATGCATTGTGGGTGTACAGGATGGCTTAAAAAACACCTATAGGCACCACGCCTTTTAGGTTAGCGTATGGTCGGGCTTGTCACTTACCGGTAGAGTTAGAGCACAAACCACATTGGGCGCTTAGAAGGCTCAACTTGAGTTACGATGGAGTGGGGAGGAAGAGATTGCTTGAATTGAATGAGTTGGATGAGCTGCGGATGACGGCATATGAGAACTCGTGGATATACAAGGAGTGCACCAAGTTAATCCACGATCGGCACATCCAGTTGCACACGTTCAAGAAAGGAGATAGTGTCTTGCTGTTCAATTCACGACTGAAGTTGCATCCCGGGAAGTTCAAATCCCGGTGGAGTGGGCCGTTCGTGGTAGAAGAGGTCAAACCACATGGCGCAATCTTGGTGCGCGATGGTGAGACGACATTTTTGGTGAATGGACAGAGGTTGAAGCTATATTTTGGTGAATATTATACGAGGAAGGTGAATGAGGTCAAACTCATTTCACTTTCGGATGCATGATGTGCTTCAAGTCGTCTAGCCTAAGACGTTAAATAAGGGCGCTTGTTGGGAGGCAACCCAACCATTGGTATTTTAGATTAGTTCATTTACATTCGTAGTTTAAATTGTTTTTACTTAGTTTTTAGTGTAAAAAAGATACCGTGATCGTTTGCTACATGTGCAGGGCTGAGGCAGAGTTGATACCATCGACCCTTGTATCGATGGTATCGACCATGGTACAGGTTGACGACTGCAAGAATCGCACTGTGTCAATACCATCGACGACCTCGTCGATGGTATCGACAGACCTACAGGCAGATCGCAAATACAAGGTCGATGGTATCAAGATGCCAGTCGATACCATCAAGATCTCTGGAGATTTACAGAAGAAATTGACTCAGGAAAGTCGATACCATCAATGGGCGTGTCGATGGTATCGACACATTCAAGTGAAAGATGGCTGCGGCCGGGCCTCGCGAGGTTTTGCCCTAATCAGCGGGTCGATACTATCGACTCGCGCCGATAGTATCGAGGCGCCACGTCAACGATCCGCGAGAAAGATCAACAGCATCGCGGCAAGCAAAGAAGTCGATCCGGGGGACGGGTCGATACTATCGACCCGCGTCGATGGTATCGACGCGTCAGCAATCCGGGTCCCGCAGATCCAGCCATCGACGACCGTCGATACTAGCGGAGGTACGGATTGTGCTACCGGAGTCGATACCATCGACTCGCGTCGATGGTATCGACAGGCGGACAGTAGCTCCGGCTACGGCTATATATGGGGAGTAGTTGCGTCAGATGACATCACACCTTTAGTGCAATCTTCCTCCACTTGTGCCGAGCGAGTTCCAGAGCTATGCAAGCCCGTCGACGAGCAACAACGAGCAAGTTCTTCATCAAGCGGAGATTCGATTCTCCAATCTTCACTGAGATCCTTCCCTATTCCCTTTCTCTCGCGACCATGGTGCATGGAGCTGGTGCATCATCTTCATGTGTGAACCCGGCAGATATCCCGGAGTTCGTTCCACCTCCTCCCACGTCGGTTTCACGCCCGCGACTGATTCATCCATCCACAGAGGTGAAGAAGATCTATGAGGAGATCTTAAAGAGGAAGACAGAGCCAACCTGTTATGTCGAACGAGACATGATCTGCGAATTAGGGTTCGAGCCCAACTTGGCCTACATTCTGAATGGGCAGGCGCGCCACACAAGATGAAGACCTGATGAGCTGGAATTTCATGCATATGGCCAGCCGTTCTTCGGCGATTGGCCCACATACAAGGAGTTGGTGGCAGAGTTCATGGCATCACTGGATGTCTGCGTCTTGCCCAACGACATTATTGCCACCGACCGCGAGTGGATCAAAGGTCGGGTGTCATTCCAGCTGTTCAACATCGACTATACCCTCACACTCCGGAAATTCAACAAGATATTCAACTGGAACCACTTGCCAAATGACTACCGGCGCCCGGACAACCGCACCGACTACGACGTCATCTTCGCCGAGCTGGTTACGGTGCCGCTGGGGAAGTCTGTTAGCTACCATAATGCTGCGGTAGCTGACTTCGAGCACCCTTTCGTCTAGATACTGCACCGGATGCTCAGTTCGACGCTGTTTGCTAGGGGTGATCTATCCCTTAGCAAATTCCAGGAGCCGGATCGTTTCTTCTTGTATAAGCTCCTGAAGCGTCAAGAGTGCAATTGGGATGCCTTCTTTCTACAGAGAGTATTGGCAGTGAAGAGGAGTATGAGGAAAGAGACGATTCACTTTGGCGGGCTCATCACCAGGCTGGCTTCATACCTCGGCTTGAATTTCCAGACCCTCACTCCTCTATCTACTAGGAGCAAGATGAACTTGCAACATTTGCACCGGTCCAATCTCCTACTTCTTCGAGATGGTTTGGCGTATGCGCATTGCCACGTTAACCATGCCTATCAGGAGTGCTCGTTGCCTGATCCAGTCTTCAACATCGAAGGGGCGCAACACTTCCAGTGGCCAATCATATCCATCGCCGACTCCGATGAAGAAGGCGGCAATGACGGTGGCGACGACGGAAATGACGATGAGGCTTGCAAGACATCCAGCAAATGCAGCAGCAGCACATGACAATGTATACCGGTATTCAAGACACTACAAACCGGATTCTGGACAACCAAAGGGCGATGTTTGAGAATGAGTGTCTTCTCCTCAACAACCAACAACAGATACATGATCGGTTGTATCGTATGGAGATGCAACAGGAGCCCTTCTATGACCACTATTGGAGCCAAGATTACTTTGGAGGCTATCCACAACCTCCACCTAGGGCCCAATTTGATCCAAGCTTCCAGGAGTATCCTTCTTGGGACCCTACGGCTCCGCAGTACCCGCCTCCACCGCATGAGTAAACCGGTATCACTGTTCCAACCTTTGATTTTGTTTTTGACTATGAGGCCATAGTTGAATTCAAGCTTGGGGGGGTAGTTGGAACAATTCTATCTTTATTTTCTCTATTTTTAGTTTTCTTGCTTTTGTTCTTGTCATTTGTTTCTTGCAATTTTAGTTTGCTGTAGGAACCACATTCTATCTAGTTTAATCGTGGATGTCATAAAGTTTGTGTCATCTCATTAGTTGTGCACGGGAAAATCAAGGGAAATTTTAAATTTTTGTGTGTTTGTAAAGCTTGTCTTGTTTAACCTTGGGCACATATCCTACGAAAATGATTGGTTTTGTCAACTTTAAAACAAAATTTCACAACTGTACTCCTAATGATTCATGAAAGTGGACGGAAATGGTTGTTTGAGCCTAAACTGACCAAATGGTAATGAGACTCTAATTGGATGTAAGAGAGAGAAACCTCTTAACTACTACACAGGTCAGTAAGGAGGGACACATAATATCTTTCTAAGGTTCAGTCATCTAGTCTTGTGATCTTTCCACCTCTTTGCTTTTCACAATCCACCACAAAAAGTGGAAGTACTTTACATTTTTAACTTCTTTGACAACATTTCATATAGATAGGTCATGTATTGAATCTATTTCCATATGTTTTTCATAAAAAGAAAGAAAAAATTAGAATAGTGATACATGCACATTACCCTTAGGTGCATGCCATGTAGTTGCATTCATAATTTTCATGCATAAAGTATATCATGTATCTCAATTTTTTTCCAATGGTGAATTAAATTGTTCCATACCTTCTAAATAGTGCAAATTTCTGAGTATGAAGAAAAATAAGCCCAATAAAATATTCATTATCAATTATGGATATAAGGGTTGAAAAAATGAAAAAAAAAAAAGAAAAAGAGAAAAATCTGAAAAATCTGCATAATGAAAAAAAGAAGAAGAAAAGAGTTATTTAGAAGCAATTAGAATAAGAAGGAGAAAGGAATGTAATATCACCTGTATTTCAAGATAATTGAGTACATGATGTAGCTTAATTAGATGTCAATCTCGTTTTGAGATGGATGGTTAGTACATGCATCATTCCACCCAATTTTAGGCATTAGGGAATTTTTCATGTGCATTTGCATCATTTAGGACATTTTTGTTTTATGCATGTTGAAACTGTATAATACTTCCACTTTCTTCCATGAACCACCCATCTTCATCCACCGTTGCTCGGATTGGTAGGCCACCGTGAATTTCTCCTCACTAAGGTATATCAGGAGAACTACTTCCATGTAGATGGTAGTTAGGGAAAGCAACGTAGTATAGGAGATCACAAGATGCACCAAGTCTGAACCGGTGAGTTTTATTATGTTAACTGCCTTATGTGATAGTTCTCATCAGTTTTGAGGTCAAATTCTTTTATGGATGATTACTGTCGCCTTCAGGGTAATTACCATTTCGTGGTTAGAGAGGGCCGGTAAGTGAATGTCCGGTGGGAGTCATATGGGATGTTGGTTGTGGTGTGTTGTTCTTCAGTTGACATTAGCAATTCTATTCTAAGGATTAGTTGCTCGAGGGCGAGCAACGTTCAAGCTTAGGGGAGTTTGATGCGATGATTTTGAGTCGCATTTATAGATCTGTTTGATATGTGTTTTATGCTTTTATTAGTCATTTTTTATGGTTAATGTTGCATAATTCATCCACTTTGGTCTTTGCTACTATTTTATGTCAAATCCCCTTTATTTTATCATTTTGAGCATTAATTGTCAAAATATTATTATTTGTGTGAATTTATGTGGTTTCGTGTTTGAATTTCAGGGAAAACAAGTATTTGCTTCCGTCAATACCATCGACGGAAGTCGATACCATCGACCAGACCACAGGTTGCCAGCCGCGAGTATCAGCAAAGAGTCGATACTATCGACAGGGATGCCGATGGTATCGAGCTACCATCAGGTTGCTGGCGAGAAAGCAGCCGATAGTATCGACACCAAGTCGATACCATCGACGCACAGAGGCTACAGTGTCGGAATCTTGCAAAAACCGACGCCTAAAGGAAGTCGGTACCATCGAATCGCGTCGATGGTATCGAGATGATGTCAAGCGCGACAAAGAAAGGATTTATAGCCGGCCGCTACCACGCTGGGTCGATACCATCGAATTGCGTCGATGGTATCAACACCGGAAGATATGTGTTTGCTTTGGAATGATCTTAATCAGACGGCCGTGGTTAATTAGCGACCTAATTTGGGAGATATACCTAATGATGGCACCCTTGACTGGGAGAGGACGTCATTAGCCGCTGCACACATCTCGGAGAGCAAGGAGAGAAGAACAGAGCATGAGAGCACGCCCCAGCCGATCCGGACGCTGAAGAAGATGAATTCCACCACCGAAAGGCGGCAGAACACAGATTCCACGCCAAGGATTGATTGGACCTTCTCCGTTCAGGGGTTTTACCACTCAATTTCGTTTTTCTCATGTTTCCCCTTTTCTTTACTACATTGTACTCTGAGATGAACATGTGGGGATTCATTGTATGACGACTTTATAATAGTAATTCATATCTTATCTCTTAAATCTGTGGTATAATTTCGTTTTCTCCAATATATTGTTACGCTTGATCACCATAATAATAATCTAATGCCCTTAATTACTTTGAAAGAAGGATTAACGGTTGAAAAGAGACAGAATTTACATTAATTGAAAAATCCCTTGAACAAGGCGGTGTAAGATTAATGGTGGATACTGAGAGGTCGTTTATAATGCACCTAGTTTAGGGTATAGGTTACTACGACGGTTGAACCGACCTAGACATAGGTAGTGAATTGTACCACAACAGTGGGCAATTTTGATTTCAGGCCACTACCTGGATAGAGAGATAAAATTGAGTAGCTATATAGAATTTAATACAATGAAAACCCATGGTGAAACCGCAACCCTAAAGATTCTCTTTTGAATTGATTAAACCAACATTTAATCGATTGCTTGTTTTGTTTTGTTTTTATTTTCTTTTAATTTTAAACAACAACTCTCAACTTTTTATTCAGTTTAGCTGATCGTGAATAGTTAGTAGGAGTCCCCGATGATTGCATGTATCCCTGAGTTTGACTCAGGCCTCACAAAGGCATGTACTACTCGACGAGTTCACTTGTGTTTCTGCGAACGGTAAATCTGCATCATGCTTCTTTCTTGGCTTTTATGCCGCCCGGTTTGTCGACCTGTCCTGGGTTGTCCTGCTTGGGAGGGGCAGTCCTTTGCTGCGGCATCTCAGCATGGATCTCACTTGTGTATGTTGGTGGTAGTACAACGGAAGTCGTCATAGATGTTGAGGGGTCTCCACTAGGGAATTTCGGGATGAACTTGCAATCCACTTCTGCGTGACCCAGTCTACTGCATTTCATGCAAAAAGTAGGAATATTTTCATACTCCAATTTGTATCAGTTGCCATTGAGGAAGATTGCCGAAAGCAGGGGGTGTTGGTGTCAACTTCCACTACTATACGTGCAAATTTCCCCCGATGTCCGGACTGTGTGGTAGTATCTATCTTAATAGTTTTTCTGATCAGGTTTCCAATGTTTTCAAGCAGCAGATTCTAGTACAGGTAGATTGGCATGTCTGCAATCCTTGCCCAGCTGACAAGCTTTCAAGGGATAGGATCTGAGGATCTGAACGAGGATGACCAGGACTGCACCGAGAGTAATGGTTAAAGACCATCCAAGGGCCGCCCGTCATGGCTCATACAAAGTTGATGTTGTTCAGTAGTTGTATAATGTAGTAGCCCATGTCCAAGTCGATAACTCTGAACTCGCTGGACAGTTGCCATAGGATTGCTATCCTATTCATCAGAACCTTGAACCCGATGTTAGTTCCTATGACCTTAACGACCACTGTGAACTTCCATGTCTCTAGGAGTAGGGGGAGTCACTCAGGGTTAACAGTGATGGCTGGAACGCTGCCGCTCCTTTCCACCCTGATATCCTCCGATGTAAGCAGATCTGGGGAAACTTGTAGAAGCGAACTAGGAATCTTGTTAGTCCGACCTGTGAGCATGTCTTTGTAGGACATATTAGGGTTTCCTTCTGTGGCGGCTACTTCCTCCATGGGGACATCGGCTTCGTGAGATGTGTTGGAACCAGCAGGAACGCCAGCATGGGCAGGGTTGTCGGTACCTTGATCAGTTGTAGGCTTGCGAGGATGTTGGGGGGGCCCAATCGCCCTGCGTCGCGGCCACCACGGCCACCACCACGGGCTCCGTGACCTATCATCGACTTGATAGGATCTCTATTTTATGATGTGGTAGCTTTTTCTTTATCACGAAAGTGTTTCTTTGGTATTTTAGCAAGAACCTTATGATGATATTCTATGATTAGAACCATGTTTAAAAGAATAAGTAATATTTCATTGAGAGAAAGATATAAATGAAATATCATCCTCAATATGAAAATTCGAAAACTTGTCCTGACTCCTTGTTTCTTCACATTGGATTTATACAAACATAGATATGTAGAACAATGAATAAGATTCTGTAGGAAAGATTTGGTAATCTTCATAATCTTCTTTCTGTATGTGGTAATTTTTTTGAAATGAGGTTGAAAAATTACAAAGGAAGAGAGAAAATAAATTGATCAAAAGAAAAGTGAAGGTTGTTTGATAGTATTAATACCTATCTCTACAGATTACACTCCCCCAAACTTACAAAACACTATGTCCTTTGAGTGAAAAAATAAAAAACAAAATGTAATCATAACAGATTGTCAATTAATCCTAGAGACAATAATCTTCATTTACCCATTTATAAGTTCATAGAATCATTGCATATTTTCCGCACAGACGATGGTAGGTTTCTCCATGAAAATCCTCTACTACAACACAAAGAACAAATATGGAATACATATAGTGAAGAATGTACAATCCAAAATTGTTTGGAAGACGTCTTTGCTACATAGTGTGGTAGCAAAACTGAGGAAACATCCATTTCCTCGTGCCTTGAGAGTTGTATCCATTTCCATATTGGTGAATAAGAGGAATGGATGATGTAGCGTGGGTGTCAACATGCGTTTAGGTACATTCTATACTAAGGAAGAGAACTACAAACCCACAATCCAAAAGGCAGAATCTGAGCAATTATGAAAAATAAATTAGAATTCTTGAGATCAAGACCAGAGTTGGCTTGGTCATAGCAGTAATTCTTGAGATCAATCCCAACCATATAGATGTCATCAAGGTAATGGCTCAGAATGAATTGATATGCAGGTATAAGGCTCTACCAAAAATAACTGCCTTGTTTGAGAGTATCTCTGAGGTCATCTTCCATAACAACTTGGTCATTGCGGTGGAATACAACACAATTCCTGACACCGTCCTTGATTTGCATCATTAGAAAAGTTAGATCGACCTAAGAGAGTTTGCAGAAAGAACTTATATCAAAATTTGCAAAACTTGGCTCGCAATATGTTGGGGGCCCATATATTGGAAATGGCTCTGGCTCATCCAACTTGCTAAAGATGTTAAAAACCTCACAAGGATACACAGAAGAGGAAATAGATCCTAGTGGTTGTGATTCTAGAGGGAAAGGATCACCCTACTCAGTTGGAGGTAAATATGTGTTTGGCGGTGAAGCTCGTTTTGCCTATTTATGAAGGACCCATCAAAAAACCTCCTTGGCAAGACTAGGAATAAGAGGATACAAATCCTGATGATTTTGAAGAATATCAGGATCTTGAAAGAAGTGGTGATGATGGATTACCTCTATTTCATATCATCCTGTAGAGCCAATAACCTGTGGTGGTCTAGATTTATGACTGATATGCCATAGTTGAGATCCACCATGACTCAAGAACAATGAATGCAATGCCACCTTTTGTTTGATTTTGCGGACCTACCAAAAGCTCTATAGCATAATCAATCCAATTAAGCTTATAGTAATTGCAAATGCATATTACGAGTTGCACGCAGATAGGAATGTGTGTAATCTTTTCGGCCTTGGGATGAAGGAACTGCATATTTGGATTTTATAATTCAGCGCAACAAGTACTGAACAAAATAATGTCTTTTTACGAGATTAGTCATGCCTAGGAGACAATAGCCTTTAGAATAAAAAGGAGAAAGGATAAACTATTTTTTTCCACCCATCAAATTAATCCACAAGGGTCCCAATGGTTGGTGTAGTAAAGTCATTGTTTAATAAGCAAATTTCAAGAGAAGGAGTGGCATTGTAGAATGGCCTTTTTGTCATTGGGCATCACATCTTCAAAAAATTTGGATGCCAAAATAGTGAAAAGAATTTTTTTATGCTAGTTGAGATACATAAAACATTGTACAGCACGTTCTTGTTGAGAGATTTTGTCTTATTATGATAGATAATCTACTTTTTGTCCATCCTATCATCTAGAATATATTGTAAGACAAAGATATTTGAAACGTACATCCCTTGGAGGCAATTTAGGTCTATGTCATTCATTTTGCAAGGGAGTTGAGGTGAAAGAGGTAATTTTTCTTTTGGGAAGATTGTATTGGGAAGCCATGGTCCAACATTAGATATAGTAGTGGACATATAGCCATACGCCATAGTCTACTAGACTACCATAATTAGATTGAAGGACATGGATTTCCTCATTGAGGCATAAAGAAATGGCTTGCTAAAAATATATGTTGACTTTGAAGAGATTTGACTGGACTGTGATCCTCTAGTAAGATTATGTGTGTCAGTTGCAGCAGGCATCCTCCAAAGAGGTCATTGTCGAAAGGAATTAGGGACATAAGTATTTCATCATCAAGATAGAGTGCATGCATATTATATGATGGGTGAGCGTGAATATCCTCAAATGGGTGTGGTGGGTCAACTCAAGCACAAATCTCAAAGTTGATATTCACTGGAGGAATTTGAGGTGAAGCAACCTATGGAAGGATCTGGGTGATAACAATAATAGTGGAAGAAAAACCATTTTGACCATTATTGGTCATCAGAGCTTTCAGTATATGAGAGATAGAAGTCTTGAAGAACCAATTAAATATTGTGAAGAAAGATTGAGTTGATTATCTCTTTCTTTTCTAGTGGTATTTGCACTAAATGAGGTCTCAAGAAAATATGAAGATGGCAAAGAAGAACCTCCTTCTTCGAGTCAATGTTGTCTCCATGTAGTGTGTTGTTCCTTTTTCATTTGGTGTGTATCATCTTTGTCTTTCAAAAATGATGCATCTTTCTCTATAATACCAACATCGCCTCCAAATGTTGAAGAAGACTAGACAAAGAATCAATATTACACTCTAGGGCCTATACATAGCTAGGAAGTTGTTGCAACTTGTATAGCATATGCGAGTTCACAACTTATGCAAATAAGACGCATACATCTATCATTTGTTAATCAATATCAATGGTGTTTTGCTCAGTTACCTCATGAAGGTGATCGACGAAATGACCAAATACTCCACTAAGAGTGTCATGGTGATGGTAATCTGAGCAATAATGGGAGGATAACAATGGAGAACATGGTATTGAATGTGGTCCAGTGTGTGACTTAGAACATCTTACTTGTGGTTGTTGCTACTGTCGCAGATTTGGTGGAATGTCCTACACTTACTTGATGGGTGATTGTAACATCCTCAATTTCATAGCTAAAGTAAGCCTTTAATGTGGGGTTTTCTGGTAAAGACATGTCAAGGGATGAAATGAACGTAACCATGGCTAGGTATGTAATTAAGTTCAAAAAATGTGTAATCCAAGCCATCTGATCAACCAATACACACATAATGACTTTGATATGTATGATTGTAGTCAGTTGTATATGAATATAAATGAATTATTCCTATGAACAATAATGTGACGAATATGTAATATGATCAATCCACTTCATGGCTTGTGCCATAGACCTAGCTTAGGTCTTCATGTTATATAACTAAAGAAATGTTGATCACATGTGTCATACATGGGCTTCAATTAAGAAATTATATTGGTCGAAGACTTATTTTCATGATTTGGAATACAATCAAGCTCATGGACCCTTTGAAATACTAAGGGATGGGCCATGTGCCCTAGAGCCCAGTTCCAGCCCTTTTAGACCAATTAAGTTCTACAAAAAGGTCCTTGGGGTACAAATTGAGAATTAAGTATTTTATGGTCATAATAAATGCTCAAAATATTTTTAGTAGAATAATAATTAGAGTATAAGATGCTGGGAGAAATTTTAGATGATTTTGATGTATATAGTGGCCTAGGTAATTAAATTAGTAATTATAATGTTTTTATTTAAAAGACATGTTTGGAGTATTTGTATAGCTAGTTTTTACTTCAAATCTTTCTCATGTGAAGTTGATGATAATATAGTAATTACCCCAAAATTTGAAGTCAAACTGAGCTATAGAATGGGTTGTATAAATATTTCTTATATTTGGACTTTTATCAAAAAGAAGAAGAAAAAGAAAATAAAAAAAGGGGGGCGACCCCAGTCCGCACGGACTGGAGGCCGCAACCCCTGTTTGCTGGGCGTGAACAGAGCACCCATAAAAGGGGGCCCTCGCTCATGATCGCGAGCATGGGAGGCTATAAAAGCCTCGGATTCCGGTCTACCAGGGGCTAACAAGTTCGATCCTAGGGTTTCACTTGAAACCGAGAGCGGGAGAGAGAGAGAGGGTGCGTGGAGCAGATGCTGGCGGCTACGGTTGGGCAGAGGTCGAGCTTTTTCTCCGGGCCTCCCTGTGCTCGTCGACGACGGCGCCCAAGACGGAAAGGGCGGGCGGAGGTATGGGATGCTTGAGGGCAAGCCGCGGCGTCCACATCGTCGAGGTCGGGGTTGCCTAGGAAAACCCTACGGCGGCACCCATCCACGCAGGAAGAACAGGGGAGTTTCCCCATCCAGTTTCACGGGCTAGGAAGAAGACGGGTCTTGTCTTGGATCCGTGAACAAGGGAGAAACATCAGAGAAGGGGCGCCACAGTCTCGGCCCGTTGGATCCCAGATCAGTGGCTGGGGTTGATCCAAACTGAGGTAATTTCCAAAATTCATATCTTGAGATTGGGAAGTCGGATTTTATCAAACAAGATACGTACAGAAAGCTCATGATGAGTACTATCACATAAAAATACTTCCAGATTATGATTTTGATATTTGTTATTTATTAAAAATAGTGTATTCAAAACTATATGATTTTGATGTTTGGTCGATTAAAAATAGCAAACGAATTTAGAAATTCATACAAATTTTACTGAATGTGTATTTTGATATGTTTAACATTAATACAGACCCTGATCTTTCATATATGAAGTTTTATTGATGTTTTTGATATAAACCCTAATAAGGGTATTTTGGGTATTTCACCCATGATATGATTTTTTTTAGATGACCTAATATTTTATACATGATCTTACTACACTGTGTGTTTACTCTTCTAGAGATTTGATGGATTTTCTTGTGTTATCATATTTGTATTATGATTTGAACCTAAATGACCATTATGTGAGGGTAATAGATGATTATCTTGAGAAAATAAGTGATATATATGTCTAATTAAGTCTGATATTATTTATCTAAATGATTTTTAATTTGGTTTCATAATAGAGTCAAGTAATATTAGTATATATGACTATGTTTGAGATTTTCTTTGATCTATATGTTCATATGAGTTCATAAGACGACTTATATCTTATTTGAGTATAAAGATAATATTGATTATATAGTATGAGTTTTATTTTATTTCAACACCAATATTTTATAGTGATTTCAGATTTAAGTTATGTTTAGTCTAAATAAGAACCCTAAGTTGGTATATGTAGTTAGGAAGATGGGGTTTTGAGATTTATAAATAGAAAGAGAGAATATAGGCTTGGACTTATAAAACTTTGATTATATTCAGGTGATTAAGATTTGGAACAAGAAATCAAGACTAAGTTAAGGACATCATCATCACAAGAGGTAAGTGGTTCATGCCCATGAGTATTTACATTTATCAAATCAAGTACATTTACATGTTTCTTAGATAAGACCTTCATGTCCTACATTCTGAGTTAAATATGTAAGAAATATTTTATGTGCTTATGATTGTAGAAGTTCATATGCTCAATACCTTAAGCAGTGATGTGCCATGGAATGATTCTAGCTCATGAAGTTAAGTTCATAAGAAGGATAACAAAATCTAGTTTTATCATATCTCTTAAATATAGATGTAACCATGTTTTGAGATTTCAAATAGGAACATGTCATCAAGGTTTCTTATATATGTAGCGATCTAAGAATTTAAGAAGTGAAATAGATTCCTTAATAAGGTTGATGTTTAATAGTTAAGTATGATGTGAGAATATGGGTGTTGCACATGGTAGACCATGGCCCAATTTCTAGGATAAATGTACTAGTGGCATTAAAAACGTTGTAACATGAGTTTGTGATGATATTATCAAATTATGAGATATTATGTCATGATTGAGTTGCACAATGAGAATCTATATGATTTCTACCTTAAGGTTTAAGATTTAAGTTAATACAAATGTTTTGAGATCAGACTTAATGAGATTAAATTGAGTATGATTAAGATGCAACTTAATATTTTCTAAGGTTTCTATTCTATGGTTATGATTTTAAGACTTAAGTCCATTAAGATCAGATTTTGATGAGGTTTTAATAGAGAATGAGTTATCTTGCCAAGAATCAGAAATCATACTTTAGCTATACACATTACTTAAGTTACTTTTGTATATTTAGTATTTCTATACTCATTTCAGGTCTTGTCTCATAAGACATTAGACTCATGTATGATATAATTGGTATAATGAAGTAATCTTACCAAATCAGAGTTTTAGAATAAAGTTTACCTAGATAAAGAGATACATGATTAAATCCAATAATGGATTCAGTTTAGAACTCAAGAATAAGAGATTTAGATTCAGTCTTAGACTACTCACTGTATGAGTAGCTAGATTATGAATAAAGATATATGATAAGGGTTATAGACCCAACCTCAATTATGTTGTAATTTGAAATACAAATCCAAATTTCCGTAATAGATCAGTTCAGATTTGAAAGAGTAAAGATTCAGACTCAGATATAGATTCAGATTCAGATTCAGATTTTAGATTCAGAATTCAGTACATGTTTAGTACTCAGTTTCAGATAAGTTCAGATTCAAAGTTTAGTAAAGATAGACTTAAGATAATTAATTTGAAACATTCACATAATACATTATATAATAAGTCCTCACCAGAGAGTCCCGGGACGATTCAGAGGGCGCGTTGCGCCAGACACTGCGGGTGTCACAGAGGGCACATTGTGCCAACAGAGGGTGCGTTGCACCATAGAGGACACTTCGGTGTCAACAGAGGGCACGTTGTGCCAACAGAGGGTACGTTGCACCATAGAGGACACTTCGGTGTCACAGAGGAGGACTTATTGTATAATGGTGGCCACAAATAGACAAAAATCGTAAGTAAAAGATACTTTAGATTAGAGCATGTATGTAATCTCATCCATGAGTGTGATGAGAGGAATTCATATGAGATATGTATGACCTATACACTTTGGTGTAGGTCATGAGACCCATGATATAGGTCTCCAGAAAAGATAGAGTAGAAAGATAAGAGTTAATGAAGTTGAGAGATATTATGTTTTCAGATTTTAATCAGCTTTTGCTATCAGTTTTTTTATGTCCAATAATATTTTGTAACCTTGTTAGCTCTTCAGTAATGTACATTTTAGAATACTCATGCCACTTACTCTAACAACTGTTTTTCCCAATGCATGGCTGGGGACGCGATGTCCGCAGGGTTTGGAGCAGCGGAAGATTTAAAGAATAAGAAAAGGTGTAGCACGTTTTCAAGCTTGCCTAGTGGGGTGCCATCTACCGAGACGATCCAGAGTTTAGATATCTTTTATTATGCATAGTCTTCTTAGTAGAGTATATTAGATGACTTGTTTTTCTTTGTCAAACTATGTATGAATCAGTTTTCCTATTATGTAAAGTGTTTCATTTGCTTTTATTGCAATGATTATCATGTTTGTGACACTCCCAGAAGAAAAAAAAAAAATTACTGCTTCCGCTCATGTGTTATAAAAATCTGGGTGTTACAATATGGTATCAGAGCAATTTGGTAAATGGCCACTAGGCAAACATGATTCTCATAGTCACCCTAGAGTGGAGAGGTAAGATCAAGGTTTAGGGACAGATTCCAAAAGAAGAATACCATAACCTAGAGTGATTAAGAGACTTAAACTCAAAATAGATAGATATCTTAGAGGCAGAAGTCAACCTAGTTTAGATCTAAAGTAGCAACCTAAACCTAGCTAATGAGATAACATCTTCATTCTCAATGGTTCTGGCCAGCCAATTGAGGATTGAAGAGGGATGTCTTAAGCAGTAGACCTTTTATGCATCTCTCATTTCTTATTGGTCCATGTGGTATGGGACACATGTATTAGTGGGTGAGTGAGAGATAGCATCTCAGGATCCCACATCTCTAGGTATGTGCCTGATCACCACATATCTGGGAATGTAGGAGTTACCTGAAGGACCTTAGATTAGACAGTCATGTACAACTAATGTTAGAAAGTCATGACAAGGTTGAGATGGATGCCCTAAGTATAAATCCAAGTTTAGTTTTACAAACCCTAAGTATGATTTGATAAGTAGACCAAGGTAATAGATAATGCTCACATAAATATTTTATGAAATACATTAAATATCTCTCTTCATGCAAAATTTTGAACATAAGTGTACTTTCATATGTTAATCATCAATAAATCAAGAGGTAAGCGAAACCCTAAGGTGGGTAGTAGCCTACAGAAATTTCGAGGACGAAATTTATTTCAAGGTGGGTAGAATTGTAACATCCTCAATTTCATAGCTAAAGTAAGCCTTTAATGTGGGGTTTTCTGGTAAAGACATGTCAAGGGATGAAATGAACGTAACCATGGCTAGGTATGTAATTAAGTTCAAAAAATGTGTAATCCAAGCCATCTGATCAACCAATACACACATAATGACTTTGATATGTATGATTGTAGTCAGTTGTATATGAATATAAATGAATTATTCCTATGAACAATAATGTGACGAATATGTAATATGATCAATCCACTTCATGGCTTGTGCCATAGACCTAGCTTAGGTCTTCATGTTATATAACTAAAGAAATGTTGATCACATGTGTCATACATGGGCTTCAATTAAGAAATTATATTGGTCGAAGACTTATTTTCATGATTTGGAATACAATCAAGCTCATGGACCCTTTGAAATACTAAGGGATGGGCCATGTGCCCTAGAGCCCAGTTCCAGCCCTTTTAGACCAATTAAGTTCTACAAAAAGGTCCTTGGGGTACAAATTGAGAATTAAGTATTTTATGGTCATAATAAATGCTCAAAATATTTTTAGTAGAATAATAATTAGAGTATAAGATGCTGGGAGAAATTTTAGATGATTTTGATGTATATAGTGGCCTAGGTAATTAAATTAGTAATTATAATGTTTTTATTTAAAAGACATGTTTGGAGTATTTGTATAGCTAGTTTTTACTTCAAATCTTTCTCATGTGAAGTTGATGATAATATAGTAATTACCCCAAAATTTGAAGTCAAACTGAGCTATAGAATGGGTTGTATAAATATTTCTTATATTTGGACTTTTATCAAAAAGAAGAAGAAAAAGAAAATAAAAAAAGGGGGGCGACCCCAGTCCGCACGGACTGGAGGCCGCAACCCCTGTTTGCTGGGCGTGAACAGAGCACCCATAAAAGGGGGCCCTCGCTCATGATCGCGAGCATGGGAGGCTATAAAAGCCTCGGATTCCGGTCTACCAGGGGCTAACAAGTTCGATCCTAGGGTTTCACTTGAAACCGAGAGCGGGAGAGAGAGAGAGGGTGCGTGGAGCAGATGCTGGCGGCTACGGTTGGGCAGAGGTCGAGCTTTTTCTCCGGGCCTCCCTGTGCTCGTCGACGACGGCGCCCAAGACGGAAAGGGCGGGCGGAGGTATGGGATGCTTGAGGGCAAGCCGCGGCGTCCACATCGTCGAGGTCGGGGTTGCCTAGGAAAACCCTACGGCGGCACCCATCCACGCAGGAAGAACAGGGGAGTTTCCCCATCCAGTTTCACGGGCTAGGAAGAAGACGGGTCTTGTCTTGGATCCGTGAACAAGGGAGAAACATCAGAGAAGGGGCGCCACAGTCTCGGCCCGTTGGATCCCAGATCAGTGGCTGGGGTTGATCCAAACTGAGGTAATTTCCAAAATTCATATCTTGAGATTGGGAAGTCGGATTTTATCAAACAAGATACGTACAGAAAGCTTGTATTCAAAACTATATGATTTTGATGTTTGGTCGATTAAAAATAGCAAATGAATTTAGAAATTCATACAAATTTTACTGAATGTGTATTTTGATATGTTTAACATTAATACAGACCCTGATCTTTCATATATGAAGTTTTATTGATGTTTTTGATATAAACCCTAATAAGGGTATTTTGGGTATTTCACCCATGATATGATTTTTTTTAGATGACCTAATATTTTATACATGATCTTACTACACTGTGTGTTTACTCTTCTAGAGATTTGATGGATTTTCTTGTGTTATCATATTTGTATTATGATTTGAACCTAAATGACCATTATGTGAGGGTAATAGATGATTATCTTGAGAAAATAAGTGATATATATGTCTAATTAAGTCTGATATTATTTATCTAAATGATTTTTAATTTGGTTTCATAATAGAGTCAAGTAATATTAGTATATATGACTATGTTTGAGATTTTCTTTGATCTATATGTTCATATGAGTTCATAAGACGACTTATATCTTATTTGAGTATAAAGATAATATTGATTATATAGTATGAGTTTTATTTTATTTCAACACCAATATTTTATAGTGATTTCAGATTTAAGTTATGTTTAGTCTAAATAAGAACCCTAAGTTGGTATATGTAGTTAGGAAGATGGGGTTTTGAGATTTATAAATAGAAAGAGAGAATATAGGCTTGGACTTATAAAACTTTGATTATATTCAGGTGATTAAGATTTGGAACAAGAAATCAAGACTAAGTTAAGGACATCATCATCACAAGAGGTAAGTGGTTCATGCCCATGAGTATTTACATTTATCAAATCAAGTACATTTACATGTTTCTTAGATAAGACCTTCATGTCCTACATTCTGAGTTAAATATGTAAGAAATATTTTATGTGCTTATGATTGTAGAAGTTCATATGCTCAATACCTTAAGCAGTGATGTGCCATGGAATGATTCTAGCTCATGAAGTTAAGTTCATAAGAAGGATAACAAAATCTAGTTTTATCATATCTCTTAAATATAGATGTAACCATGTTTTGAGATTTCAAATAGGAACATGTCATCAAGGTTTCTTATATATGTAGCGATCTAAGAATTTAAGAAGTGAAATAGATTCCTTAATAAGGTTGATGTTTAATAGTTAAGTATGATGTGAGAATATGGGTGTTGCACATGGTAGACCATGGCCCAATTTCTAGGATAAATGTACTAGTGGCATTAAAAACGTTGTAACATGAGTTTGTGATGGTATTATCAAATTATGAGATATTATGTCATGATTGAGTTGCACAATGAGAATCTATATGATTTCTACCTTAAGGTTTAAGATTTAAGTTAATACAAATGTTTTGAGATCAGACTTAATGAGATTAAATTGAGTATGATTAAGATGCAACTTAATATTTTCTAAGGTTTCTATTCTATGGTTATGATTTTAAGACTTAAGTCCATTAAGATCAGATTTTGATGAGGTTTTAATAGAGAATGAGTTATCTTGCCAAGAATCAGAAATCATACTTTATCTATACACATTACTTAAGTTACTTTTGTATATTTAGTATTTCTATACTCATTTCAGGTCTTGTCTCATAAGACATTAGACTCATGTATGATATAATTGGTATAATGAAGTAATCTTACCAAATCAGAGTTTTAGAATAAAGTTTACCTAGATAAAGAGATACATGATTAAATCCAATAATGGATTCAGTTTAGAACTCAAGAATAAGAGATTTAGATTCAGTCTTAGACTACTCACTGTATGAGTAGCTAGATTATGAATAAAGATATATGATAAGGGTTATAGACCCAACCTCAATTATGTTGTAATTTGAAATACAAATCCAAATTTCCGTAATAGATCAGTTCAGATTTGAAAGAGTAAAGATTCAGACTCAGATATAGATTCAGATTCAGATTCAGATTTTAGATTCAGAATTCAGTACATGTTTAGTACTCAGTTTCAGATAAGTTCAGATTCAAAGTTTAGTAAAGATAGACTTAAGATAATTAATTTGAAACATTCACATAATACATTATATAATAAGTCCTCACCAGAGAGTCCCGGGACGATTCAGAGGGCGCGTTGCGCCAGACACTGCGGGTGTCACAGAGGGCACATTGTGCCAACAGAGGGTGCGTTGCACCATAGAGGACACTTCGGTGTCAACAGAGGGCACGTTGTGCCAACAGAGGGTGCGTTGCACCATAGAGGACACTTCGGTGTCACAGAGGAGGACTTATTGTATAATGGTGGCCACAAATAGACAAAAATCGTAAGTAAAAGATACTTTAGATTAGAGCATGTATGTAATCTCATCCATGAGTGTGATGAGAGGAATTCATATGAGATATGTATGACCTATACACTTTGGTGTAGGTCATGAGACCCATGATATAGGTCTCCAGAAAAGATAGAGTAGAAAGATAAGAGTTAATGAAGTTGAGAGATATTATGTTTTCAGATTTTAATCAGCTTTTGCTATCAGTTTTTTTATGTCCAATAATATTTTGTAACCTTGTTAGCTCTTCAGTAATGTACATTTTAGAATACTCATGCCACTTACTCTAACAACTGTTTTTCCCAATGCATGGCTGGGGACGCGATGTCCACAGGGTTTGGAGCAGCGGAAGATTTAAAGAATAAGAAAAGGTGTAGCACGTTTTCAAGCTTGCCTAGTGGGGTGCCATCTACCGAGACGATCCAGAGTTTAGATATCTTTTATTATGCATAGTCTTCTTAGTAGAGTATATTAGATGACTTGTTTTTCTTTGTCAAACTATGTATGAATCAGTTTTCCTATTATGTAAAGTGTTTCATTTGCTTTTATTGCAATGATTATCATGTTTGTGACACTCCCAGAAGAAAAAAAAAATTACTGCTTCCGCTCATGTGTTATAAAAATCTGGGTGTTACAGTGATGGAGGGTGAGCAGACAATACTGACATGGTAGTTTCCCCAACAATGGGATATCTAGGCAGAGCTATTGTAGATATTGTGCTCTTACCTCATGATTATTTCACACAAGCCTTTTTCTGTGATGGAATCAGGGAAACGGTAGGTTTCTTTATAGGGGGGAGCATAAAGGAGGTACGTGTAATGCTCAGGTCCACCGCCCAAGGCTCAAGTAGAGTTCCAAGAATGAAGACTAGCCCCACAAACCATTACTGGCCATAATTGTCTACTTTTTCTAAACTCACATGCAAGACGGGGTCAACTTCCCAACTTGTCACCCATCCTAGTACTATTCCATGCCAACCACATTAAACTATGGAGTTCTTAGTGATGGGCTCCCTAAAAATAAGGTGTTCCTTTATGATATGGATAGTCCAATCATTCCTTTTAATGTCATTTTATGCATGACCTCAAATCTTTGGATGTTACAATCTCCCTCACTTAGACTATTGACGTCCTTATCTAGGCTCATCCATACAACCTCGTAATATCTTTCCCATTTTACTGAAGACCTAGAATGGTCAATTGACACCTACTCCTGGTCATGGCTACCAAAGAAAGGGTGCCCACATCACCATGGATAGCCCTTCCCAACATGCATAGACTACACCACTCAACACTGGCATGCCACATGCCCATGTGGGCCCCACCTACTAGAGTGGTTTTGGCTCTGATATCATTTGTAATACCCATGCCCATCGCCCATGGATCAAGTAGAGTTTCAAGAATGACAATTGACCCCACGAACCACCACTAGCATTTACTACATGCTTTGTCCTTATTCATGTACAAGCCATGGTTGATGTACTAACTGGTCACCCATCCTAATACTGCTCCAAGTCAAGCACGCTTCACTGTGGAGTTCTTAATTATGAGCTACCTAAAAAATAGGTGCACCTTGGTGATATGAGTAGTCCCACTAGCTCCTCATTGTCACTCTCTTCTATAATGATAGAGAGTTCCTCCTTTGCAACTATTAGCATGATGGGTAGAAGACGTGTTCTAGTGGATGACACAGGGAAGGTTCGGCCTTGGGTTGAAGTAGATGTCTGTGGTTTAGCAAGTAATTGTTCAATTTCATCTTTGGTATAAAATAGTTTATGGGCATCACAGTTGGTGAAATCTAGCAAAGGGATAAAAACATCATACCTCATCGAATGATATTGTATATTTCCATGTCAACGCACGAGAAAGTTGGCGTAGATCAAATATTTTATGTCAAAGATACACTCGCATTCACTTTTGGTGAAACTCTTAAGTGATTCTAGATCCCTAAAAGCTCGGTAAATTGAATTAATCAGGCCACCCACAAAATAGTCTTTTTATGGTAGGACTGCTATTGAGATCCATCTGTTGGTCAGTATTTTGCCAATATTGATAGGTTTTCATTCCAAGATACAATATAAGATATAGTGTTCTTTATGGTAGATGTTTCTGCTCTATGATTTGGTAAAAAGAATGATAATCTTCTACATAATTCACCATAATCATGAGTGAACATTTCTAGCTTTAGCCGCTCTTGACATGTAGTTGGTCTAGACAACAAATTTTACCCAATATTTGTCAGCTTTAAAGCATGAATATTCCTTATCTTGTTGACCAGAACTCAATGCTTGTGCTTCTTCATCTATTGTGTAGATGATTTTGTTTAGAATCTTCTTAGTAAGTACTTCATCTATGTTGAAGAGGTGGATTTGAGTTTTCCAGCACGCCCCACATGTTTTCCACTTAACTAGTGCACTAAGAGTTCCTTGATGGAAGACATGGACTCTCATATGGCTCTTATAAGCATATTTTGCTAAGTTAGAGCCTTTTAATAGGTTGTGCACCCATTTACAAATATCTAATTCTTTTAGTGTGGGCTTGAACACATAGTGTGTTTCACCGAAGGGCTTTCCTACCATTATGGTGTGTGTTTCCTGATGCTTTTTGTCACACATGAAGAATGCACCTTTCTATAGGTCTTGAATGGGTTTCTCATCACAATCTGCTTTTACAACTAGATTCACATTTTTTCTCATTTTTTGGGGTCAGTAGTAGAAGAGTAAAAGAGAGTCTACTTTGCTCCTTGTTGTTGGGAGGTGTTTGTAGAGTTCTAGGCTGCTTGTGAAATTGTAGTAGCATTCGTGACTGTGACATCAACATTAGTGGTGGTAGTAAATGTGTTGTCCTCAACACAATCCATTGCAAGTGTTGCAATAATCACCCAGATAGGACAAAATTGGGTTTGTGATATTTTGAAATGATTTATGGATCTTCAAATATAAAAGGTTGTCAACTTGTGAGGCTCATAGGTCGATATGTATTAAAATTACAAGGTCTAAAATTCGTAGGTCCATAGATAGTGAAAGGTTGATACAAAGTCATTGGAAAAAAATCGACATGGGAGTATGTTCCAAAAATATGTAATCAACCATATGGTCGATAGGCAGGATGAATGACAAATCGAGATTGGAAATCGATACCATGAAGTCTAGAGAATTGAGCTATAAGATAAAAAGGGTTTTTGAGCAGCTAGCTTTCAAGATCACTATCTATCGAGCTTTGAGATCAATTATACATGAAAAATAGGAGGTCTACGGGTCTCGTTAGGTCAATAGTCTTGAGTGAAAAGAGGTATCACTCTTGTAACATAGAAAGTAAGACAAAGTTATGATGCGGGCCCCTTTTATAGCCGCATGAAGGGTGGTCATCCGGTGGGTAAATGGATCGTTGACATGTGTCTATTAAACATATAGGTCGGTAGGCCTTGGTTGATGGATGTAAATCAAAAAGGATCTTGAAGTTTATAAACCATGGAGCTCAATTGAGCATGCCAATAGGTCACATAAAATCCAGAAGGACAATAGTTGTCTTATCCTTCTAAGAAGATTTGAATTTTTAGGAAGACAGTGTCAACCCATCATCATTTCAAAACCATTGATTGTTTGAAGGTCGATATGATTACAACATCGATCGATCTAGAGGTCGATCAAGTTCATTAATGAAGGAAAAACAAAACAAAGTGAAACAAAAAAGACAAGGAACAAACATAGATTTTGGGTTGCCTTTCAAGTAGTGCTTGTTTAGAGTCAATTAGATTATATAAATTTGCTCATCCTGTTGCATGTGGGTCCAATCATTCCATGTCGACTTTCTTTATTAACACTTCATTTGCATAATATCACTTTAGTCGACGCTTGTTGATTGAGAAATTTATAGACATCTCTTTTTGGATGTTCATCATACCAAAAGGATAGATGGTGATGACAACAAATGGTTTGTACCAATGGGTAATGTAGGATAAAGATGAAGTGCAAAATTAAACAACCAAATCTTGTCCCCTTCATAGATGTCTTTGTGTTTGAGATGAGAATCATGCCAAGTTTTCATTATTTCTTGTAGATCCTAGTGTTCATAAGCATTTAGACAAAGTTCTTATGATTTTTGTCGATGAAAGAACCCCTTCCCTTTAGCTAGGTCAATGACCATATTAAGATTATATATTGCTTGATATGCCTTATGTTATAGTTCCAAATGAGGAAGGCATGATTTTCCATAGATTCATCAATATGGTGTGGTCTTTATCAGTGTTTTGTATGTTGCTCGATATTCCTAGAGAGAATCATGGAGTCTAGAAGACCAATATTAATGAGATTTTCCCACTGTATTTTCTAGAATTTACTTACTTTAACCGGTGAAAACCTCCACTTGGCCAGTAGTGTGAGGATGAAGTGGAAATTTTGTGTTTCTAACCATATATTTTCATAAAAGCATCAAATTGTTTTTCTACTAAATGAGAACCTTCATCGCATATCACTATTAGGGGAACTCTGTATCGTGCAAAGATAGCTCTAGTCAAGAGATACATGATAGTTTTTTATTCATAGGTGGGTGAAGACATTGACTTCACCCATTGCAGTATAAAATCAAAGGTGACCAAAATATATTGATTTTTAAAAGATGAAGGAAAAGGTGCCATGAATTCTCTCCCCAAAACATAGAATATTTCAACTTATATCTAGTCAACAAGAGGCATTTCATTTCTTTTGGTAATATTTCCCAATCTCAGGCATGCATTACATGCTTTCACATATGCTTGTGAGTCTTTAAAATGGATGGCCATTAGAATCTCGAAAGAAGAACCTTCATTGTAGTCTATTAAGCTCCCAGGTGTCCTCCACATGGATATGAATGGCATTTATCAACAATATAATGATCTTATTCGTCCAAGACAACAATGATAAACATTATCAGTGTGTTGTATAAACAATAGTAGATCATCGCAATAATAATTCTTTAAGTTAGTGAATAATTTTAAGTGATTCCTGGTGCCAATTGTTGGCATGCTATATAATTGTAAATATATGCATACCAAGATGTTACTACCTCCATAGTACAAATAGATAATAGCAACTTATCTCTACAAGATTCATTGATAGGTACAAACCCATTTCCATATACACAAATTTTGGAAAGGCGGTATACAAAAAACATTCTTTGACCCCATTTTGTTGTTTATCTCATTATCAAATTCATGTATAAGAAGAGCCCACCATAAGAGATGAGATTTGGTATCTTTCTTTTTCACTAGACACCTGATTGTTCCATGATGTGTATAGAAAATGACTTTTCTCCCCAACAAGTATGATTAGAACTTGAAAAAGGCATAAATAATGGTGAGTATCTCTTTTTTAGTAGTGGTGTAATTTACTTGCACATCATCAAGATTTTTGTAGCATAATGAATCATGTGATAATATTTATCTTTCTTTTGCCCAAGGATTGCTCCAATGGTAAAGTCACTTGCATCACTCATGATCTGAAAGGGAAGGTCCCAATTTGGATCATTCATGATCAATGTTGATATAATGGTGTTTCAGAATATATGGAAGGCCTTAAGGAATTTGTCATAAAGAAAGGAGTGTCTTTTAGTAAGATTCTAGACAACAATTTGGATATTTTAGAGAAATATTTAGTAAAGAGTCTATATGACATAACCTAGAAAGATCCTGATAGAAGAGATAGAGGATTGAGATGGAATTGTGTACATGGCTTTAATATTATTCTTTTTGGGTTCTGGCTTTGTAACATTATGTTCTAACACAATGCCTTCATGTACCATTAAGTTGCATTTCTCCCAATTTAATACCAGTTTTTTTGCTTCATAGAGTTTTCAAAATAAGTTCAATAGATAGTATATGGAGGAGGAGCCCTAGATAGATAAGTCATCCATGAAGAGTTCTAATATCTCTTTGATAAAGTTGGTGAAGGTAGATAACATGCATTTTATAGGTGGTTGGGGCATGGTAGAGTCCCAATGGAATTCGTCTGGAGCCTATGTACCATAAAGTCAAGTGAACATAATTTTCTCTTGATCATCTGGATGAATAGAGACTTGGTAAAACTAGACCATATAAATAGCAAAACTATGAATGATGTTCCAGACACCCAACAACTTGATCAATGAAGGGTAATGGAACTAGTCTTTCTTAGTGGAAACATTCAACTATCCATAATTAATGCACATACTCCAACCTATAATAGTGAGAGTGGATAACTCTTCTCCTTCACTTCCTTTGAAAACTATCATACACCTTTCTTTGGTATGAGATCAACTGGGCTAACCCAGTTTCTATCACTAATAACATTGATGATGTCGGTGTCATAAAGCTTAATTGTCTTCTTATGTACAACCTAGCACATTTTATCATTCATTTTTCATTGTCCCTATACATGTGGCCTAGAATATTTTTCAAGATTGATGTGGTCCATGTAGATAGGGGAATTGAGTCCCGATCAATACAATAACCAAGAGATTTCTATATTATCTTGAGTTCTTGAATAATTTGTTCTTATTGATCATACGAGGGTTTTGAATTGATGACAACTGGATTTCTCTTCCCATCATGAAGGAATTCATATCTCAATCCTTTTGGGAATATTTTTAACTCGAGAAGGGGTTTTGGTATTAAAATATCCTCTGGTTTTCTAGAAAGAGAGATGCATTTTTTTATCTCAACCATCTCTTCTTTATTTGTCTCTTATTATTATGCCACTTCAGGATATGCCAAAATTTCTTCTACTTCGAGATATGTGATCCCAAAAGATGAATTTGCAAGGTCTCTGGTGAGAGGGTCTACTATAACGCTATGTTCTTGAATCTCAGCGTACAACTGTCTGAAGCAATCAAGAAAGTAAGTTGTTTCCATAGGGAAAGGTCCCTTCATATGATCTACCACATTAAAATTGATGTGCCCATCCACTAATATAATAAATTAATCATCCACAACATCTATCAAGGCTTGTGCAATAGAGAGAAAAGGTCAACCATAAATCATTGGACACATAGGATCTTCAACAACGTTGATGATGACTATATAACATGGAATGAAGACGTTTCCAATATGAATGGGCACATATTAGACCACAATAACTGGTTTGGTGTATGAATTATCAACTAACTAGAACCTCATAATATAAGGAATTATGGCATTCAATTCCAACCATGTTGCTAGAGAATGTAGCATGGGACTTATGCTCGCACCTAGGTAGGCCATGCCATATCAATTTTTGATGTATCCTATAAGAAATGGATAGTGAAAGCACTAGAAACCTTCTTCTTGGTTGGCATGGTGGATTGAATGAAGGTGATGGCCATCCCAGATAGGCAGACATTTTCAATCTCTTCTCTTTTCTCTTCCTAGTAATCTGATATTTCAGAAATTTGGCATGTGTTGGCATTTCATTAATGTAGTCTAAAAGGGGGAATCTCTAAATGATTTTTCTTGATGATTTCTAGAAACTTTTTTTGTCTTTTCTCGAGGTGTTCCTTATTGAATCAATGTGGGAAGGGTGATTTAGAGTCGTAGTTGGCAAATATGCTTAAGGGGAAATGCCTTTGTTGTTCCTCGTGACTTCTTTTCTGTTGGAATAACTTCCTGTATATGGATTGTTAGGTCACAATCTTCTTCAACTGTAGGTTAAGATGGAGGAGGTGTACTCAGAGTGGTTCTAGATCTAATTTTTTCCATTCATGAAATTTAATTCCTTCAGTTTTTTCAGTGCTAGAGGGAAACTAGCCAGTAGGGTTCTTGATTGATCCTACTATAGAAGCCAACTTTTGGTCCATCATTCTATTATGTCTCAACAAATTAACCAATTTGGGTATACAAAATCCTCAATTGTACTTGCATATTGGCGACAATGTCATTGTTACTCATATGGCATTGACCTACGCGCTCCTCAAGTGAGTTCAATTGATTTATTTGATTCTATTTGTATTGGAACAAACTTCCTTTGAGGGGACTGTTGAAATTTCCTTGTTTGTTTGACATTTTATTATAGTTTTATTGGGACCATGGTGGGTTTCCTCTTTCTAAGGCTTGGCCTTTTCTGATGGATTGAGATTGATGGTTCAACTGATAAGAGTTCCCTACTGCAAGTGTGTTGCATATTAGAAACTAGTGTGTTTTAGTCTCTTGTAACTAACATGAGACATTCTCTATGGTTACTCCTTGTTGATATTCTGATTCATGATTATATTTGCAATTATCAACTCCATGTCAACTTTCTTCATAGGTAAGAAAACGGATGACATTATCTCTGTGGTACCATGCCTTAGTGCTCTTTTCTTATAACTTTGGATATTTGTGAAGCTTGGAATTCAAAGTATCAAGCAGTTTTGATTCAAAAGTGGTAGAAATAGAGGATGTGTTCCCATAAGAACCCCTATCATAGTCTAGCCCAGCTTGTAAGGTTGTAATATTATTATTTATTTCCTTAGAATGCTTTGCACTATGACCCATAAAGTCGTCGCTTAGTGCAACACTAAGTGAAGTTCTCTCACTTGAAGTTAGACCATTATATAAAGTAGTGACTAGATAAATGTCTTCAAAGTTGTGATGTGGGCACTCTCTCTAATATGATCTTGGTATCTCTCCTAGGCATCATGTAGATTCTCACAAGGATTTTGTCTAAAATTGGATATCTTATTTTTGCAACAGACAGTCTTATCGATTGGGAAGAACTTGTTAAGAAAAGCCTCTACTAAAGGTTTCCAACCAACAAACCCTTCACTCTTTAGCTTTCATACCATGCAATATCTTTATCCCATAGGGACAACCGAATACATTTGAGATAGATTACTTCCTATAGGATGCTATTGATTTTAAGAGTATCACATATGTTCTTAAAATAATTTGTATGGTGGTACTAGTTTTTTTCAATTGAGTTTCCTATAAAATATTGTTGTTGGATGATGTTTGACAAGGTCAGTTTTGGCTCACGATTCACCACCTAGTGATTTATTTTCTTTGACTTTTGCAGTTGCTAGAGAACAGAGAGATAGTCCATCTTGTGGGTCTTTCCCTTGCTCCTCCTGGGGCAGTTGTTGCTTACATATTTGGTGGGAAAGGAATAGAGTCTTTAGGGTGAAAGAATCAGACTAATGCCTAAAAGAATTGAATGTGTGAAGGTTAGCATCCATATACACAAACAAATCTTCAAGATATAATGTGATTTAACAACAAGGTGTGCAACTAAGTTAGAACTTAATAGAATAGAATAAATCTAAGTAGACTTCAAGTTCTTGGTGGTTGTTTGTTACCCTATCCCTGACAATAGGTTCAAAAGTTGGTAACCCTTAAAAGTGGTCCAAAGTGTAAACACAATTTTCTAGTCAGAGATATTGTACTTTAAATTTTTATCCACTTCAAGATATGCCTTCAACCAAATACAAAGTCTATTATAGTACTATGCGGTCGAACACAAGGATAAGGAAAAACAACAATGTACGAACAAAAAGGTTTGTCTTAATTTAGTCAAATAAAAACAGATGAGATTGGTATTATAGTAAGGAACAAATTAATCTACCGGAAATAGTAAATCTAAATTGAGAAAGATCAAACAAAATGAAGATAATTGTGAATATGATAAAATGGAACTTGGATTTGGTTTCATGAATTATACCAGCCTCAAACATGCAAAACATTCTCACCTAATTCATATATATGATTGACATATTTTGCAAATAGTCATAAAATAAATCTACACCTTCCATCTCTCAGGATTATAATAGATTTCTATCTAAAGATACCTCTCTCTCTCTATCAATATGATATCCAATAGAACAAGGATAAATGTATGAATTTTTCTATAGAAACTCCTCACTACCATGTTTTGTTATATACTCAAGATCATACTAAACTCTATCTCTCAAACTAATACAATTCAGACATTGTAAGAAGGTAGCTAATCAAACAAGAAATGTATTTAAAAAGGAGTACATAAACAAAAATGCAAGCATGTATGTGTTAAATAGAAGAACGAGATATTACATGGTTGGAAGGGCCTAACACCTACTCCCAAACCAAGTTAATGAGGTTAGTCGTTGTTTTTTCAAGAATGAATCAAATTACAACTTAAGCCAGTCATAGATCTGAAAGGAAAGTAATGAAACAACAACATAAGGGAGAAGAGGTTGATACATGAGTAGATCTAGTCTAGAGATCGGCCAACCCACCACTTGATTACAACTGATACAGATGTCAATCCCCATGGAGAGGTTGGTCAATATCCCAATCAACCATGCAAAGCATGATCACTTCTGCTTATTTCACAAGTAAAACATGGTCAAGGTGGTTCTATCAACCTTATGATTGAAGAGGCTAGTGTCAAGACTACAGGTCGATCACTCCCTCTAGGTTGATATATCTAGTCAGGTTGATCAGTCTAGTCTTGGTCGTATTCTCTGAGATAGTATCATAGCTTGTTCGCAAAAACAAAGATGTCATCAAATTATCATTTTGGGGATTATTTATAGTTATTGACCGATGCTTATTTGACATGTGATTGGTCCATGTGGCATCAACCTTTGGACTTCCTTTCACTAACCAAGGAGATCAATTAGTCTTTAGCTCAATTGATTCTTTATAGACCTCAAGTAAAATTTCTTGAGGAGGACGATTGCTTTGGTTGATTAAGCTATGGTCTTGGCTTTATGCTCAATTGGTTGCTTTGAGGAACATCGACTTGGAGGTCGATCAAAACTCTGGAAAGAAACAACTAGATGTGTTCATTATATAGCTCTTAACACAATTTCTTTGTGTTGATCTTGTGGTGTGTTGGGTTCTATCAACTTGGGAGTTGACAACTATTTTAGTGGAGTAGCTTCATAAGCTAAAAATAGAGCTCTTTGAGTTTGGTTCATTGATCGACCTAGTAGGTTGATTGGCGGTGATTTACTTGATTTTCTCAACACCATCTTTATGGATATTGATCAACCTTTGAGGTAGATAGGTACTCTATTGCACTTGTGTTGAGTCTAATTTATGCATTTTGCAAAGTCACTTAGTCAGAATAGAGTTTTTAGTGACTAAGTGTAAACCGAAGGATTTTATAATCATTATTCATTTTTGGTGATTTTTTATTATTAAAGAATCATAAAATATTCATGAAAACATATGTTATCAACCATAGATGGGAGATTAGAGTGTAATATGAGTGACTAAAAAATATTGAGGCTTATGAATGCACAAAAAATTTAGACCTAGATGAAGTTGATGTATGGTTATCCTAAGATAAAAAAAATTCCAATTAGCCCATGGACTAGAGTATGATAAGGTCAAACATGGTGTATATCTATTATAAAGTAGTGGTAGACATTGGTGGGACTAGATAATATGAAAGAAGATGGAAATAATATGATGTTGTCCTAGTTTAAGAGACATTTTGATTCACGATATCATCATCAAACTTATTTGTGATACAAGACCTGCCTATTTAAGAAAAATAAGTAAGGGAATATGTCAATTACTTAAAATGAGTTCATATTCTTAGATTTTATATGTTTGTTCACAAATTTGTGTGACCAAGAAGGATAAACTAGAAGGTTTGAAGGTGGATCAAATCCATGGATGTAAGAAATAGTGTCTATCAAGGAAAGCCTCTCAAGATGCCTTTGTGGATGCTACAAGGAGGGTGGAAAGAGCTAGGAACGTTAGAAGAAAAGTTGAGGGGTGAAAGAGAGCATGCAAGGAAATGTTCAAACCATGCTCTAGTGGTGAACTAAAGACCGATAAACCACCGTCATACAAAAGGCCACCATGTTCATTCAGTGCATCTTCAAAGTAGAAACAACATAGAAGGAGAGGAACTTGTAGAGGAAATAGAGATCCTGGTAGAGGATACTGACCTTAGAGAGCCAGTAGTAATCTTTTATAATCATTAGTTTTGAAGAGTTTGGAGTACGTATGTAATGCCCGGGCCCACTTCCCAAGGCTCTAGTAGAGTTTAAGGAATGACGACTGTCCCCACAGACCACCACTAGCCTTAACTGCACGCTTTATCCTCACTCACGCGCATGCCAGGATCAACTTCCTGACAGGTCACCCATCCCAGTACTACTCCAAGCTGAGCACGCTTAACTATGGAGTTCTTAGTGATGGGCTCCCAGAAAAGGAGGTGCACCTTGGTGATATGGGTAGTCCAATCATTCCTTTTAAGATCAACTTATCTGAGGCCTCAAATCCTGGGATGTTACAACATAGTTATGCTTCTAGCTGTTACAATGCAGAACTAGTGGATGTGTGCAAATGGGGAAGCATTGGGGTTGTAATCCACCCATGTGTTACATGTATGGATGGCTTGGACATTATTCTTGAAAATGACAACAAGGAGGAAAAACAAAACATTCTAGATAGAGGTAGAGGGGTCAATATCAGCTAAACTAGTAGTTTAGTTACAAAGGTACAATTTCTTAGGCACACTCCACTGCATAAGAAGTTGCGTTACAGAGTGGTACTGGTAGACGAAAAGGAAAGATGCCCATGACTGTTTAGTCTTACAGTATGAATAAGAAAGAATGAGTGGTTCCCGTACAAGAAATGACATGTCAGATAGAATTGTTTATTGATATCGTTACTCCCATATATATTCTAATTGATCCTAGTATCATTCATTCTTTTATGGCTAGGATTGCAATAGCACACGGTAATCTGTTAGTAACTTATTTTCATTTTGATTTTGTTTGGAAAATCCCTAGAATAGAATGTAAGTATATTTCTAAAATATGTCTAAAGTATATTTTAGCTAATGGAACTCATAGAATTCAAGTGATCAATTGCCACATAGAATGCATGGAATCAATATAATCATGGGTATGATCTATATGGAGAAATATTGTAACACTCCTCCAAGATCACATATGTCAGTGGAAGCAAACCCTATGTTGTCCATAACATGGGTAACCTGGCTTGGAGGAACATTGCAAAGCATGATATTTAACAAAAATAAGATAAATGGAACACTATGCATTGACTCCAAATATAGATTCATACATTGTTCTTGAAAGGGAAAACATAAAATGTCTCTTCTTTGAACTAAAATCTAATACATGAAAGGTAGAGGAAATCTAAGGCATAAATCTTCTTTGGAAACTTGGTAGATGACATCCCACTAAGCTATGTCCTAGAAACTTGTACTTTAAAGCATTCACTTCAATTTCCTTTGCTCCTTGATCTAGGGACATATCATCCCATGACCATGTGAAAGCAAAGACATACATCAGCAAGTGGCAATATACATTTTATAAGAACTCAAAAGTAAGCATATATACTTGACCTGAAAGAAAATCTTGACATGTATTGGACTTAAGCAATCTTAATTACACAAATTTTACAACATGAAGAGTTGAGCAGTAAATATATACATCTCTGTATGATGCCCAGTTAAGAGCACATGATTTCTAGGAAAGCCCATAACCGACACAAATGCCCATGATTTGGAAAAAAGCCCATAATTGGCACAAATGCCCATAACAACCCCTTGAGGTCCATGATTTGAGAAGGTAATAAAAACTGATTCAGTTCCAATTATCTTAACATTAACATTACCATATGGTAATAAAAACTGATGATAATTGGTTCACTATTTTGAAACTTCCACCTCGAAATTATTCTGAAGTACCTATCGTTGAGGATTATATGAGTGGGATACAAGTTCATAGTGGTAATAACCACACAAGTGATGATATCTCATGGTCAAGGAATGATATGCATGGATCATTTGTCGCTAGGGATCCCGAGGAATAAAGTTGTTTTGATTAGTTGTTGCAAACCTTAGTGAATGATCATGCTTGCAATATTTTTCTTTGTCGATTATTATGTTTTGGTTCAAGGATATTGCTTTGTCATTTCTCCCTTTTTTGATCTTATGTAGGATGAGGAATATTTTGTGTTGATATAATATTTTTCTTTGTGGATTATTATGTATTGGTGCAAAGATATTGCATTATCATTTGTCCCTTTTTCTTTGTGGATTATTATGTTCTTACAATGTTGTACATTTATTCCATAAACAGTTGGACTAACCTCTTATTCATTGCTACAATTGTTATATTTTCATCTTATGCAGGATGAGGAACACAAGGTCAACTATGAGAGCTTCTACAACCCCGCCACAACCCACTACTACTTCACCTACAGTCTCCTCTCCTTCAACTGAAGTAGGAGATGAGCATGAGGAACTTGAGGATGAACATGACCATCATATATATGGAAGGGGCCCTACAGTTAGGTTAATCTAATTCTAAAACTAGGAGAGCAGTGACACAAGGTGGAATGGAATGCAACATGTAATGCAGTTGGAAAGAACAGTATAAAGTTGAATAGTTACTGTGGCATATTAGCTAGAAAACCACAAATATGGAGTTTAGATCTACAATGGAGAGAGCAACCAAAACTAGCATTTGAAGATAGAAAATCATGCATTGAGGTACTTAAGTAATTACAAAATTTCTTTTAGTCTAGACTTACTGTATATTTTAAGAGTTTTTTATTGTTTTTTAACATCTCCAAATATTTTCCAGAAATTCTTTGATTTGGGAGATCATCCAAATGCATGGAACTATGTAGATGCTCACATTCACAAAGCTTTACAAAGTTGGAAGTCACAGGTTAAGAAAGATTACTATCTAAAGTATAAGGATAATCCAGATTTGATGAGGAAAAAGGTTGAGTAGAATGCATCATTAGATATTCGTCAGTTTGACAATATTGTTAAACAATGGTCTTCTGAGAAGTCTGAGGTAATATCAAATTAATATATAATCATTTATCTTTCATTTATAGTGTTTAGTAAGTAATTTTTTTTTTTGTATAGAAAATTGCTGCCACAAATAAGGTTAACATGTCAAAAAAACAAATGCATCATACTACAGGATCCAAGCCATGGAGTTGTTATAGGGAGGAAATGGTATCACCTTTCACTTTGTATTTATTTCCAATGAGTTCTAAATAAGAAATTGTTTAGCTAGTAGTAATAATCCTATTATTTGATTTATGAAAGAAAACTGCGGAAGGGGAGCCAACTAAAAAAGAATTTTTGAAGAAAGTATATGAGAACAACCCGTTGGTGGTAATTTATTCAATATTTTAAATCAATAATATATTAAATTTTCAAATAAAACTTGTCTAGTTTGTACATTGACTTTGGTCAAATAATGACAGGATGAGATAACTGATATTGTTGAAAATGAAGTTACAAATGGTGAAGTAACTGATCCAACACAAATCGATGAGGTGACATGTCGTGCCTTCTTGCGTGTAGTCAACCCCGTAAAAAAGAATAGGGTTCGTGGTATTGGACTCGGACATGCCGCAGAAGGGAATACTGGGAAAGCTGCCAAAATTCGGTATGAAATGTTATTATGAGAAAGTATTGCAAAAGATGTAAGTAATTTAACAAATTTGTAAGTATCATATGATATTGTCATTATTGTCTTCTAAAAATATATTTCATTGTAGGATAAATTAAAAGAGGCTACCCAAGAAATGAAAAATATGCAAAAATCTTGGTCCCAATTTATAACATGGGTGCAAAAAAATCAGGTTATTTGATAGCAACAATCGAGTATCAGATTAAACTTATTGATATAATATTGCAACATAAATAGAATTTGTTTTATTCTCTTCTATATTTTCAATAGGCGGAATCAGCTAGAAGTACACAGTTTGGCCCGACGAGTGTGTTTCCAAATCTGCCCCCTTCTGGAGTATTTCAATCTAGTGTTGGTACAACATCGTCAAATTTTGGAGCACAGGTACATATTCACAAAATTAAATAATTTTAAATTTTTATAAATAACAGAAGTTGAAAATGAGAATCTTGCTTTAAAGGCTCAAATGTTTTCCAACGAGGCTTCTCCTGGTGTGTTTTCTACTCAAGCTACCTCAAATGGTATCAATGGGCCAGGGCTTACATTTCAATCACATGTATGACATTACATACCTTTTTTATAATGGCTTATCTAAAATAAACTCCTTCTCATGCTATCAATTTTTTTTTGAAGCCACATTTTTTCAAAATGGACCTCCTACTGTTTTGTTTCCCGCTCAAGGTGGTGTGAGTGGATCTCAGGTATAAATATAAAATATATTACTGATATTTTCCTATTCATGTTCAACTTTATTGAAAAATTAAATTCTTTTCAAGCATTAATATTTCCCAAATGGTCATCCTATTGGTGCATTTCCCGCTCACGGTGGTACAAGTGGATCACAGGTATTTATATAAATGTATTATCAAATGTGTGGTTATTTATGATCATCTTAAATTGAAAATTTAAATTCTTTGTCAGCCTCAATATTTTCCAACTTCAACTCCTACTGGTGCATTTCCGGCTCATGGTGGTACACGTGGAGACAATCATGCAAGGGATACTGCAACGGAAGACGTTCATAATGCTTGAAGAATTTTCAACAATTTACAATAGAGTTTTTAATTGTTATGAAGCCTCACATTTCCATGGATATAGATAGTATTTAGAAAATGTGTTTAAGATCCATAGGGCATTAGATCATATGTTCCACCTTCTAGTTAACCATTGTCAATCTATCAGAATACTCATTCACCTCATTCTTTGTATTCTTCTTCTTTATCATATACTAAACTTTTCTTCTTACCTTTCTTTTTTTTTACTTACTCACATAGTTCGTTCTTAGTTTTTCATATTATTTGGTATTTTCTTGACATTTTAATTGATGTTTATCAACATGTGAAGCTTCCATGGATTCCATGAGATCCACATTTTAAATTTGTTTTCTAGCTGTTCTTTCCATGTAATTGCTACTGCTATCATGACATGATATAGAAGAGAAGACTTGTGTGTGTAGTAGCTTCCATATGGAATTGGTGGGTTCTCAATGGCTATGTTTGGGAGAGTTGCGGTGGTATCTATACCAACTCTACTGATGTTGGTGTTGATCTAGTAGGCAAGGTTAAGAAGAATATTCATGAGAATGAACCCAGAACCCAGTCAAAAGCAGAAGCCAGGACAATGCTTGGTATATTTGAATTCTTATGAGAGTTTGTAAAGCCATAGCTGGTAACGATTTACATGCTTCACAAGACCATATATAAGCCACACATTAGCAATAACTTTTTTGCTTTGCACCTCTCTCATTCTTCAGTGCAAGTGCCCTGGTAAGCATGACAATAGTACATGCTAGTACTATGGCTGGTTTGAAACACAACATTTATATAAATGATTTTGACTCTGAATATACTTCCTCAACCGTTTATGTAGTATGTTACCAGTCATCTACTTTTACAACCTCGTATGATGCATCCATTTAAAATGGCAGCTGGTGTAAACATTCAAATTTGCTTGAGGTATTGGTTCTGCGGCATTGTCTTTTATAGGTTTTTGTTAAGATTGATGGGCTATCTCTTGATTAGGCATTGATATAAATGAAGAAATTTTTCCTATATAACTTTTTATCTCCCAAGGTACTGACAGCAGCCGTCATTGCTGTTTCTTGCCAGTTGTTGAAGTTGTATGGACTTGGTGCTCATAATTCTCATATCCTGTTATCTCAGAAGACTGATGCACCCATTTCTCAGCAAGGCCAATCAGACACCAAAGTGCAGGGAGCTGAGCTTCAGTCTCCGAAAGTTGACATCCCAAATACCAAGGTAATGCTTATCAATTCTCAAGATAAATTATGCATACAAGTTTATAGTTTAACAATCTTCTCTATACTAGTGTCCAGAATATATAACCCTAGTCCTTAACTTATGGATATGGATCTCTCTGGTCCTTGGTCTGCTTGGTTGATCTGCCTTTTCGATGGTGCTCCCCTCTCACCTCAGGGTGATGGTTGAGTTTTTCTGTAGAAGGTTCTGATGTTGCTTGTTGCTTTGGTCTGAAGATGCTATGTTATGGTATCTATTGTTCCCTACCAGTGATGGTTGAGTTCTTGATGCTCCCCTCTCACTGTGCTCTTATTTGAAGCTGATGTAGCATGTTGCCTTGAGTTTTAGTCTGGCTTTGTTGATCTGCTTTTGAATGTGAGAGGTTAACTCGTGTTGCTTTTTTTCATTTTTGTAAAAGTGGTATTTACAATGAATTCATTCCCAAAGTATGGAAATGAAGAGAAGAAGCACACTGTACATAGTATTCTGTCTACGAAACAAAGAATAAAGAAAAAATGGCAGAATCTCTAAGAAGTCCTCAAGGATTTGAAACTAAGACCACAAGACTTAAGAGTAGGAGGAAAAACCAATCATTGGGGTGTTAAACTTCAGGAACCGTCGCAAGTCCAATCTCCCCAGCAAGCATAATCTATTGGTATGTATGCCCTGAGAGCCAATCATGGGATGATTGGTGGGATACATTAAGATTGATTTGATAAACATCAAAGGCAAGCTTCCAATTCTTTCTGGTTCAGTCATATGAGATAGTGATAGAACAAATTGAATGTCTAGAGAATGACAATACTCAATGACGTATGCCTTCAGGTTTAGGACCTGAACGATGAGATCATACGGATGCTAAGAGTTTGTACATTCTTGTTATGTCCCTAGTTGGATTTCATTGTGGAAGGTTGATAGACAACAATGACACACACGACTAGATTGTGGTGTTGGTTGATGACAGAATCTCATTAGTCATGATATAGAGATATCAAACCAAACACATAGGCACTTGTTAGAGAACAAGTGTACCAGATAGACCCACCATGAGTTTGACACATGGAACCATGCCATGGTAGTCACAGTCATCATTCACAGTGATGGTGGTGAGTGTGATTCTTTGACTTGAAATCACTACACTCAACACATGTCGTTGGGTACACTTTGACATCATCAAACGCAGTCCTAAAACATGGGTTGTTATAAAGGTGATGATTGGGTGGCTTTGACACATGGGGCTTTTGAGGGGTGCGTGATAGATATGGGATTTGTCCCTCCTGAGGGAGTTTGATATCCAAGGCCACTTGATGAGTAGGATTGAAATAGGCATGCGCACACATGTGTGAATCAATATGTGATATTGATGTCATACATATCTCTTCCAATCTACTCTGAGATCAAGAAAGTGAATGAACGTTGACAGGATGAATGTTCCATGCCTCGAGTTCATTCGGGATATCAGTGACAAAGGAATTATACATTCACTGTAACACCATTCACGAATTGTAGGATTGAAAGTTGTTCTCCAACTTTCTATTTCACTTGGGTAGCACTGATGTGTGACTAGGCACCGCTCTTTGCTTGTGAAGTCATAAGTGTTATGGACTTTCACTGCCAACGTGAAATGGACCTGTAGGGTCACACACATATGATTTAACCTGGAAGAGGAGTTTTGTCCACAGACAATGTTTAGATTGATTACTAAAGGAGTTTAGTAGTTCAATTAAACACTCAATTGATTGATAGCTCAAAATCATAGTGTTCAAGGTGTTGGACAGATTGATTAGAGTATCAGATTGATTGAAATCACAATTGACTAATTCTGCACAATCTGCACTCGCAACTGATCGACTCATGTGATGAACCGATCGGCTGAGCTTGGTGAACCGGTCGGCTCAAGTGTTGAGTCGATCGGCTCAAGGTCTGGGTGAAATGATTGCTTCAAGTGTTGAAATGATCGATTCAACTGGTGCAACCGAGCAAGTTGGGAAAGTAGGATTGGTGAGAATTTTCCTTTTGTTTCACTTGCCCAATTTGATTGGGAAATAGGATTGGTATTCGATACCAATTAGAAACAAAAGAAGGAAAGTCAATCGAGAACTGGTCAGGACCACGAACCGACCGGTTCAGAAGTGAACCGACCGGTTTAGAAGTGAACCGACCGGCTCATGGGTCCCAACCGATCGATTGAGGTGTCAATCGACCGGTTCAGGTCCCCAACCAACCGTTTCAGTTATGAAACAATCAGTTTCGGTTGCGAGTTGGTTGTTTTGTGGAAAATCTTGAACCCTTCTACTCCTGCTTTAGTCCCATATTGCCCGAGATAGAGAACCCTGTCCCATGACCCTCCTATATATATAGGGGTATTGAGGGCTTCTCAAAGTACAACCTAGTGCAACCAGTTGCTCTGTGAAGTTGTCATTCTCTCTGGTTTTGGTAACCGAGAGAGAGCCCGAGCAAGTGCTACCCGATAAGGGAGGCACAACAAGGGAAAGACAACTACAGAAAGCAATTGGTAGCAGGAGAGTGTGTTGGCTACTAGTACGCCAACAGGAGGGTGTGACTCCTTCCAATTCCTTGTGGGACAAGGAGATTGGAGTTCTAGGTGGTCCGCGTGGACTACTTTAGAGGCGGGAGGTTTCTACCACTTGGAGGACAACTGTCAATCCCGACAGTCTCGGTGAGACCAGGAGTCGTCAGTCCCGGTGCGACCAGGAGCTGCACATACACCGTCCAAGACCGGAGGTGAAGACCGCGCAAGGCGCGAGGTATTGTCGTCAATCAAGCCTCGGGACAAGGTATGATTCCAGAAACCATCCTTTCCTATTGTATAGACGTTGACGCGCTTCCTTTTTATGGGTTTGGGAAGGAAAATTTTTGTTTCCGCTGCCTTCTCTGCCTCCCCTAAAACCCAACAGTGATATTAGAGCCACGTCAACTGCTCTATACTTTAGGGATTATCGATATGATCGATTTTGGGTTTTCTCCTTTATTTATTGCATATGATGCGAATAAAATTGGCTTTATGCATGTCCAATCCTAAATCCACAAATCCCAATTTACATATATGATATGTATTATGAATGCACTCGATACGCGTCGCCCTTAAACGAGTTTTTTGGTGGATGTATAACGTGGTTATGGTCAATAAACCCTATTTGTGTATGGTTGTATGTGGTTGCTTGCATCTCAGTCTGTGCACCGATCTCCTTTCTCCTATTCCTGATGTAACTCAAAATAATTTGAGATTTCTTTCCTACCTTTGCTCCCCTCGAATGTAACTTGAGGTTTCTCTTTTTACAATGTAAAATAGGATAGAATTTTATTATCTGTTATGTCAAAGAACGAAGGACATTCAGACGACAGCCGAGACGATCGGTTCAAGGCGTGAACCGATCAGTTGACGTTCCAGACGATCGGTTCAAGGTGTGAGCCGATCGGTTGATGACCAGTTCGAGGAGCGAGATGAGTGGGTGGTGGCCATGATGAGATGCACGATGACCAGGCGAACCGATTGGTTGGAGGAGCCAACCGATCGACTGGTGGCACCCAGACGACCGGGCCAAAATGAGAAAATCATTCATGTGATGAGTTGATCTACTCAGAAGGCAAAGCACAGAGTTCATCTTGTACAGGTTGCATGTGATGTATACCTAGATGACTGTGATTCCTATTTGCTCGAGGAATCACATTAGGATGGCCATAATCATCACTTTTATCATTTTGCATGTTTTATGTGGGATATAGCATGTATGTGATACATACTATGTATTGTGGTGATTGGATATGTATATGTATACAAAACCAAATCCCTCATTAAATATTAAGTTTTAGATGCCTTCCAAATGAGACACACGTGAAAAGCTTGATCGGCCAAGTGTGGGCACGCCCAAGCGTGGTGCACCATCTATCTCGTGGAAGCGTGAAGGATGGATATGTGGGTCTGCCCAAGTGGGGTGCATATTCATCATGTTTGCTTTGGGTCGGACTTAACAAGGTGACCTAGATAGGATCTAGCACCTTGAGGCATGGAGATGATCATGGCAAGGAGTTGAATATGACATCTTATCAAGAGTTGCATATGATGCAATTGGTAAGAGTTGCCTACCTGAGAGATCTAAGTTGTGGGTGACAGCCCAAGCTGTTCCATGACTTAGAGGATTTCAGGATCTTGCCCACTAGAAGGTTGTACGCTGCAATCTTCCAAATTGATGGTGAGGGCTATCAATTTGAAGTAAAATAGTGGGAGCGATAATTAATTAAAGGCCTAGTTTTATCATCAACTTTTCAAATCAATCAAATAAGTCAAAAATGAGTTTTTTGGACTGAAATTGCATATTTTCTTTTTGTAGTGCAAATGGCAACAAACAACAATCTCTTTTCTTTGCGATCGGTCCTTGAAAAGGACAAGCTAAATGGGACAAACTTCCACGACTGGTATAGGACATTGAGAATTGTTCTCACTCAAGAGAGAAAGCTCTATGTCCTGGATACTCCAATTCCAGAGGAACCTGCTCCTAATGAACCAAAGGCAGAAAGGGATGCTTACAAGAAGCATTTTGACGATGCCATTGATGTAAAGTGCTTGATGTTGTTCCCTATGAACCACAAGTTGGAGAGACAGCATGAGAACATGGGTGTCATTGAGATGATTCAGCATCTCAAGAACATGTATGAAAATCAAGCACGGCAAGAGAGATACAATGTCTCAAGGGCACTATTCAAGTGCGTCATGACAGAAGGAGATCCAGTTGGTCCTCACACACTCAAGATGATTGGGTATGTGGAGAACCTGACAAGATTGGGATTTCCACTGAGCCAAGAGTTGGCTACTGACGTGATACTACAATCGTTTCCAGAATCCTACAGTCAGTTTGTGATGAACTACAACATGAACAACTTTGATAGGCCACTTTCAGAGTTGTTGGGCATGTTGAGGACATCCGAGATACAGATGAAGAAGGACAAGCCTAAGTCTATGATGGTGATCACGAGCAAGAAAGGCAAGTCCAAGCGCAAGGGCAAGGGAAAATCTAAGAAAGGTTATGATGCTAGCCAGGAGCCCAAGTCGTCTTCAGCTCTCAAGGCCAAGGGAGGCGTGACCAAGAAAGGAAATTGCCACCATTTTCAAAAGCCAGGACATTGGAAAAGGAATTGTCCTCTCTATCTAGAAGAACAAAAGAAGAAGGAGGCGACAGACGTCTCTACTTAAAGGTGTCCTGAAAGTAAACTTGTAACACTTTTGAGGTATATGATACCAAGATGTAAAGTGTAAAGCACTCATAATTGGGGCAAATGTTGCCGCCATAGATAGGAGTACTTTAGTTTTTTTTCAGCCTAAAAGGCATGTAATACAGTTATGAACTACTATTTCATATTTTCCAATAGATAGAAACACTTTATTTTTGCATATTGTATGACAATGATGGCAATCAATAAACTTGATGTTTCAATCTTTTAAAGATGTGATCTTTGTGGCAATGCCTTGTTTATCTTGTGGTATTTGATATGCATAAGATAAAATGATACCTAAAGTTATTGATAACTCAAACTATCAAATTAGCATCAATCATGAGAAATTCATTTCTAGTTTCCATATGATGGATAAATCTAGACTCTTTTGGTTCGATAACCAGTAAGAGACATGAATCTCTTGGACATGATTAATCAATCTTCACTAATGGTAGTGGGAGAATGATTATCCTATTAGGAATAATCCATGTGATGTATTTACATACCTATTGGAACAAATGCTAATACTTCAAATGGTGTTTAAAGAAATGCCAATATGAATATCTTGAAGTGTTTAAGATTATCATAGATGAAGTGCAAATTTGGTAAAGTGTTAATTCTTGATGAGATCAATGAATGAAATACTTGGACCAAGTGTTTGAGATCCTTTTGAGTGATTATGATAGTGTATCATAGTGAACTCATGATTAAGGCATGGTGATGTCTAAATCAAGAAGGAATCCTACTCTAAGGAGTTAGAGAATGATTATCAAATAACTGAATTCTTCTTATTAAAAGAATACCCCACACTAATAAAGGACATTGAGAATCACAAGGAGTTGTGAGTTCTCATATTCTTGACAGATACACCTCAATTATCTATGTGATGAGTTGGTCATGTGATGAGACAACTATCTAGATGAATATGAGGAACCGAATTTTGAGTTATGGTTTATGACCATTACAACATAAATGACATCCATATGAACCATAAGGTATGACCTTGATGGTAGCACCCATTGGAATAAAATCCATTAGTGCAGATAAGTCTTAAGTGTTAAGACACATGGATAACATTTTGAGAAGGATGATGCTTATTGATTGCAACTTAATTACTAAGACATTTGGCATATGGATATGAAAACCGAATTCCTATGAGGAATAAAACAAGGATGTGTACGTGACACAACCTATAAGGTTTATGAATCCACTAATGCAAATGAAGTCTATAAGTTACAATGGACTAATCAATGTGATTGATTGAGTACAAGCAACTCAGAATTGGATCTTTACTTTGATGATATAGTCAAAGGGTTTGACTGACATGTCAAAGATAAAGAAGGGATCTGTGATTTAGTGGGAGCGTGTTCACATTCCACATGTTGATGTGAAATGGAAATGTTCTAAAATGGAAATCCAAAAAGTGGAAATTTTCTTTAAGGAAGATAGAGATGTTTCCTATGTGATAGGAATAGAGATCTATAGAGATAGTTCTCAAAAACCTCTTGACCTGGAAAGGAGAGAGCATACATTGGCAATCTTTACTGAAGGGTTCAGTATGTACAGATTCAGTGGGAGAAAACTTGTCCATGTTACATGGAGTTAGTATCCCAAGGCCAAGTGTCCAATTCTTATGAAGAATGGAAACACTAAGAATATATATGGATCTATCATGTATGTAATCATCCCATTATCTTGCATGTATCGACATGGCAAGAACAAAATGCATTCATCATCTTGTATGTAGGACATGGCAATATGATGTCCTCATCCTGATAACTCATATGTGGGACATGATGAGTGGATGTTTGTCTATTTCCAGTAAGGGTTACTGGAATACCATGAGAAATTGATAAGTACTTGATAAGTACTAGTTCTATGGAAATAAGGAAGAGTTCAATGTACATAGTTACATTGATGCGAACTTCCGAAAAGGACAGAAAAATTAATCGCAAAATATATATAGGATATATATAAAAGTGAAAGTTTGTTGATAATTGGGAGTGTTCCAATGAAACCATTTAAAAGGAAATGCGGAGTATTCGTGTGTTAGAGAACATCAGTGGATACTATATGGATCTGGAAGTTCATGAGATGAACTTATAGATATTCTGCTCATTGATGACAAGTATGGAATCCTTGATCATGCAATCTGGCTAAAGGTTAGCAAAGGAATACAAGATCGCATATTACGGCAATTCCATCTCATATGTGTGACGTACAACGAAGAGATGTGAGACATGCAATTTATACTGACTTTAACAAGGTGTTGCCATAACTCGCTATGTTGGCACAAGAGCACAGTAACATGTGGGACATGTTTGAAGATCACTATGAATATGATTCAAGGGTGATTGGCTCACAGTGCAAGTGGGAGTCTGTTGGTATGTATGCCCTGAGAGCCAATCATGGGATGATTGGTGGGATACATTAAGATTGATTTGATAAACATCAAAGGCAAGCTTCCAATTCTTTCTGGTTCAGTCATATGAGATAGGGATAGAACAGATTAAATGTCTAGAGAATGACAGTACTCAATGACGTATACCTTCAGGTTCAGGACCTGAATTATGAGATCATACGGATGCTAAGAGTTTGTACATTCTTGTTATGTCCCTAGTCGGATGTCATTGTGGAAGGTTGATAGACAACAATGACACGCAAGACTAGATTGTGGTGTTGGTTGATGACAAAATCTCATTAGTCATGATATAGAGATATCAAACCAAACACATAGGTACTTGATAGAGAAAAAGTGTACCAGACAGACCCACCGTGAGTTTGACACATGGAACCATGACATGGTAGTCACAGTCAGTACTCACAGTGATGCTGGTGAGTGTGATTCTTTGACCTGAAATCACTACACTCAACACATGTCATTGGGCACACTTTGACATCATCAAACACAGTCCTGAAACATGGGTTGTTATAAAGGTGATGATTGGGTGGCTTTGACACATGGGGCTTTTGAGGGGTGAGTGATAGATATGGGATTTGTCCCTCCTGAGTGAGTTTGATATCCAAGGCCACTTGATGAGTAGGATTGAAATAGGCGTGTGCACGCATGTGTGAATCAGTATGTGATATTGATGTCATACATATCTCTTCCAATCTACTCTGAGATCAAGAAAGTGAATGAACATTGACAGGATGACTGTTCCATGCCTCGAGTTCATTCGGGATATCAGTGACAAAGGAATTATACATTCACTATAACACCATTCATGGATTGTAGGACTGAAAGTTGTTCTCCAACTTTCTATTTCACTTGGGTAGCACTGATGTGTGACGAGGCACCGCTCTTTGCTTGTGAAGTCATAAGTGTTATGGACTTTCACTGCCAATGTGAAATGGACCTGCAGGGTCACACACATAGGATTTAACCTAGAAGAGGAGTTTTGTCCACATACAATGTTTAGATTGATTACTAAAGGAGTTTAGTAGTTCAATTAGAAACTCAATTGATTGATAGCTCAAGATCATAGTGTTCAAGGTGTTGGACAGATTGATTGGAGTATTGGATTGATGGAAATCGCAATTGACTGATTCTACACAATCTGCACTCCCAACTGATCGGCTCATGTGATGAACCATTGGCTGAGCTTGGTGAACCGATCGGCTCAAGTGTTGAGTCGATCGGCTCATGGTCAGGGTGAAACAATTGCTTCAAGTGTTGAAACGATCGATTCAACTGGTGCAACCGAGCAAGTTGGGAAGTAGGATTGGTATTCGATACCAATTATAAATAAAAGAAGGAAAGTCAATCGGGAACTGGTCAGGACCACGAACCGACCGGTTCAGAAGTGAACCGACCGGCTCATGGGTCCCAACCGATCGTTTGAGGTGTCAACCGACCGGTTCAGGTCCCCAACTGACCGTTTCAGTTGTGAAACGATCGGTTCAGGTTCCGAGTTGGTTGTTTTGTGGAAAATCTTGAACCCTTCTACTCCTGCTTTAGTCCTATATTTCTCAGGATAGAGAACCTTGTCCCATGACCCTCCTATATATAGGGGTATTGGGGGCTTCTCAAAGTACAACCCAGTGCAACCAGTTGTTGTGTGAAGTTGTCGTTCTCTCTGGTTTTGGTAACCGAGAGAGTGCCCGAGCAAGTGCTACTCGATAAGGGAGGCACAACAAGGGAAATACAACTGTAGATTGCAATTGGTAGCAGGAGAGTGTGTTGGCGACTAGTACACCAACAGGAGGGTGCGACTCCTTCCAATTCCTTATGGGACAAGGAGATTGGAGTTCCAGGTGGTCTGTGTGGACTACTTCAGAGGCGGGAGGTTTTTTCCATTTGGAGGACAACTGTCAATCCCAACAGTCCCGGTGAGACCAGGAATCGTCAGTCCCGGTGCGACCAGGAGCTGCACAGACACCGTCCAAGTCCGGAGGTGAAGACCGTGCAAGGCGTGAGGTATTGTCGCCATGAAAGCCTCGGGACAAGGTATGATTCCACAAACCATCCTTTCCTATTGTATAGACGATGATGCGTTTCCTTGTTCTGGGTTTGGGGAGGAAATTTTTTGTTTCCGCTGCCTTCTCTGCCTCCCCTAAAACCCAACATAATCTTTAGACAACCTCATACGAGAACCAAAAAGATAAACCAGACATAAATCATCATCAGGACATGAGACCTAGCTCCAAACAGGCTTAAAGTGAGCAAGAATATTGTGATCTTCAGCCCTGCCCAAACAACACACCATGAAAGCAATAACAGCTCCACTGATCCCCCAAATAGTTATAAGAAAAACCCTTTAAGAAGCCATCTTTTCTAGATCTGGCGATTGAGAACCATAACAGCAAACCACCAAAACACATGTGAGAAAGCCTCACACTCTCAAATAGGCCCAAAGCCACCCAACTTCAAAAGAACATAGCAGCGAGAAGGGAACATTGACACCCATATAGATATGGGGACTAACCATCACAAGAAATGCTTCAACAACCAACAAGGATCAAAGCAAAAAGAGGAGCATAGATACCCAAGGAGACCTGGGAACTCAGCCAACAAAAGTAGCAGCTTCAACCCATCTTTACAAAGTATGAAAAAGTACACCCATCAACAACTGTATCTCCACATCAACATCCCAGTAGCAGGAAGGGACCAGGGTAGAACTACCATCATTTGAACAACAAACTCACAAGGCACAGGATGAGGGGCCCATCAACCTACTAAGCTAAACAGAACAGGTAGCCTCAGAGATAGGAACCTAATTCCTTTAGCAAGTAGACCACAGACATCAACAACTCAAACACAGCAACATCAATAACCAACCATCTTTCAATAGCAAACAAAGAGAAACTCAACACCCTCAAGAAGTTCAGCACCATCCATCAACAAAAGAAGTGAGAGGGAAGCATAGCAGAGATAGGAAAGCAAAGATACTCATGGGGACATGGGATCTCAACAAACACAAGAAACAACTTCAACATCCAACTTAGAATACACAGAAAAAACCACCCATCAAAACTCATCAAATCTGCATACATAAACTCTGTAACTCCACAACATCGCCCAAGAAAGAAACACATATGGAGGGTAAACCTGCTCTCAACCCAGATACTCCATAGCATCCAGAAAAGAATTCCATGAGATAAACAAAAAGAAGACCAGAGCAAAGAAACCACCACTTAGTTTGAAAGGATCTCAAATTCATCCATAATATTTTGTATAAATGTTAGTGTGTGTATATATATAAATATATATATATATATATATATATATATATATATATATATGTGTGTGTGTAATATTTTTATTTATATACACATTATATTTTTCGTATTACATCTGACTTCTTCCTAACTATTTTGACCAATCTTTCACCAAATCTTTTGACGGACTTTACCCTTTTTTGCGCTAGTGTATTTTCAACCTCTATGAATGAATCCCAATTCCCGAATTTGTGACTATGATTGCAAGGACTTTAAAGATCCTCATGAATATTTGAACGAGTAGGTATTTGCATGAAATTTCTGCACATAATTTAGATATTGTTCTTATCTCTGATATTGTTTTTGTAGTCATACTCACTCGTGGTTGGCACACGGTACCTCGATATATGAATTCCAATTCCCGAATTTGTGATTATGATTGCAAGGACTTAAAAGATGCTCTTGAATTATCAAAGGGATAGATAGTTCCACGACATTCTGCACATAGTTTGGATATTGTTCTATCTCTGATATTTGTTTTTTAGTCACGCTCACTCGTAGTTGGCACATGGTAGTTCTAAAAATGGTTGTCTATTTATTAGCGTACCTGGTTCAATGCTTTTTTTATTCTATAATAAAGGTCAGTTTCTTTTATTGCTTTGGGCTTTAGTGGTGCTGTGATGTTCTTTGCATCTCTTCATAGATTGTTCAGCCTACTGAATTGCAATTGATAATCTTCCATTGGTTGACATGTTTCTAATAATATTTGTTACAGAATCGGAAAAGTTATTCTCAGCATAAACACAGAAGGAAGAGCTTAAACCATCAAAAGAAAGTTAGCAATCATGGAAAGATTGATGCCGCCTCTACTGCCACTAAGAATATTTACAATAGTAAGATGGCTCTAGAAGAATCTACTGCACTGACTGATCGAGTAGATAAAAAATGGTAGGGAAAAGAACAAGATTGGAAAAATCACAAGGCAACTAATTTAAACCATGTTGAGTTTGAGAAGGAATCTTCTCTAGGAATTCAAATTCCTCAACAGAATCTTGAAACTGACTTTGATACTGTCAGTACTGCCCCTACTAGGAATATGGTGGCGACATCCACAAACTATCCAATGGTCTCAAATGGAGGTAAAAATACAATCTCTTTCAAGATTTCTTCAAAATACTATAATGATGATGCTTTTGGTTCCCATCTTGTCATTACACTGATGATCAAGGTAACTTGATGGGTCATCTATGTAAGTTATTGCAAACCATATTCTAATCTTGTCTGTTCATTGATTATGCATGTCATGTGTCATCAATTATTCTCCGGATACCACCATTGGAAGGAGAAAATCACCTCATTCTCAACACCATCAACATGATCAATCTATTTCCAGGCACAAGATTGTTGAGGCATCAAAAGATATAATTCTAGCAGGAGAAATGATTCAGGCATCTGTAAACATGAAAGCTCTTCAGCCAACAAGTGCCTCTGTTGCAGTGGAGATAGGTGGAGATAAATCTGACATTCATGTTAACTCTGCTTCTACTACTAAGTTGGCTAATGGTGAACCACTACTGAATCTAGACCAACCGGAAAAGAAGTCGAGACAGTGTAGAAAATCTTGCGAGCTAGGTACTGCATCTGAAAAGTGCAAAGATGCAGATGGGTTATTCGATTCTTCACATGGTGGTGTAACAGACTTTAATGTTGCCAAGAAACCTAGCTCTGCAACTGCACCTGGTTGCTCCCCGAATGACAATGGTCTTGATAACAGCTCTGAGGTCCCTGCAGAAATTTTGAAAGTTAAGCTTGCTGATGTACCAAAAGCCACACAATATGTTGATGTTGCTAGCATCTCTTCAAATCCTGAAGGACTAAATCTTGAAACTTGTCAGCAAAAAAATAAGACTTCATGTACCCAAAAGAGCTTAAGTGGTAGGCATGGTAAGTTTGATACCTCATCTACTACCAATGAAATTTCTAGTGATGTTAGAAAACTAGTTGAGGAATCTTCGTTGCCTTGTGAGTTGAAGAGTCGGTGTCCCCATCCTGTCTCTTTTGATACGGTTGAGAAACCAGAAGATGTGCTACTGGCAGTAGAAACCATTGGTGGATCGCAGAACGTGTTAGATGTGGCGCACACGATGATGGACTCTATTTCCATCGAAAAAGACGAGAATAGTTCTGTTGTTCAAGCAAAATCCATTGAAACTATTGAGTTAGTAGATCAACGCGCTGAGCTGTAGAAGAATGCTACTAAAACCAAAAAGAAGAAAAAGAGTAGTAGAAAACATGAGTATGAGGGCACCAATCAAGAAAAATTACCTAATATTGTCATGTAGAGTAGTGCAGCTCACTCTTGCAAGTACCCAAGTATGTAATTGAGCATGCTGATTTAAAAGGTTTCATTGACAAATTTATTCATTGGAAGTTGATATCTCTGATTGCAGGTTTGAGGTAGACTGCAACCAGCATGATGTTCATAAAGGTGCCAAGTATATCGAGGTTTCATTGGCACCCTTTCAGCATAACTTCTAGCGCATCAGCAAATAGTGAAACTATGTCCATCACGATCAAGTGCCAAGGTTGGTGAACTAGCACACTTTATGATAACCTTCAGTCATTGCTGACTTCAGGTTATAGTCATAGAAAGTCTTTTCTCATCGCAATGGAAGGTCCATATGGACCTTCGACAAATCTCTTCCTGAGGTATGTATATCTTGTACAGAACATGCAATAAAACTTGATTATTTGAACTGTGATTATGAATTCTAAGTGTAAAGCTATCAATTAATGAACATATTTTAAAAATGCTAAATGAGTAAGTTAACTATGATAATGTGGTTTTTATTTTATAGATTATTTTGAGCTTACGTATAACTTGGTGGCATTTCAGCTATGACAGTTTGGTCCTAATTGTTGGAGGATCAGGCGTGACTCCAATGCTAAGCATTTTGGAGGAAATAGCATCTTCCAAAAATAGCACGACCACACACCTACAAAGAATCCAGTTGATCTATGCAGTGAAGAAAGCACAAGACCTTTCAATGTTAATGCCCATTTCATACCTTCTTCAGCAATCCTCTTCACCCTTACACTTCAAGTTGCAAGCATTTGTCACACAGGAAAAACAGATGCATGCCACCACATTGACATCGTAGTGGATCATGAACTCTATGCTGGACAGAGGCCTGATGTCCAAGATTCCTCTCAACATTATCAAAGTTGGTCATTGGCTAAATGAGTGATAAAGTCAAAATGTCGATATATACTTACATTGAAATTTGTATCGATTAAGGGGAAAAGGCTGATGTCCTCCCCTATGTAATGAACAATTTTTCTATGTGAAATAAAAAGGAATGTTTCAAAAGAGTGATTTGTTATGGTTGTTGTGTCTTATTAACTAAATTAGTTTATTAAAATATTCTTTGTGCCTAATAGAAGCCACAAAAATATTACTTAATGAAATATAAGAAAGTTAAAACCTCATTGACAAATAGGAAAATATAGATCACAATTGTAATTCATGATAAAATAAGTATATTTATGAAGGCCCTAGAACCTCATTGAAAGTTGTGAAATTAGCCTTCACAAATGTATTTGGGAGGCCTGGGAATTGTTTTTGTGAAGGTCAAATAATCCTTCAAAAAAATATTTGTGAAGGCCCTAGAACCTCATTGAAAGTTGTGAAATTAGCCTTCAAAAATGTATTTGGGAGGCCTGGGCAATTTTTTTGTGAAGGTCAAATAGTCCTTCAAAATAGTATTTGTGAAGGCTAGAGTCTCTCATCAAAGTATTTGTGAAGAGGCTTTTAGAGTAGGACTTTTTGTGAAGGAATGGCCTTCAACCGAATTTTTTATTGAAGGAATTAATGTACATTTGTGAAGGAATCATCCTTCACAAAAAGTTACATTTCCTGTAGTGTGCATGAACATGAAATTAATCTTGGACTTTAATCTTGAACGTGATGGGATTTCTCCCTCTTGAAACGTGAACTTTAAATTCATTAATAATTAAGCCTTAATCATAAACTCTAGTCATAGTGAACATGATAACCATAAGACATAGAAATCATTAAGAAATTTATAAATGAAATTGATTAAAGCATTGATCTTGAATTTGAAAGCATAATGCATAAATCATACATAACATCCATTTCAATCAAGGTACATATGTATAGTGGCATGACCTGCTTACTTGGAGTAAAGAAAATCCTAACTTAGTCTCCTCACTAGTACATAACCGACCTTTAGTGTCGGTTATTTAAGGCCTTTAGTGTCGGTTTCTAAGCGACACCTATGTGGGCGATGCTAAAAGCCCAGCCGTTACGCGTCAGTTCAAAAACCGACGCCAAAACCCTTCGCGCGCCACCGAAAATGCGCCAGCAGGGCACTATAGGCGTCGGTTATTAGATAAGAAATCGAGGCCATATACCTTCACGCTACAAAAAGGGCGCCATCTTGGGCACTATCAGCGTCGGTTATTAGATACGAAACTGACGCCATATACCTTCGCGCCACAGAAAGGGCGCCATCTTGGGCACTATCAGTGTCGGTTATTAGATAAGAAATTGACGCCATATACCTTCGCGCTACAGAAAGGACGCCATCTTAGGCACTATCAGCGTCGGTTATTAGATAAGAAATTGACGCCATATACCTTCACGCCACAGAAAGGGCGCCATCTTGGGCATTATCAACGTCGGTTATTAGATAAGAAACCGACGTCATGTTAAGGAAATAGACGTCGGTTATGAGTAGAAACTGACACTGTAACTATGTGGCGTCGGTTTTATACGAATAACAGATGCCTATTTTTTGTTTTTTTGTCAGTCTGCAGACCTGCTGTATGGCTGGTCACAAGATGAGAAACATGTAGTTCAGTTATAAACTGTAGGTTTTACGACATCCATTGATATCAGCCAACAACTGGCCACAAACCTACAAAATTAACAACAAAAATATTCACACATTTAGCAATGCAACCTGTAGTTCCATTTGATTTTCACACATTTAGAAACATTCATGTAGCTAGAAATCTGTAGTTCCATTCATTTTCACATTCACACATGTAGAAGCATTCATATAGCAACCAACAATTTCATTCATTTTCACTCAGACACAAGTAGAAACATCCAGACATGTATAAACATTCACACATATATTATAATTCAGAAATTCATTTACAAAATATCATTCTTTAGTCATTATTCGCTATCAACATCCTAATTATATCTTAAATCCTCCACTACTTGTATGGTTGTTGCCCATTCTTCTCTTACTTCATTTAATTCTCCCGTCATATAGGGAGCATGTACATCTGGTAAGGTCGTTCCTGTAGTGTGGTCAGTTTTAAACACCTGTAAAGAGAATGATGTATATATATAATTAATGAGCTATAAATAAGATTGATATATTTCATATTATCTAATGAGACTATATAATACCTCAGCAATACAATCGATGTCCCTTGTGGCATATTTGATAATGATGTGCATAAATCGCATCACATAGTATCCACATGCCCATCCATTGTCTTGTGTAGAACACTATAAATTCAAACATACAAAATATTAAAAAATACAATTAATTAAGCACTGTTCACATAAATAATATATACATATATTGCAGTCGGGAACTTACTTCCACGTTCTTCCAAATTATTGGCTGGTTCTTTTTTGTGGGGACCTTTCCTCCAGCCTTTTTGAACTCATCAAAACCCCTACATGTTAATGTAACACAATACATTGCATAATTAAATAGTAATGTAATAACATATGTTAACGGATATGAAAATGAAATATTTCTCACTGGAATAATGCCATTTTCATTATGTGTCCATATTTTGTATTCAATTTACTCCCCTTAGGATCTAGATAATAGACAGTGAACGTCTCGGGGACAATAACCAGTAACTCCCAATGCATACCACTAGAGGTAAAAAAAGTTAAAAATTAATAACTCAAAATCCATAATAAAAATGTAATTTTCTTAAGTCCAAATTATAATAAGCAAAGTAAACTTACTCTACATTGAATGGAGCCATTATCATCGTCTTCTTATTTTGAGCAAAAATTGTAAAAGCCTCACAAAAGTATTGTTGAACTGACGGAGGGTCTTTCGCTCTAGACTAATCAAAGATGGAATCAAAAATCCTACATATTCGAATGCAAAATCTACACATATCTTGTCTAAGTAGCTGCAAAATATGTATTAATTACGCATGCATTAATAAATAAGAAACCAGATCATCAGATCCTACACAAGGTATATGGATGTATAAACAAGATCTCACCTTATCCATAGCTCTATCACAGATGTATTTAGCCAATCATATCGAAACAACTCCAAAATATCTTGTATAAATAGTTTTCTTTTGTATGATTGACCTGCAACATCTGAATCTATAGAAATAGTTATAGGGCAATTTATATCATGTTCGCCTAACCATATTGCCATACCCCTATAGTTAGGACCTAATGGGACAGGTAGGTCCTATGGAACCCAACTAGGTAATGTAGGAGGTGGAAGTGGAGGCCTAGATGTTGTGGGTGTCTTCTTTTTAACCTGTATATATATATAATAATTTCAGATCAACTGACATCATATACACACACTAAAAATTTAACGTAATGTAAATTTACCATACAATTTCAGTAAAGATGACATCCTCTTTTAGCCACAATATCACTCCGCCTTCTGCCTCACTAAGCATTTCACAATCTGGGTGGGCATATGGCAATGGAAGATCCATCCACTTGGGGAATATATGTACCGGGCTCACATGAATCCAACCAGCTGATAATGGAGACCCGTGAAACATTTCCCCTGGTAGAGATGGGTAAGCCGATGCCTCTGCAATGACATATTCATTAACTTTTAGACGGCATGGCTTCAACCCCTACAAATTTTTGTGTAAAGAATGTTATATACATATATACATATCATCTTTTTTTGAAACGACTACAATTTCATATATACATATCATCTTGAAAACATATCATCTTGAATTAAAAAACTAGTTACTATGTCATAAAAATACTTACAATGGATTTGCTAGGTGGTGGGTCTACAGGATTACTCCCAACCTCTACAGTAGGAGTAGAGCCTGTAGTAGGAGACACCATAGGTACTGTTTGGTAAGTGGCAGTCTGAGATGCCTGCCACTTTTTCATTGCTTCTTCGAGTTTCCTATCAAATAGCTTATCTACCTATACATGGATAAAAGAAGCGTCAAATTCTAATTATTGAATTCTCTTTTACAGTAACATCTACAAGGAAAAAATATGTTACCTCTTCTTGTGAAAGTCCCACTTTTGGGACATGTTTGCGCTGGGATGGTCCAAAAAAAGCTTTGATGCCCTCACCAGCGCCTGCATCCCTAACACGTCCAGGATGCTCTGGGTTACCCAGAGCAACTGTCAATTCATCCCTTGTGCCCTCAGGGATGAACTTTCCTTGTTTCCTCAGCTCGTGCAGCTCCCGCTAATCGCCAAAACAAAAATTTGTAATTAAGTAAACACCACAAATAATCAATATTCGAACGATTGTTGTAAGAGTTGTATTTTACCATTTTTGCAGCCGCCTCAGCAGTTGCAGGCTTCTTTATTTCTCCCTTCTTATTTTGCCTCCCAGCTATTCAGACATCATGGCGAGGTAGAGGTGTGCTACCTATAGTGGAGGACTCCTGAGTAGCAGCAGACTGAGCAGTAGCCTCAGACTGTAGTCTTTGGCGAATGCCTGCATACCCCTTTGGACCCATTGTGTGGTCATGCATATTCAGTGCACACCTTGATCTTTGTGCCTCACTGAGGGCCTAGTTAGTATGCACATTAATGATTTGGTTAGTAACAGTAAATTTTAATCTTGAATAGGTAAATACAACATATATTAATGAGATTGGGACTGAAGCCTAATACCTTGAATTCATCAGTTTGTCTTGAAGCAACAAACGCGTCCCATTCTTCTTTGTCCAGGAAGTTCCACTGTTCAGTGGTTGTCTTCTTCCTCTTGTCAGCTTCTTTTATGTATTCTCCGGTGAAATTTGTCCTATAGATCCTTAGGACTCTCCCACAGTGTTGCATCACGCATTTACGATGCAGCTTTTCATCCAATTCAAATACACTCTGCAAAATAGAACTGCTATTAACTAGTATCCAAAAAATTAGTAATCTACAAAATAGATGTGTACCATTAATAATAACTCACACATAAATCCTTCCATATTATGTCTTTCTTCTCCTTAGAAACTTTATGCCAAGAATCTATCTTACAACCGCAATGGCTATGAGTAACATACCCAAGATATGAAACAAATGAATTGCGATTCACACCAGATGCATTTCCTGCATTATCAAAATCCACAACAAGTTTGGGTCCATTGCCCTTTTGCGCTATTAACTTCTTCATCATAGTGATGCCCCTTCTCTTGTCAACTTTTTGGTGTTGCTGATCAAGTGCCTCAAGTGCTTCAGATGGTACATGTGCATCATCAACCTAAAATTTGACAAAATAAACACATTTACAAGATATAACTATAAATGGACATATAGATATAAATATATGATATATTTTTAAAACTTACATTGTGAGGCGGCGCATTTATGTCCTCACCCTCACGGTAATCATCAGCACGGTCATCAGGAGAATCCTCAGCCATCTAAAAATTCACATTCACATTGTAAATTTCACATTGTAAAGTAATTCAAATTGTAAAGCTCACATTGTAAAGTTCACATTCACATTGTAAAGTAATTCACATTGTAAAGTTCACATTATAAAGTAATTCACATTGTAAAATTCACATTGTAAAATTCACATTGTAAAGTTCACATTCACATTGTAAAGTTCACATTCAGAAAAATAAAACATATAAAAAAATATAAGCATGCCTCTAATATTGCAATTTTTTATCAATTAACAATCCTTCATTGTGATCTTTGCGCACATACAAGTCATGATTAGCTTCAATATTTGCTGGTGTTGGCAACCCAACTGAGAATGGACTGGAGTCATCATACTTATCATAGTACTGTTCTTCATCTATAGGATCTTCAATAAACTATCTTTTACCATGAAGAAAAACCGACCATTTATCATTTGCAGGATCATCGATATAAAATACTTGTTTCGCATGTGATGCCAATATGAATGGTTTACCCTTCTCGCCAATCTTTTCAAAGTTCGCTAAAGTGAAACCCCATTCATCCACTATAACTCCTTTGGTGTTATCAACCCAATTACATTTGAAGAGCGGAATTCTGAAATCTATGTAGTCAAACTTCCATATGTCTTCAATGACACCGTAATATGACATTTTAGCTTCACGTGGACTCTTATCCTTTGCACTTGCAAAACACATAGTCGATGCTTGAAGGGTGACCCCACTATTTTGGACGACACTCTTATCATCTTGGCGCTTTGTGTAACATCTGCATGCCACCTCAAATTCTTCGCATCTATCGGATTGGCAAATAAGCGTTGAAACCGTGATATTATAGGTAGATACCACATCACCTTGGCAGGAGAACCAGTTTTGGACTCCCCCGAAGTCGTCAATTTATACCGTGACACACCACATTTTGGACAATCTTTCAAATCCACATAGTCCTTTTGAAATAATACACAATCATTCGGGCATGTGTGTATCTTCTTGGCATCCATTCCCATTGGGTACAACAATTTCTTTACCTGGTATGTTGAGATTGGTAGCTCGTTTCCTTCAGGAAGCATTTATTTCAACAAAGACAACAATGACGTGAAGCTTTTGTCGCTCCATCTATTGTTAGCTTTCAGCTTATACAATCTCAACACAGCGCTAAGCTTCGTAAACTTAGTACAACCTGTGTATAACGATATCTCAGCATCATGCACAATGTTTCGGTGTGCTCTACCCCACAACTATCCAGCATCGCATCAACGATGTCTACTGGAACTATTTCATTCACATCTACGTCATCGTAGGAAATTTCTTCTTCCACACAAGCACTGCTATTGACATCCACTAGTTTCGGGTTTGAAATCTCTCCATGCCAGTGCCATTCTGTATAGCCTTGTACAATCCCGTTGCACATGACATGACTTTTGATTTCGTCACCAGTGTTGACTTTAAAGTTGTTACCGCAATGCCTACATGGACAGTAGAACCTATCTCTAGGTTGTTTCCTATGTTCCTCGGCAAATCTAATAAACTGGTCAAGACCAGAAATAAACTCTGGGGTGCAGTGATTGCGAATGGACATCCATGATCTATCCATTCTATGATCAAAGAGAAAACAAGTATATATTACAACAAGATTAGGGTCTAGGGTTAACAGATTAGAGTTTTTGCATGGATAAAACTCTAGGCCAACAAATAAATGTGTTGTCATTCTTATATATAATAAATGTGTACCACCTATCCCATTCTTGAACACCTAATCTCACTAGTAAGTGTATAATGTGTATTGGGTTTTCGAGAAAATTTCGGTAGCATTTCCCTGCTGTTCTCTAAGTACATATGTACTTAGAGAAGAAATGGGGAAATGCTACCAAAATTTTCTCAAAAACCCAATACACATTATACACTTACATCCTAAGTGAGATTAGGTGTTCAAGAACAGTCCCAAACCGGGGACTACCTAAGATTTACTCCTAATGAGTAAATCTTAGATGGGTTTCTAGGCCAACAAATACATGTGTTGTCATTCTTATATATAATAAATGTGTACCACCTATCCCATTCTTGAACACCTAATCTCACTAGGAAGTGTATAATGTGTATTGGGTTTTTGAGAAAATTTCGGCAGCATTTCCCTGTTGTTCTCTAAGTACATATTTACTTAGAGAACAAACGGGGAAATGCTACCAAAATTTTCTCAAAAACCCAATACACATTATACACTTACATCCTAAGTGAGATTAGGTGTTCAAGAACAGTCCCAAACCGGGGACTATCCAAGCTTTACTCCTAATGAGTAAATCTTGGATGGGTTTCTAGGTCAACAAATACATGTGATGTCATTCTTATACCTACAATCCTAGTTTCATCATTCATATCCTAGTTCTTCAAGTTAGGTGATTAACATTGTCAATATACTCAAAAAGGAAACAAGTTACCAATTTCATAGTTAAGACGGTAGAGATACCCTAAGATCTAGATCTAATGGTTCATAATGAGTCTGTGATAAAGTTACATCACTAGATGATTATATAATTTCAAAAGTAGTACACAAATAAATTCAAATGATTAGATAACTACATAAAATAGTAGACAAAAAAATACAAATAAGTAGAAGAATAAATACAAATATATTGATAAATTAATATAAATCAGTAGATGATGATCAATTAATTGCTGAATCAGTGCATAAATAAATACAAACATTAGATGAATACATATAGATCAATTGAAAAATATAGTTAAATCAGTTGATAAATAAATTTCATTAAGTAGATGATTAAATCATAACAAAATCAGTACATAAATAAACACAAATAAGTAAATAACTTAAAAATAAATAAATAAAATGCCCAGCAGCAGCCTAGGTGTGCCTTGGCACCGCCCAAGCATCCGCCGGAGCAGAGGAAGAAGGAAGAAGGCAGGGCTGGCATACCTTGAGGGCAGAGGAGAGCAGCGGTCGGAGCAAGACCTAGCAGCAGCTGGCAACCGACGTCGGCGGCGAGGAGAGGAGAGGAGCAGTGACGAGGGCGGCGAGGAGAGGACAGCAGCCACCGGTGGGGGTGGCGGCAAGGAGAGGAGAGGCGCCGGCGAGGAGCGGCGGCGGAAGGGAGAGCAGCAGAAGCGGAGGTGAGGGTGTCAACCAGGAGTGCTGGAGGCGCGGGGGAGCAACGGCGGCTGGGGCAATGACGACGGCGACGGCGGGGAGTAGAATCGCCAGACCTAGCAGAGTCGCAATCAAACAGAGACAATGGGGAAAAGAGATCTATTTTGCGGGGCTATTAACTGTACCATAGGCGTCGGTTATTCAAATAAACCGACACATAAAATTAACAGTGTCGGTTCTCCACAAAAACCGACACCTATTCTCAACTATAGTCATTGGTTGTAACTACAAAACAACCGACGTCTGAATACATATGCCGATTAAAAAATTTGTTCTCGATTAATGACCATAGTCATCGGTGTCTTCTGACAACCGACACTTAAAGGGTGTGAAAAATTCCCCACGGACAGTGCGGGAAAACTCATAAGCGTCGGTCATTGTGGTTAAACCGCGACCAAAATGTGCCCAATTTCTGTCTCGCGAATAACCTTTAGTCGTCGATTAATTATTTATCAACCGACGCCATATGTTAAATTTTGGAGGTATTTTTTTCCGCTGGAAATTTTGGATTTGGCGGTTAATTGTAGGCGTCAGTTTTTTATTAAGTAACCGACACTGAATAGAAGCGGTACCCGTGTTTGGGCGCCCTTCATAGATTGGATGTCGATTTATGTTATCAACCGACACTGTATAGTTTCGATGTCAGTTTATTTATACAACCGACACATGTAAAAGTGACTTCATAAGCCATTTCTGTAGTAGTTCCTTGTCCTTGATTCAATCATAGGTTTTTTGAAATTAAAATTATGATTTATATTATTTATCACTTTAAACACCATCCTAAACCATAATTTAGGTATTTTAAGAAAACATGGTCAGAGACAATGGAATTAGGGTTTGAAAACACTGAAATCTGATTCTATTCAAAAAAATCCTTTTCAAAGACTATTTATTCATAATTTTTTGAGTAATGGGTGAATTATTGGGAATTTTGGAAAAATCATCCAATCAAAAATTAATAAAAAGCCACATAGGCGGCCTATTCATCCAATGGGATGTCGGTCCCAGCTAATGTGGTCCAATAAGAAACCTCTTATGGGCACCAAGGATAACATGCGGGTCACAGAGAAGGTAAAAATTAAAATCCCTAAAAATCCCTTGTAAAACAAATTAGGAAAATCACATTGCCAAGGGTACGATCACAAAACTCATGCATAGCATCTTACCTGGTGCCATGGCATTGAGCACTTAGACAGTGGGAGCATGAACGTGGATCAGAAAACAATAACTTCGAAAAAATGATTGAAACAAAAATCACAGGGAGCATCGTCATGCCAAGACAAACTCAAAGAGCCAAGGCACAATCTATCACGTGGACTAGAACTCAAACTCTAACACACTGGCATGCCTTCTAGGCAGATGGAAGTCTTAGATAGAGAAAAGAGGCAAAACCTTGAAATTGGGTATTCAAACAGTGACCAGAAGATCCTTGGTGAACCCATGAAGCCGAACATACAATTGCGTTGAGGCAAAAACCGCTCTATCTCTGGGGTTTCACAAAAACTCAGCAGAAATAGGGGAGACAAACCCCAGGTCAGAAACCAAACTGTGAACGGGGAAACTCAGACGTAGAGACATGAAAAACGTCCCTTGAGGCAGGGTAAAACCATTAGACCCCTTTTTGTGGTTGGGGAAGCACTAAAAGGCCTTAACAGTGAACCAACAGTGAACAACTCAAATGTGTCTATGGGGTACGATGACTCAAGGCATACCAGGGCACAAGGAAGATGGGAAACAAAACATGGGGTAACGTTGATGCTTACCATCATTGTAATTAGGTTGGGGTGACCAGAGCTTTGATAACCAGATAGTCATTTCCGAAGATGCCAATCGAGTAGGTTGGGGAGTTTGGGAGAAAAAGAGGTAAAATTGGATGAGAAGCAATGAAGGTGAGAGTTTGAAGATGATTTGGAGTTATTTATATAAGAAAGGGGAGAACTAATATGGTATCTACAAGTTTGGGTGGTAAGGGGGAGTCCAAACCCTAAAGGGTGTTTCTTTGGCAGGGCACAAAATCCCTAGAAAATAGGCATGGTTGGGTTTGTCTTGACTTCACAATCTTTTCAGTTAAGGAATCCAATGAAACAGTGGACTGTGGAGGCCGATCAAGGTTAGAGAAGGAATCATAGAGGTGGCTTTTGTTCTTGGTCTCCTACTCGCGGTAGGAGGTGGGTCCAAAGTCGTCAGATGACAATCTAATAGTAGGAGAGAAGTCCGTATCAAATGAGAGAAATCATGTCACTAAACCTTAGGTGGAAAAATTTAAAAATGTCACTGTGACATTCAATGTTAGAAACTATAGCAAATCGACAAAATAAATTAAAATATCACTAGAATTAGGGTTTGAACTTTTTAAAAACTTCCCAAAAATATTTGAGGGGTCAAACGAAGTCATATTGACTTTAAATTTGAACCATAGACTAATGTATAAGTCTAGATTCTTCTTATATGGTTAGATTTAAGTTTTTACAAGTTTTATCCATAATTTCCATATAAGTCATTAAACTTTATTTTAATGCATTTAATTAATTAGATAAGTAGGAATTACCTTCCTTTGTGAGACGTTGAGTCCAAATTCGAGATAAACATTAGTTGTCTCATCAAAATTCATATCACATATATTTTATGTCTTTTTGAGAAACTTTCATGTAGGAGATGAAAACGATAATTGATATATACTTTCCTCTTATATTAAAGTCATAAAAAGAAAAAGGAAAACTTCTTAGCCAAGGCATCTACTCCATAATTATATCTCTGAATTCAAAGCCTTCTCTCTTTCCCTTACTACTCCTTTTAAACATTATTCAAGAATAGGGGAGAGAGAAAGTGAGAGGATAATGCTAGTTTTCTCATTTAATCATAAAGACATTAAAGGAAGAATATTTGTTTTTCTTTCTATGTCAAAATTATATAAAGAAATCAATAGTTGAGGTAACTTGCATTAAATTCAAAGTTTTATATTTTATAATTGGAATTTTTAAAATAACACCCTAAACTTCTTTTATTTAAATTTGGTATGTTATAAATATAAAGCAATGTTAGATTGCTTTACAAAATTAGTGGAGTTTCGTGGTGGAGATAGAGCCAGGAACTTTTTTGCGGCTACAAGAGTCATGCCAACATGTATGATGTTTGTAATGACTGTGGAGAAGATGTTGAGCAAGGGATGCCAGGAATATCTAGCACATGCGATAGATAGTTGTGTTCAGATTCCTAGTTTACCTTGTGTGCCTATAGATTAGGACTTTGTTGATGTCTTTCCTGTAGAGTTTCTAGGATTACCTCGACCAAGGAAGGTTGATTCTAATATGAACCTAGAACTTGATACATTAGAATGTCTTTACCACCTTACTGTATGGAACCAACAAAGCTTTGAGATCTAAATACACAACTTAAATAGTTTATTGATAAAGGTCTTATACAATCGAGTAAGTCACCTTGGAGATCTCCAGTTCTATTTGAAAAAAAATGGCACAAATTGATTATGCATTGACTACATACATTTGAATAAGGTTATGATAAAGAAATGGACCCCTTAGTATGTTTAATGACCTATTTGATCTACTCAGAGGACCTACTATCTTTTCTGAAATAGACTTGAGATCATCTTAACATTAGTTGAGGATTATGCTAGAGGATTTTTAAAAGACAACTTTTTGCACAAGATATGGACACTATGAGTTTTTGGTTAAGTCATTTAGACTAACCAATGACCCAGTAGTGTTCATGGAATCAATGAATAGAAGGCTTAGACAATTTTTGGATCAATTTGTAATTGTACTTGTAGACGATATGAGATATATTATATACATGTTGAGATACATGAACATTATTTATGAACTTCTTTGAAACTACTATGACAATATCATATGTATGTGAAGTTTACTAAATGTCTTTCTTACCTTTCATAGGTTACCTTTTTAGGCTGCATTATTTATGAACAAGGTATTTGTGTAGATCTGAAGAAGGTTGGGATAGTGTTAAATGTGGGAACAACCTAACACTTCAATTGAAATTAGTATATTTTAGACTAGCAAGATATTATAGGTGATTCATACATGATTTTAATCTTTTAGTCATTCAATTAAAAATCTTAATGAAGAAAGAGACACCTTTTGTATAGAAAAAATAATGTGAGAATAGTTTCTAGATTTTGAAGAATAGGTTGACTACAACACCAATTTGTCATTACCTGAATGTGGTAAAGGAACATAGTTTTATGTGATGCTTCAAGGAAGGGTTTAGGATGTGTGCTAATAAAGGGTGGGAATGTAAGTTATTATGCTTCTAGACAACTAAGGAAGCATGAGGAGAATTATCTGACTCATGTCTGAGAGTTAGCTACAGTTTTGTTAGCCTTAAAGACTACATGACATTATGTCTACGGAGAACAATGCCATGCATTTACAAGTCATAAGAGCCTACAATTTATCACTACTAAGTAGGATTGATAATATTATATATGATGAGTGCACATTGATGATCACCTTGGTAAGGCCAATGTGGTTGTAGAAGCATTGAGTCATAAATCATCTTCATCATCTATATATGTGATTAATAATCTAACTTGTAAAACAATATATATGTTGTTAGATCTTATAGGAAATAATACTCAGTTGAGTATATAAACATGAGGGGTGTGTCATCAATTTAAGACGGAACATCTGTAATGACCTCACTTTTTAGCAACTCCCAAATAAGAAATTAACTTATCAATTCATGCCTTATATTTGTATAATTGAGTTTTTCCAAAATTGAGTATATAACATTAACCCCTCCTTAAAAGGAAATTCGTCCATTAGTAAGATTAAGGTGAATGATAATCTGACATCTTTTATTGGTATGAAAATTCCACATATTATTACTAGGATTGGTACCTGATATTGATTCAAGATATGTCCACATCATTAGCATTTACATAATACCATTCTTTGGTGATTACATTTTCATTTGTGATTTGAATATCACTAGGTGATTACCTTTTCACCTAGGTTTCCAACCTATTATTCATTTAAAATATCATAAGGGTGAGGTAACACCTCAAACCCTAGGTCATGTCATTGAAACTTAACTTAAGATATTTATTCTCATATGTCAATTTTAAGCACAACATGTGTCTAACCAATCTCTCTCACTCATAATAAGATGACAAGTGTTTGGTTATAGCTAAAAAATAAAGTTCATCCCATTCTAAGGGGGAGATGATGTATCCACACTTTACCTCTCAATTTCACATTTTAAGTTGAATCATTCTCCATAACCACCCTTTTTTCCATAGTTTCCTTACATCTCATGAAGTCAAATGTCTTTCTCACTCTTCAGTTTGTACACAACTCATTTTGTTATTACATGACTTCTTGTATCTTTTATATTTATACCTCATGTATCTTAAGCTTTAGCCACTTCCTTGAGGTCTTTTGGGGTACATGTACTTTTTGGAGTGATCTCATCCTTATGTATCTAGGGAGTTCCTCTCAAATTCGCCCATTGGGCCACATGAACATCATGAAGGTGGCCAATCTCCTCAGACATGGGCATCTGGAAACCATAGTTGTTACCTCCTGACCAGATGGTTATGTGCATTCAAGGAACAATCAACTCCCAATGTCATTACTACATGTACCCTTAATACTCCTTGTTTGACCTTAGTATTGACTTTGGCTCTACCCTTCACAAGGGTTTATTGAGAGAACAATATTTTCATAGGTCTAGGGTTTTTCCTCCCCCATAGATCCTTTCCCATTTTAGGGTTGACCCCACCCCATGTTGGGACACCAACCCTAAAAGTTAAACTAAGGCACATTACTATCCTTTTTATGCAACCTGAATAAGCACTTCTTGTTTTAACCTCACCACCCTTATCGTCTTTTCTCAATGACTTGCCCTCTCTAAGGGGAGCCTCTTTATGGGGAACCCTCTCTAAGGGTTTGGTCACTACAATGGAGATTTCATACATAGTCCTTCCTCTGTTGGTCGAGGTGATTTCATAACCATACATAGGATTCCCTTTATAAGCCTGATCATCAATCTTATCCATAGTGACTTTATAAGCACCATGCTCTTTAACTCATCGTAGATTAATGCAGGGTTTGAGAAATTTACATCCATAATGCATTATTCACCGATTGCTTATGTTTTGTAAACCTTTTCTCATTAATGCTTCTTTCACATGCACATATGCATCACAGACTAAGTCACCTAACTCTTTTTTAAAAGTAACCATAATATGTTGAACAAACATTATATTATAACTTCTAAAACTTTATTTGCCCAATCTATGTGGTATACCCACTCACTGGGGGCATTCATTCTCACACTGGGAGTTTTATCAATGATCTACCCTCTCTCTAGGGGTGATCTCCATTCATACCCCCGCTTAGGGGTGTCCATAGTATAATACTCACTCGTTGGGAGTATTTCAATGGCATACCCACTCTCTAGGAGTAGCATATTCATTCTCTGGAGATAATCTGATTAACATACCCACTCACTGGGGGTAGTTTCAACTGCATACCCACTCACTGGGGGTAGTTTCAACTGCATACCCACTCACTGGGGGGAATATACCCACTCATTAGGGGTATTCTTTATCCTTCCATTCCTCCATAGATTGCATTAGGATGATGAGCAAGTTATGTTCATGTTTTATTTTTCATGTATAACCCTTGGTTGTTTTATATTTCTCATGAATATTCAACTTTTTTCCACATGCAACATGCATAAATTTCTCCATATTCATACATGGAAATCTATGTCACCTAGACTTATTTACATTTTTCTTAATTTCATGATTATTACCTTAATTAGGGTTTATATGGTTAGGGTTTCCATTTTACCCATTCTACTCCCCACTAGGTTTTCCCAACCCAACTCTAGTTTCATCCAAAGTTTACCCTTGTAACTTAGAAAACCATTTTTATTTTCTTTATCAATATACATTATCATTTCCATATTTCATATACATTATTTTTTCCATGTTACATATACATTATTATTTCCACATTACATTTACATTGATTTGCAGAGGATGCATTTATCCGACTTCTTCTCAAAATCCTAACTTCAAATAAGGAGGGAAGTTCCTTTTTTGGTTTGTTAAGCAAGAGAATGAGAAATTGGAGGAAAGAGATGAGAAGAACCCCAATGGTATTTTACTTCAAGTAAAGACTTCCAACTTTGGCTAGGTAGGAACATGGGCCCAGGAGTCCTCATACGTCAACTAGCGATGCGGAGGAATGTTTTGCTAGCCCCCGCGTCATGGTCCCTTCTAGACACCACCGTCTTTGGAGAATGCCCTAATAATTCACTCATATTTCTACAGATTACTTGAAGTTATAAACTATTCAATATTATTTAGAAAAATCTGAGTCTCTAATACCAAATGTAACGAACTCACTTTTCAAAAAACCACAATTAAAGAAATAACTTACCAATTCATGCCTTATATTTGTATAATTCAATTTTTCCGAAATTGAATATATAACAACATGAGAGACCATAAGGGATATATCAACCCTTACTTATTCCGAAATAGAAATGGGACCAAGTAAGAACGAACTTCGAGGTAGGATTAACATGTATAAAAAGAAGTTTGTACTCTTATGACTTTTAATTGACAGATTGACAAATTTGAGAACACTACATATGAACACTACATATGAAGCAGATCAACCAGCACATATTTATATAGATGAAATAGAATACTACACAAAATTCCTTGGACAATAGTATCAAATTTATGACCACAAGTTACCTCTAGATTTTAGGATAAGTTACATGTTTGTTAGGTACAAAGTTTAACATTAGTATGCGTTTTCACAAACGAACTAATGGAGTAGGAAACAACAATTCAAACATTAGAAGACATGTTGTGAGCATGTATTTTACACTTCATTCAATTGGGATGTGCATATAAGTCTTATAGAGCTTACCTACAACAACAATTACCAATCATGTATAAATATGACACCTAATGAAGAATTATATGTTATGAAATGTATATCACCAATATGTTGGTATGAGGTAGGTGAGAAAGAATTAATTGTTCCCAAGTTATGTTCAAAACATTATAGAAAAGATTTAGGTAATAAGGCAATACTTAAAGGCTACATGAGATAGACAAGAATATTCTACCAAAAAAAGGAGTATACCTTTGGAGTTTAAAGCTGGTGATATAGTTTTCTTCAAGGGTGTATACCTTTGGTGTTTAAAGTTGGTGATATAGTTATATTGAAGGGTGTTCTCTTGTTTGGAAAGAAAGGTAAGTTGACCCCTAGAAATGTACGTCATGGTCATATGATAGAGAAGATACATAAAGTTGCTTATTAATCACAATTACCATCACTTCTACAACATGTGCATGATTTATTTTTTATATCGATGCTAAGGAAGTTAGGCCCAAAAACAACCCAGGTTTTGCATACTACTGATATACATATGGTAGATGATATTCCCTATGAGGAGGGACCATACCAGATAGTGGATAGTAAAGTCCAAAAACAAAGGAATTATAAGATACTCATGGATTTTGGAAACATCTCAATGTCAAAGAGGTGACATGGGAGATCAAGAATGGGATGAGGAGAACTCATCCCAAGCTTTTCTATGTTTGTTCAAGGATGCTTAAATAAGAGAGAAATTGTAATGACCCAAACATAGGTTATTTCTAAACTTTAGATTAGTCACCATGTTTACTATATATCTTTTCCTATCTGGGTTAATTAAAATTTATATTCTAATAATTTGGCTTTGTGATGTGAACAAATAGACATATTTTGAGTATGACTTGAAGTTAAATCTTTAAAGAAGGAAAAAATAAAAAAACACATAATTTAGAAGTTATATAAGACTAATAAACATAAGAGTTAATTGATGGTCAAATTACTAGTTGGGATATTATCAAAGGATCACTTGTACCTTTGTATAAATTTGAATTATGAACCCATCACGAAAATATGAATAAAATCAGAGTTATAATGAGGAAGTTGTTTTGTTTTTAGTATGTATGTATAAATGAGCCAACATATGGCACATGAGCAACAACCTGTAGCATAAGCAATACGCTGCTCAGAACGAATTACAAAGAATGACATGATTTTTGATATACATATATGATTGAGACGAATTTTAGTTCTTTGCAAGACCCTAAACCAAAGCTTTAGAGGTCAGGAGGGTGACTCCATTATGGCCATGGGTGGACCTTTCTGATAAAGGTTGAAAGGAGGTGTCTTCTTGCTGGTTTTGGGTTGAAAACTTCATATTTCCTCTCTTCTTCTTTGTCATAAGTTTGGTTCTACCCATATTTTTGGTCATCTTTTATTTTTAGTTTCCTTTCCCATTTTTAGGTTTTTTTTGGATAAAAATTTTTGATTTCATTTTCCCCTCTTCCTTCTCTTCTACATGGCTATTTTTCAACAAAAGGAGGCTGATTTGAGAATGAAATCTTTCTAGACAGATGTATGATCATGCTTTTCTTTCTAGATTTGATGTTTTTTTCCTAAGTGGATTATTCCTTGAGGGCTAATCTACCAGAGGTTTGGAGAAGTTCCATAGATATGGAAGTTAGACCCTATGTTTCTTATTGTTTGAGGTATCTTGTTAGGGATGGAGCTCCAATTTAGTGCATAATGTGAAATGAGATAAGTGTTTTTTCTGATATGTTTTGGGCCCCAAGTTGGTACCAAGGTAGGATCAAGGTAGAGAGGCATTGTCCCTACCTCTCTAGAAGAGAACCTACCTTGTGTTTGCCTTAGGGTAGCCAACGACACCCTATGGTATGGATGGTACAACTGTGATGAAATGTAACAAGTTGATACAAGTCATGTAAATCTAGGGAATGTAAATTAATAAGGAAATATAGACTATGTAACAAACTCTTAGTTAAGCATTTCATTTATATTGTTTTTTGTTCCTAAGTGATGTGTTAATCATATTGTTTGGCTATTACATGTTAAACTATTATTAAGAATTAGAAAGTTTTAGGTATGCATTATATTTATATACCTTCTCACTTAGACATTGGATAATGAACCAATGACCAATTTTTTAGGTAATGAAGGTGAGGCACCTATTATCCATCCCACTTCTTGATAACACCAATTTTTGTGATGTTTTAGACTGTTTTTCTGTTATCAAAACTGCCCTTTTTAGCCATTTTCCTCTCTTTTATAAGTACTTTTGCAATATTTGGCCAAACGACACTATTAATTTAATATTTTCAAATTTTGCAGAGTTTTCCTCCTATTTTGACCCATTTAGCACCAATAAGGCCATCCCGGCCCACAAATAAGTTCCACCTGCAATCGGCCTTCCAGATGGCCGATATGACCACTGCCCGACAGGGTATGCGCGACACTCTAACGCGCTATGTGAGGATGTTGCGCAGGAAAAAACTGGCAGGCGATACGTCCTCTACCCGACAGGGAACCCAAGCTCGCCCGACAACTGAGGCTTGTCTCCCAACACGGACCACCCACCGGCAGGCGCCGCTCGCCACATGACCGATAGCGGACACCCTCACACCAGGCGATACTGATATTGGTCGTCACCAATTCCACGATGATAAAGGGGGACATGTGGCACCCTGTGCATCATAACTTCCCCCAACTGCTGCCTATAAATAGCAGCTACAGGAAGCCGAAAAGATAGTTCGGGCAGGTCAGAACAGTTTGGGACCTTGTGCAATCTTCATAGGAAAGCTGCGAGAGCGAGTGTATCGCGCCTCAGGGCTGTGCCGGGCGATCCTAGGTGAGCTATTCCCCATCTCGAGAGGGAGGTGAATGGTTCACTTGGTATCGTCCCGGGCGGCATTGTCATTGTAATATCTGAAGGCGATATCTATCTTTACTTCTGTCATTTAATTCTTTTACTTCTGCATTGTAATGAACCTTTTATATGTTAATAGAAATAGAAGATTTTAATTATCTGCAGCCTTATGCTTGGTACCCTTATTGGATGATTGCTATGTTTAATATCTGAACTCTAGCTTGTATGTTGGATCGTGTTTCGATTAGCTACCGAATCGTGTTTTCCCGTTGCAACAGCCTTGAGAGAGGTGTTGTGTCTCTAGTGTTTGGTCCGATTTTGGAGTACGAGAGTGCCCAGAATCGGAGCTATTGTAGTAACCTTTCCACTCTAACCTAAGTCCAGCAACCTCGAGAGTGGTGTTGATGCTTAGTTAGAGGTACCCGCTCTGAGAGGAGGGGTATAGGATGTTGCTGCTACCGCTTGTTTCACTGAAGTTTTCTCCTTCGTACCTTGCTTTAGCTTTAGTTTTATCTCTCTATTTCTGTCGCATGAAAATCCCTAAAAACTTCTAAATGCTTAAAATCTAAGTTTTTCTCATAACTCCAGTTGGAGATAGGGTTTTCTTTTGTTTTATTGATCCTATTCTGCTGTTCCCTTTTGGGAATTTTATCATCTATTATCCTTGCCGGAGTGTAGTGTGTCGATTCTGCGTTCTCAACACTACCACCCTTGTCCCTGTGTTAGACCCCGTATATCTACTTCGACCCCGTAAACAAAGTTGCGGGGGCCTAGAAGGATTCAGGTTATAAATGTAAAAGCTCGACTACCTCAAATCCACCTCCAATTTTAGGACGCGCGATTTAGACTGGTCAACTTTTTGGCGCCGTTGCCGGGGATAAGGAAAAATGACACTGTTGACGAATCTGAATCCACTAACTACACTCCAGTGCCTCAAGCTTAGAAATGAGCTTGACAGCACTCTTTTCTTTCTTTTATTATTATTAAATTATTCTTTGACTGAAATGAATAACTCATATTATTGAGGATAACTGGTTTTCTGACTTGATTTTTTCGTGCTGTTTCAGGTACTCTGAAGAACGGTGATCTGTCCAACTGAGCACCCCATTCCGCCTCGCGTGGAGCCACCCCATGCTGAAGGGGAAAGACCTGATTCGCCTCCACCTGAAGGCAACGACCAATACGACGGTAATGATCAATAAGAAGATCAAGAATTGGGAGATCACGAGGAGGACCATCATCGACACAGACATCGCCACTGGAGGCACAGAAGAAATCATGACAATTAGAAACGACGCCAAAATGATAGTGACAGCGACGACTCAGAGGAAGAGGAGAAGACACTGAGGGAGTTGGCGTCCACGAAGGCCAACAACTCCCGATGTCCAGTCGTCATTTCGCGTTTCAACGCGACAAATTTCGAGCTCAAGCCGTCCGTGATCTCAATGATCCATAATAAAAGCTTCATGGGAGGTTCTAAGAATGACAACCCGTACCACCATCTGGATGCCTTTAAAAACATATGTGACACCATAAAGATGAGGGGGGTTCCCTAAGAGGTCATATATTGCAAGGGCTCTATTTTCTCCCTGGAAGACAAAGCTCTGTCATGGTATCTTGGGTTGCCCCACCAATCTCTAAATGGATGGGGAGCACTGGCTGACGCGTTCGTGAACAAATTCTACCCCACAGAAAGGACTGTGAGAAACCGGCAGAAAATAACCTCTTTCATGCAGAAGCCTAATGAGAGTCTCCATGACGCCTGGGAGAGGTACCAAGAATACCAGAGGGATTGCCCCCACCATAATTATAAGAAGGGCTTCCTAGTCACCACCTTTTATAATGGTCTAACCCCCGATGAAAGGGTGTCACTTAATGCGGCAGCAGGCAGTGACTTCCTTGGAAAGAAGCCAAGCAAATCTGAAATGATCATTAAGAACATGGCCGAGCTGCATGCCAGCGCTGATTTTGATAGATCTGACAGAGGACAGGTTAAAAAGGTAGGTGAAGGGTCCTCTCTTGAGTCCAAGGCATTGGAGTCCATTACCTCGTAGATACAAAGAATAACTACAGATGTTAAGCAAATGAGGGAATCTGGCGGGAAAGGAAAGAAGCCAATCGAAAAGGTGATGAAATGCGTTACCTGCGGTGAAGGAGGACATGGGGTAGATCATTGCATCTACACCCGACCGGATGCGGCTAGTGACACGGACTCTGAAGACGAAGAGACTGAAAATGTCTCTTTCGTAAGTTTCAAGAGGCCAGACCACCCCGGCTTCAATTACGGCAACAAGGATGCGGCTGAGAACTCTCACCAGCTGCATGCTTTGTCCAAGCCATCGCAATCTTTTGAGAAAAGAGGGGGGCCGAGTCAGTATGCTAAGAACACCCAGTTTCATCCAGCCAAGGGGAATTTCCAGGTACAAGGTAAATATCCAGGGTCAAACAAAGAACAGGACAAGGGCTCGAGCCAATCAGACGTAATTGGCCAGCTATTCGACTTCGCAAAGAAGCAGGACACCATCAACAATCAACTAGCGCAAAGTGCGCTGTCGAATTCTGGCGTGTTGAACTCTTTGCAGGTACAATTGGCGGACATGCAGACGCACCAACGCCAAATTGACCAGCAACTAACTCAGTTGGCCGAGATCGTGAAGAACCCGTCAGGGAAGATACCATCGAATACCGAGACTGCCAAGAAGGAAGGTCTGTGACCGCAGAGGCAAAGATGAAGATGCATGAAGAAGAAGCTGAATGCGTCCAGCTGAAGACGGAAAACACAACGCTTCTCGGGAGGCAACCCGAGCTGTCTTTTAAATTCCTAGAATAGGATGATTTTACTTTCCTGCAAGAAAAACATTACAAACATTTGGGATGTAATAAGGCCCGAGTCAGTGCATGCGCCACATGCGCTGGCTCTGTTTTATGGGTCACCGCAGTATTTTATAGACCGGGATGGGTAATACTATCTGAGGCCGGGACCTTAGCTTTGGGCCAGTGATGTTTTACTCATTGACCGCTTTTGTTACCCCGCTTTGTTTTCAAGTTTTTCTTCTAGTCTTTGCTCTGAAGGTCGTATCGGGCAGCTACCCAACCGGCATGATGAATGCGGCCATATCGGGCAAGGGTATCTCCGGCATCAAAAAGGCCATGACGGATGACATTCCTAGACAGCATGCACATGTGACAGTTGTGCCAAAGGACTGATCACCCTTATGCTGACGGATGGACTGCCCGTCTAAGGAATGACCTATCCCAACAGCCGGCATGTACCCCACAATTACCAGTTTTACTCCTGGTCGGGACGGCTATATAAGGGACCGTGATATTACCTTGTCGGGCTACCGCCTTACTGTTTTCACCTACAAGTGTCGTGCATTAATTTTCTGAGTTTCTCCTGTGACGTGCAAGGATTCACCTGCTCTCATATCGCTCGGAAGTTGAGAACACAGCAAGGTATCGCCCGACAGACCGTATCGCCCGATATGACTTTTCCTTTAAACGTGTAACTTATCAGGCTCTCAGTCCGTGACCTGTGAAGCCGCGTATCGCCCGATACGTATATCGCGCAATGTACCCTTTTATTTACGTTTTCCCAGTACGCCTTACTGGGCGATATCCGTGCCGCCCATCTTTGCATCCGACTCTCCCATTTCGGTTGTCGGACGACACGCCGCGAGCCCTATGAGGTGCCTTATCTTTCGCGATCATATTGCCCGACACACCCTTGTCGGGAGGTAGGCTTGGCACGTATTTATCGCCATATCGCCTTGTTTTTATCACATTTTGGATCTTATAACGTGCTGGGCAATGCCCATATCTCGTGTCGGGCTCGAGCTGAAAACCTCGTATCGCCCGATACGGGGTGTGGATCATTTCTATATCAGGACATACCTTATCGAGCATTCATCTTAACTTCTTCAAAACATCGACATATCAAAATTAACCAAGGATTTTGTTTTTTAATTAACAGAATGGCACACATCAAGAAAACGGTTGTATGTGTCGACGAGCAAGGCAGGAGGGTCTACCCAGAGACAGCAGCTGGAGCACCCACTGCCGGGCAGAAACGCCCGAATCCAGAAGTAGTTGGACCGTCAACGGTGGAGAAGAGAACGAGGACAGGGGAGATGGCGGCCCCAACCTCAGCAACATCAATGGCAAAACCCCTGGAATACATGCCAGAAAGGTTCCTACCGAGGGACGATGAACATGTATGACGTTACGCTGAGCTGATAACCAAGATCTACATGCTGAGCAGGTTCTGCCACCAGCCTTCTTTCGTGGAGCTGGGCATCTTTGAAAGATTGAAGAGCGTCCTCGCCGCGGCTGGGCTGAGGAAGATCTGCCTCGGCCGGTCTTCCTCCTACACCGAGCTCACAAAGGAGTTCATGTCATCTCTCCGCCGAGTAAAGAATTCTTCTGCTGAAAAGAAAGAATATGGCGGAGCAGATAGACTCCAAGCCAGGATGTACAACTCGGAGCACACAATCTCTGAGAAGCTGCTGAATAAGATCTTCTCTTCCAGTGAGGAGGAAGAGGATTGGATGAATAACGGTGAGAAAATCACCAAAGGAGACGGGTTCAACCCTGTGGAGCTCTGGAATAAGCTGATCGGCGAGTCATCATTTAAGCCGGGAATAAAGGTGGTGGCAATGCACTCATGTTTCTGGAGAATCATACACAATTTGGTGGCATGCCTGCTGTTCAACAAGAACGAGTCCAGCAACATTTACACAGAAGAACTCCACATCATGTGGCACATGATGGAGGGAAGAGTGATAAACCTCGGACAGTTCCTGCTGAATAGGCTGCACCTAATAAGAGGTGCCACCAAAGAATACTGCATGGGTGGCATCGTCAACCTAATTGCGGCTGGGCTTGGGTACCCTAAGGAGCCGCGAAGTCTGTCAAGGACACAGGGCGATGAGGTGATTGACCTCAAATACCTAATGAGGGCCAGCATTATAAAGAAGGAGGGGAGGTGCTATTTCTACAAATTCACGAGGACAAACACCCTCCTCCCGCTCCCTATCTGCACCAACTACGATGCAGAAAAGATGGTCTTCACCGCCCAAGAAATAGAAGCTGTGGCGGCCAATGCAGCCCATGCCGCCGCCACAAGAGTCCAGGAAAGGACAATCCCAGAGCTCCCGACGACAGCTGCTGATAGAGATCCCGACGACAGCTGCTGTCGTCACTCCTACCATACCTGCCACCACCACGACAACGACAGCTGTGGTGGCTGAAAAAGAATCGGTGACCGTTGAGGTCACTGAGATGACAACTACGGGAGTTTCCACGAAAGAGATGGCTGCAGCCCCCGACATCCCTGAAGGGCATGTAGAGGCAGAAGGAGCACCTCAGTCGGACACCAGTAATAGGGTGTTCAATGAGATCCTGAGTATGGAGCACGAAGGTGCGCTACTGACGCCGACACCGCCGCCGGTGTCCCCTGTCAGAGCTGCTGAAAGGATCACCGAGGGCGTAGAGGTGGAGCAGCATCTGCCCACACCACGACCATCTTCACCAGGACATGAAGGCGAGAAGGAGACGGCCGCAAGAGGGCCGACACCTCACCCAGAGACATCTGCCTCGCGAACGATCGAGATAGACTCTACCTCGTCTGGTAGACCATCGCGCGATCAAGGTATCACGAGGACGGAAGGGAGGACTGCAGGAACCCCTTCATCGCTCGGGAAGATGCTAGGGCACGAGCTCGATTACTTGCGGGAGGTAATGGATAACAACTCACCTACCTGTTTTTCCCTAACCCGCAAGTTTGCATCTTTCCAAGATAGGCTGAACAGCCAAGAGCGAGAGCTGCTGACTCTAGCCGGTCTTCCCGGCAGGCTAGAGGCTCTGACTGCAACATTTCAGCAAGTTCTCCAATGCCTCGACAAGATCGAGGAGAGGCTGGATAGAGGGGATGACCATCCACACCGAAGACAACCGAGAAGGTCGCCATCGCCCCCTAGCCGTAGCTCTCTTTCTTCTTCATCAACATCCGCCTCCACATCAGCGTCTGCCTCCGCCTCCAGCGAGCGATCCACAACGCCGGAGGAGGGGACGCAGCCAAGGTCGACCAACGGAGCTCCAGCAAGACAGGAGAGCTCCTTAGGTCTGGAGGAAAAAAACCCCTCAGTCGCCCTAGATGAAATTGAAGATGATAACGGAGACATCAGCATCGGGGCAGACTCTTCTGACGAATCAGAGGGAGAAAAGGGGAACGTGTATGCAGCTAATGAAAGGAACCTCCCCTGAGGAAGATGCTCGATGGCAGATAGGTTTCATGATCCATCAGAGATACCTTCCTTTGAGATGGCTGACTTCGACAGAAGGGCCATCGGATGCCTGACGATCAGAGACCAGAGACTGCTAGACAAGGTCCTAAGATCACAGGCAGATGAAGAAGACGTCGTCTGGAGTGACGGCTACTTCTCCGTACAATGGGGAGCACTCTGCGGCATGTTCCTCTCACTTGTCGTTGTTGGAAAAAGACTGTTTAGGGTCCTTGAAAATGCGATAATAGAAAATATCGACAGCAGGACAAGTCGGAATAAAATATACACCGCCACCCTGACCTTGGCAAGAAGGCTGATTTGGGGGAGAACAAGACTCCACTGCGGTGACCAACATGCTGCAACACATTGACGAGCATAACCCTAACCTCGTGTTGGCACCGTACAAGCACCGCAACATATGGTTCCTCTGCGTAGCAGATCTAAAGAACCACGACGTCCGGCTGATGAACTGTCGCCACAACGAGGTGGTGCACTCCGGGAATGCTTTCATCTACCTGGAGGACCAAAAGTTGAGGCTTCTACCGCTGCGTCTTCTATGAGCTATCAAGCAAGGAGCCAAACGTCACGGCAACATTTGGAACTTCTATTCTATTCGTGACTTCCCCGTCCAGGCTGAATAGGGAAGCAGAAACAACACCTTAGTCGTCTTAAGTGCCCTTGAGGTGCTCAATACATTTGGAAACTTGAGGGCCCTTAGGGGCACATGTTTCTATCACCGTAGGGGAACATACGCCATGCTGCTGATTAAAGATGGATGCTATTTCCGAGACACAGGGGTACCTGATAGGCTGCTGGACAATGACCAAGAAGACGAATCTTCACAATCCAGCAGCTCTCCAGAGAGAGAAGTGGAAATACAAACTGACACCTACGGGGCAGGCAAGCAGTTGGAGACCCTACGGAAAGTATAAGGGATGGAAGACACTGCTTCGCCTGAAGCTATAGAAGGGCTGATCAAAACTTTCGACCGATTCTCGTGCGCTACGCTCACACAGGAGCAGGTAAATGAAATCCTTCTGAAGTTACCAGATGCTAGCCCGGAAGAAGTCATTTACAAGGCAGGCAATGTAGTAGTCCCAGTTGATGATTTAAGGGACGTGGTTAAAGAATGAGGATGTTTGGCGATATCTGTATTAACTGTCTCATCCAAACACTACAATCAAGGTTTGAACACACATGCATAGCACATCCTTTGCTGTTCAACGACATCTGCCTCGCCGATGAAACAGGAGCAAAGCAATACTTTCTGGCAGAATTGAAGCACAGGGTTCCATGCAAAATCCTCCTGCCCATTCTGCATTATAGCCATTGGATGCTCCTGATGTTATACACTCGCCAACGAGTAGTAATTTTCTATAACAGCTCAGATAGCAACAAAGATTATCCAATACAGTGTACATCGACAACGTTGACTTCCCTCGAGCGCTTAGTATGAAAATACTACGACGAGGTGACATCGCTGATACAACCATTCCTGGACATGCAAGAAAGCAAATGGCACAAACTCCAGTTCTGCCACCGCAGTCCGCAGGAGCTTCCCCTATCTAACAACTACAACATCTTTGTCCTGGAATGGATAGCAAGTGAAGAGATGCCCGACCAGCTCCACCACATCGACAATCATAGCAAACGAGGAGAATGTGTGTGGGAGCTTCTTTCTGATGCTGGAGCGCTCGCCGGCTAACCCTCACTGGATCAACACTACCCTACCTTATCTACTTCACAACTCTGGGACAGAGTGTGGAGTAAGTTTGGGGGGGGTACCATGTACCAGTGAGGGAGGTATTACAATTTTGATCGACTCGAATTCTTAATTCTTTTGCCTCAAATTCTTTATTCTTTTGTTCTTTCCTATATCTTGTGTACATATACATATGTTTGCTCATACAACAATTTTGTACCAAAATTTTGAAAATTTTGCTTATTTTGTTCCCATACATATGTACAAAGTCACTATATTAGTAAAAACCTGATGCAACTGCTTGCCAAGTTTGTTTTCTTTATGCTTAATGTGATGCAAGTTTTGTTATATCTTTCTGATAATGCTGCTTCAAACAAACAGAAGATTACGTTTTTCCGTGCCAAAAATTTCGAAAATAAATAATCTCACAAACAGCTAAGAGACAAGTATGGAGAAGGAAAAAGCTGCCCAAATAGTAAAAATCTTTTTGTTTCCCCTTACCCAGCAAAATCCCAAAAAAGAGAAAGTGGCCTTATGAGAGTGAATAAAAGCATGAGAGTTGTTCCCAATTAAAAAAATATATACACACTTGTTTTCCAAAAAGTACCCATCTTTAGGCATGGTAGATCCGGGGCAGTGGTACGTAGGATGTGAAATCACTGCTCTAAAGCCAACTGGCTTGGACTGCAGGGACCATTTGCCCGTTAACAGACCCTTACCTGGATGGACTGATGGGAAACAAGAAGAAAACCCAAAAAGCCTTAGCCTACCCTATACACAACTTTCTTCCCCAAAAATAAAGCTGTTTGGTGTGGAAGCTAACTTTGGAATCATACACCAAAGTCTCGCTGAAGCTGTAGAGAAAATTTTTACTGAAATAATAAGGTAGGAAACGCAAGGTCTTTTAGTCATAGTGGGGCAGCATTATCTCTAAAGGCGTTATGATACTTGTTTTACCTCTTGGCCTGAAAGCTATACTGCGCAAGTAGAAGCATCACTAAATAAAGTTTAAATATTGATTGAAGACAATCAAAATGCTAAGTTTAGGGGAGTTGATAACACCAATTTTTATGATGTTTTAGACTGTTTTTCTGTTATCAAAACTACCCCTTTTAGCCATTTTCCTCTCTTTTATAAGTACTTTCGCAATATTTGGCCAAACGACGCTCTTAATTTAATATTTCCAACCTTTGCAGAGTTTTCCTCCTATTTTGACCCATTTAGCACCAATAAGGCCGTCCCGGCCCACAAATAAGTTCCACCTGCAATCGGCCTTCCAGATGGCCGATATGACCACTGCCCGACAGGGTATGCGCGACACTCTAACACACGGCGTGAGGATGCTATGCAGGAAGAAACTGGTGGGCGATACGTCCTCTACCTGACAGGGAGCCCAAGCTCGCCCGATAGTTGAGGCTTGTCGCCCGACACGGACCACCCACCGGCAGGCGCCGCTCGCCACGTGACTGATAGCCGACACCCTCACGCCGGGCGATACCGATATCGGCCGTCACCAATTCCACGATGATAAAGGGGGACACGTGGCGCCCTGTGCACCATAACTTCCCCCAACCTCTGCCTATAAATAGCAATTACTGGAAGCCGAAAAGATAGTTTGGGCAGATCGGAACAGTTCGGGACCTTGTGCAATCTTTAGAGGAAAGCTGTGAGAGCGAGTGTATCGTGCCTCAGGGCTGTGCCGGGCGATCCTAGGTGAGCTCTTCCCCATCCCGAGAGGGAGGTGAATGGTAGTATCGTCCCGGGCGGCACTACAGGCCGATATCGGCCGACACGGATCTCCGACTTATGTGACCGACACTAGATACAGCAGCTAGCCCGGCACGACACCAAACCCGATATGCTTCGTCCGTCACGGCGTGTCGCCCGAGAGGGTGCCGCCCGACATGAGCGTATCGGGCCAGGGTTCTCACACGATGCAATCCGCCCATCACGGTGTGTCGCCCGAGAGGGTGTGCCGCCCGACACTATTGTATCGGGCTAGGCTCCTGACCGGTATCGGGCTGGATGGTCGACTGTAGTCTGTCGTTCTTCTAAATCAAGAAGGCGATATCTATCTTTACTTCTGTCATTTAATTCTTTTACTTCTGCATTGTAATGAACCTTTTATATGTTAATAGAAATAGAAGATTTTAATTATCTGTAGCCTTATGCTTGGTACCCTTGTTAGATTATTGCTATGTCTAATATCTGAACTCTAGCTTGTATGTTGGATTGCGTTTCGATTAGCTATCGAATCGTATTTTCCCGTTGCAACAGCCTTGAGAGAGGTGTTGTGGCTCTAGTGTTTGGTCCGATTCTGGAGTATGAGAGTGCCCAGAATCGGAGCTGTTGTTGTAACCTTTCCAATCTAACCTAAGTCCAGCAACCTCAAGAGTGGTGTTGATGCTTGGTTAGAGGTACCCGCTCTGGGAGGAGGGGTATAGGATGTTCCTGATGCTTCTTGTTTCACTGAAGTTTTCTCCTTCGTACCTTGCTTTAGCTTTAGTTTTATCTCTCTATTTCTGTCGCATGAAAATCCCTAAAAACTGCTAAATGCTTAAAATCTAAGTTTTTCTCGTAACTCCAGTTGGAGATAGGGTTTTCTTTTGTTTTATTGATCCTGTTCTGCTGTTCCTTTTTGGGAATTTTATCATCTATTATCCTTGCCGGAGTGTAGCGTGTTGATTCTGCGTTCTCAACACTACCACCCTTGTCCCTGTGTTCGACCCCGTAAACAAAGTTGCGGGGGCCTAGAAGGATTCAGGTTATAAATGTAAAAGCTCGACTACCACAAATCCGCCTCCAATTTTAGGACGCGCGATTTAGGCCGGTCACTTCTCCAATTAAATAACTTAGTAAAATAGGTGAAATTATATCCTGATTTGTGTCTATAGATTGTTCCTGTACTGGGATCATGGGATGCACCTGCAAGTTTTGATTTGAATTATTTTCAAACTTATGATCGCAATGTGTATGCATAATCTTGTATATAAGATGAATAGCTTACTGTATGGAACAATGTAGATATAGTTATGAAGAGCTAAATGAAGTCATGCTAGTTACAATTTGCTGACTAATGAGAAATGACATATACTAATTTGTTTCCAGTAAATTGCTTTCTAAATGAAGAGGTTTCTTATTTGTTATCATTCATGTAAACATCTTGGGTTAGTCTAACTCGGGTTCGGTCTCGACAATCAATGTTTGGTTGGTTATTTAGATCAAGTCTCAAAACTGTCATGAATTTCTTCTTATTGATCTAGCCTTTATGACCCCAATTGTATTCCTTCTCCTCCTCAATTGCCTCACAGTTTATATAGTCCTTCTAATTTTGTCTGATTCTTCCACACATGTAGGATAGAAACAATGACCTTTCATATTTCACTTCAATCTTTAAAATATATACCAATCTTCCATGACTTTTTTGGATCCGCTTCAAAGTACTTTGGATGTCAATCATCACTTAGTCCTGGCAGGAAGCGTGCCAACCCACCTTCTCTTCATCCATGGCCAGATCTTCACCTACCTTACTAGTGACATCTCGAATCTTCTACCTAATTCGGAGGCCTAGAGGCATGCTTTGTAGTCTAATCAAGAAAGGCCAGAATCTTAGGGTGATTCGTGAATGCTGGATTTCCTTCTTGATCTCACATCAATTTATTGGAGGTGGTTCTAAAATGTCTGTGGTTCTCCCTCCATTACCTTTTTCTTGTCCCTCCAAATTTTGGAATTGTATTTTGAACATATCATCATTGTCGACCATCTGGATGAAGCACTCTAGTCTGTAGATGGAGAGGCACCACATTGGATACCAACCATATCTGAATGAATACCTCATCATTTCTGAAAAGTTGTATGACCGACCAATCAGTGATTTACCAACGAGCACTAGGTCAAGAATGTCATCCACTTCCTCTTTCCTATCCTACTCCAGGACAAAAACATCTTCATTTTTCTTCAAGAAATCTGCTCACACTTGTTAGCTTGTTCTTCCACCATGTGTACATCCAGTCTGAAGTGTTTGTCTTACTTGGAGATCCAAAACCCTAGCTCGCCACCTCTCTCTTTGCCACAACTATCACTAGATGTTTTAAGTGTACATCAAAGGGCAAACGTTGTTGTAAAAGGTATTTAGTATGTATTCTTATTCTAACACACAAACCAAACACTTTTGAATATGTATTTAAAAAAGTCTACTTAATCTTATCGTCTATGACATTTACAATGTTTTTGTAAATTACCATGCTTCGTGTTTTCATAAATTCTGCGTTTGTACCTTTCACCAAAACAGAAGTACGTGTTATTGCAGGTAAATTTCTTTGGCATTCACGTGGATTCAACTTCTCGGTTTAATGAATTTAGATAATTCATGTAGAGTGTCCTCGTTCTTTAGATCTTGTTTGTTGCTGGTGATCATAGGTAGTCCACAACTGTATAGAATATTAAAAGATAGTTCCGATTGATTTTAAGGATCTGGTAGTTGACATGCCATTGCATAGAATATTGAAATGCACTCCAACTGACATATGGCTAGCGCGATTAGTCTTTATTATATAATAAATATTAATTTAAACTTATTGTTTTTAACATAACTGATTTGGAATGATGTTAATTATATTTAACTTTCCCAAACATACTGCACCCTTTCATCGCTTTATGTAGAAAATACTTAGAATGCAGCCAATATGTTTTTGGCGGGTAAAGACAGTCATTTTCTTATTTGATTGCTTTGTGAACTCTCACTTATAACAATATTTAGCTCAACATTTCAAACCCAGAGTTGCACTAGTAATCTGACGTGGACAAAATTTGTGCTCGGGATTGAATCATTGAATGGTAATGCTACGTATAAATGGGTCAAACTGGAACCTATCCAAATCAGCCCGCTAAAGTTATGAGCATCTCATACGTTTCTTGTTGTGCTTTGATTCAGCGTGGAAAGACTTAATAAGGCTATTTGATTGCTTTGTGAACTCTCACTTATAACAATATTTAACTCAACATTTCAAACCCAGAGTTGCACTAGTAATCTGACGTGGACAAAATTTGTGCTCGGGATTGAATCATTGAATGGTAATGCTACGTATAAATGGGTCAAACTGGAACCTATCCAAATCCGCCCGCTAAAGTTATGAGCATCTCATACGTTTCTTGTTGTGCTTTGATTCAGCGTGGAAAGACTTGATAAGGCTACCGATGAAGACTAGATGAAGTAAATTGATCTTCAATCATGTATCTTCACATTGCTTGTCTTCACATTTTAGGTGCCCAACGTTTGTACGTTTTCTATTGAGTTTTGCTCCACATGCAGATAAAAGCAAAACTAGATTCAAACCACAGATTGTCATGTTCTTCTCATTGCTTACATTGATGGTCATCTCCAGTTTAAAGACTCGATCCACATGCTGGAAAACCAGTAAACATTTGGTACCAAGACATATCTACTTCCTAAGAGAAAAGGAATATTGACTAGTTCGCAAGATAAGACGTTGCTTCATGCAAGCTATATAGAGAAGGTTATGCAGCGCCTGATTGGCAGTTGTCAATGATGGGAAGTTGAGAAGACCACAGCCCAGCTGGCCGTTCATCAAGATCCGAGATCTACTATACTAGCGTGTCGACGTTTCTCCTGTTCAGCCAAACGAGGGCAGACAGCGATAGGTCATCGAAAGGAAGAATGTAGTTGGGCCAGCTTCATGCCCCGCTTCATACGATCACAAAATTTAATTCAAATCTTGCAACTGCAGACATGATCCACGACTTCGGCTTGAAGGACACCGATAGTGCAATAAATCCCATGGCATGCGATTGGTTCTTACTGGAGGGGACACACTGGCTTGTAGTTCTGATATTCTTAGGTCGTCGGACGAAGGCATTGGGTTGTGTCTTTGTGGCATCAAAGGAAGACACATGCCTCAAAGACGGCCGTTGTCTTAACTTTTCTTGCTCGCCTCTTATCTACTCCTTTCTCCACCCTTTTACTTGAAGTGATTAATACCAGCTGTTTTACTATTACAAGCACTGCACTGATATGCTGTGTTAGAACAATCGAACTGACTGGTCTTTAATCCCTTCTTGTAGTGCCCCAACATGATTCGTTGAGATTCGAACTCGCAACCTGCGCATCACAAACAACATGTTTAACTAATTGAGCTAGCTTACTTTTTTTATGGACGAACACATACGGTTGTGTAATATGCCGCTACTGCCTCTTATAAGAAGACAAAGGGTCCTTGTGGAAATGAGCTTTAAAATGTAGCTGATATTTCAATGTCAACACCTTTTTCATGTTCATAAAATTTTTCTTTCATTATATAATTATAGTAACCAATGGGAATATAAAAATTCAGATATTTGAACTACAACCATTTTCGTAATCCAAAATTATGAATAAAAAGTCCACTGCGTTTATTAGATCTCATTCCTTCTAGTGTGAACTCTTTCCAAAATTAACTACTTGTTTATTGAACTCTTTCCAAAATAACTTCTATCTTTATGATTTTGAGGAAGATGCTGCAATGGAATAATAAAAAATCTCAAAAAAGATTGAAGACACGAATACGTGATATCTATAAAACATAAGTATATCAAAGACTAAAAGGGATACCAAATATCTCATAGCACACAATAGTTTCGTAGCAAATAAAATATATATTTTGTCATTGTTGTTTGTGTCCTTTGGTTATCAATATGAAGCCAGTGTAGTGCGACGACATCGTTGTTCTTACAGCAATAGTAAAATGACAATTCAATCTCCATCATGAAGGAACTTATCTTCCAAGCATATGTATATGTCACTACAAAGAAAGGGGCACACAAACCACACTCTTACGCGCACGCTTTAAAAAGTGTGGCATATTATTTTTTTTCTCAAAACACTTCTAAGGAAATAGGTAAACAAATAGAAACCACCCTCTAAGCCCACCACCCTCACGACTCGCGCCTTATCGCCTTTTCTTTCCCCACCACAATATCCCTCTTTGCCGCGGTTTCATTGATCGGCACAACAACCCTCGGTACCCTAATCTCCGCCCCACCATACTGGCGGCACCAGAACCTGCCCTCTCCTGACTATCGCTGCTGCTAAAGAGTAGGAGTTCAAAGGGAAGGTGCTAAAGCTGATGCATCTGTACAACTGGGAGGTGCAGAGCTAGTTGAACAAAGGCATGGCGAAGGAGGTAGAAAAGAAATCCACAATCAAGTCATCCCCAAAATCAATTAAGTCCTCGGTAGAATCTGCGCTAGGAAAGGTATGATTTTTATATGTTTCCCCTTTAATCTGGAACTCAACGGACATTATCGTTGGAATTTGTACTCAGATCCAAACCTAGTTCCTCACTAGAATGAATTGACAATGAAAATATTGTGATAAATTGGAGCGTCACATAGACCACCCTCAAGATTTTTCCTTTTTCTACTTACAGAACGAAAAGAAGGTGACTTTTTCTATATGAAGTGCAGAATACGCAGCATGTGATTCGGTGACAAAATTAAATCATGTATCTTTTGAAAAAGTACACACACGCTTCTCAATATGTTGTCTCTATAGTTGGATGGCAACTACCAAATACACCTCCACGCTAAGTTCTAACTCCTTTGTGATTACTTGAAGTTGTGTTTGCTACTCATGAAAATAGAACTGGTACGATATTGGATATCTAAGAACCCCTCTACTTGTATAAATGCATTTAGATTTTTCAATTAAGATGTCCTTGACAGGTTTATATGCATACCTATAATGAATCCTATAATGAGTAGGAATTGCTATCATTGGAATTAGATTACTGTTGTGATCGAAAGAAGGAAGAAATGGATCTTACTTACACCTTTTTTTAACAAGGAAAATATACAAATATTTATGCTATTAATAACGGTGTTAGTGTGGGTATCCCAAATAATACGGAAAGTAGAACTTGGCTGTTCTGTTTTCTTGGGAATATATTTTTTAACACAACAGAACTTCCTTGGGAAGATATGTTTAAACAGGATACAACTTAAGCTAACAAGATTTGATTTTTCTTGTTAAATAAAATGTGGCAACCAAACTTACGCACAATGTTGTGTAAGGGAAAAAGTTCTTTTTGCAATCATGATGGTTGTAGATTGGACGAAACAAATTTATGTCTAAATTATCTTTAGTTTTGATGCAAAGGTAGCCACAATTTACATGAATTCCTAAGAAGGGATGAAGTTGGTTTTCCATAAAAAAAGCAGAAAAATAGAATATTATTAATTTACTTAAGAATACTCGTCTGAGTTCTAGTATTTTGCATGTGTATTGTGTTCAGAAGGTAAGAAATGTGCACATATCAACTTTCCGTCTAGATTTTGGATACCGCAGTCCAAAAATACTTGGTGCCGGCATGAGTTGAAGCCATTTTGTTGTTCAGTAATGAACCAACTAAAGGAAGAAACCACATCATGTATCATCTAAGCTTAATCACCACAACACCGTCAACAAATGATGGTTTATGCAACACGTTTACATCTAACATTGATTTGTAGTTATGCATAGCGACAGTGAGAGGCGGGCTCTGTAAAAGTACTGCTTTGCTAAAGGGGTTCTATTATCTTTGGTACTGGAACGATAGACGTTTTGAGGGGTATTCACTCTGACTAAGGTAAGTTGCGGGATTTGAGTTTGTTTCGGATGTTTTATGGTTGCTGTTGTTGGGCACCGGATATCCTTGTTTATTATATTCTTGGGAGAATATCGAAACTCAGTTATGGAATATGGCTATTGTAATACATATGGATGTGAATAATGTAATCATGACCGGTATGATACTCATATATATATATATATATATATATATATATATATATATATATATATAGAGAGAGAGAGAGAGAGAGAGTCAGGCTAGAATACACTCGAGTGTACGGATCGTACGAATACACTCAAGTGTGTTTGTATATTGAGACTATTTTTTGCAAAATGTAAACCGTTGATCTTCATCGTCATACTAGAACTAGGCTACATACAAATTTTGAGCCCATTTGGATGAGTGTAAGTCACTCATCCAAGGGCAACAAGATCGACGCACGAAACTAATTTGAAATGCATAATTTTTGCGGTCTTCATAACTTGAGCTATACATATCCAAATGTGCTCAAATTTTGCGTATGAGTTGTTCACGAGATGTTTAAGAAGATCAACGGATTAGATTTAAAAAAAAATATTGCATCACAAAAAACTACTTGAGTGTATTCCGCTCCGGATACACTCGAGTGTATTCTAACCTGACTCTCTCTCTCTCTCTCTCTCTCTCTCTATATATATATATATATATATATATATATATATATATATATATATATATATAATCAGGCTAGAATACACTCGAGTGTACGGATCGTAGGAATACACTCAAGTATGTTTGCATATCAAGACTATTTTTTGTAAAATATAAACCGTTGATCTTCACCGTCATACTATAACTAGGCTACATATAAATTTTGAACTCATTTGGATGAGTGTAAGTCACTTATCCAAGGGAAACAAAATCAACGCGCGAAACTAATTTGAAATGCATAATTTTTGTTTCATAAAATGAGCTATGCATATCCAAATGTGCTCAAATTTTGCGTATGAGTAGTTCACGAGATGTTTAAGAAGATCAACGGATTAGATTTTCAAAAAAAATATTACATCATGGAAAACTACTTGAGTGTATTCTACTCCGGATACACTCGAGTGTATTCTAGCCTAACTCTCTCTATATATATATATTAGTTTACATAAGTATGACAAACTAATTTTCATCTAAGTTCAAGACCTTAGGTTGTAAAATATAAAATATGATTGGCTTGTAGTTGAGCATGCACAACATATATATAATATTAAATGATGTCAATTTGATTGATGAAATTTAGTTCAGAAAATTATGTGCACTGATTTTATTCTTTTTCGCTTACTAGAAAGCTCTCGTCTAATATTATAGTTAATTTACAATTTATTATTAGAAATTGGATAAAGACATATATAATTTGAAAGTTGATTTACATATACATAATAATGAATTTGTTGTATGATCTAAGAAAGATAACATTTCTCAGAGCATGTGGATGTAGTTGCTCGGTAACACTCAACCATTCCCATACTCATCGTTAATGTGGCTATGACATCATCCCTTTAGAACAAAATACTTCCCCTGGTTTTCCACTATACACAACCTCAACATCGAGTTGGTTTGTGTTGTTGACATAATGGTGGATGCCTTTGAGTTAGAATCTATAAATTTTGTGCACCATATATTGTTGTTCATGAAGGTTTCTCCATCTGGAGAAAATCTTCAACATTGGGGCCATTGATCCACCACAATGATGAAGAAGCTTTTCTCTAGGAACTATCAAATTCCATCAGAGGTAGCTTACTATTTTTTATTTCTCTTTCTATTTTGCCTCCCCATGGTAGAGTACTGATTTTTGTTTATTAAGGTATGCTCAACTTGACACAATACTATATCCTCTATGACATCTTACAACTAGTCATGTCTTGTAATAAAAGTTTGGATGCATAATGAGGCTCTCATTCTAGTAGTTGTTTACAAATTATATATTGTGATATAATGAAAAAAAATCACCGTCGACTCAGATGAGTGACAAGTTATGTTTTGAGTAATATTGCCCCCATTACAAGCCCTTATTTCATACACTCTAGGCTAAGTCTTTGTTTAATGTAAGTAGTCATACCAAACCTTATAGGAGGTTCAAACTAACATGAGTGTCTTTTATTTGAGACAAGCTAAGCTCATTCATGTGTGTCACCAAAGTATATGCTAAACTTGTCATGGTTACATTAGATGGAAATGTATTCATGCCTTTTTTATGAAATTGTTAGAGGTGTCAGTCATATTATCCCCCAAACATAAGAAGGACAACCATATCAACTGCATAAGTCACGGAACTACAACCAGCTTAAAAGTAAACCTCCACAAAGCCTTGCATCCTTGAACCATACATGCTACCGCTTATTGTATACATTAGAGTAACTAGAGTCAATAAGGACAACTCACCCTCAAGAAGGACAATCATAGGAACTATAGAAGTCAAGGAACTACAATCAACTCAAAATCCCTTGCATCCTCCAACCCATGCATGCCACCACATATTGCATAGATTAGAAGGAAAATAACTAGAGTCAAGAAGGACAATCCACCCTCAAGAAGGACAACCATAGGAACTGTAGAACTCTAGGAACTGAAACCAGCTCAAAAGTAAACCTCCACAAAGCCTTTCATCCTCCAACCCATTTACGCCACCGCTTATTGTATACATTAGACGGAAAATAACTTGAGTCAACAAGGACAACCCACCCTCACGAAGAAAGGACAACCATAGGAATTGTAGAAGTCAAGGAACTAGAACCAACTTAAAAGTAAACCTCCACAAAGCCTTGCATCCTCAAACCCATACATGCCACCACTTATTGTATCATTAAAAGGAAAGGAACTAGAGTCAAGAAGGACGACTCACCCTCAAGAAGGACAATCATAGGAATTGTAGAAGTTAAGGAACCACAACCAGCTCAAAAGTAAACCTCTACAAAACCTTGCATCATCCAACACATACATGCCATCATATATTGTATAGATTAGAAGGAAAATAACTAGAATCAAGGACAACCCACCCATAAGAAGGACAACCATAGGAATTGTAGAACTCAAGGAACTACAAAGAGCTCAATAGTAAACCTCCACAAAGCCTTGCATCCTCCAACCCATACATGCCACCGCTTATTGTATACATTAGATAGAATTAACTAGAGTAAAAAAGGACAACCAATCCTCAAGAAGAAAAGACAACCATAGGAACTATAGAAGTCAAGGAACTACAACCAAATTAAAAGTAAACCTCCATTAAATCTTGCATCCTCGAACCCATACATGCCACCGCTTATTGTATACACTAGAAGGAAAGTAACTAGAGTCAAGGACAATGTACCATAAAGAAGGACAATCATAGGAACACCAAATGTTAATGATTAGTAACAAGATTATTGTTGTCCAAGAAGAAATTAGAAGAGCAGGTAGTGAAATCTTTATCATGGTAGAAACTAAATTGGTACAACTAGCTTAAAACTAAACATCTACAAAGTCTTGCATCCTCCAACCCATACATGCCACTTCTTATTGTAAACATTAGAAGAAAAATAAATCGAGTCAAGAAGGACAACTCACCCTCACGAAGGAAAACCATAGGAACTGTAGAAGTCAAGGAACTACAACCAAGAAGCTATGCTATCGTGGGCCACTTATAATGCCTCCTTGTATGTAGATTCAAGCATCTTCTGTATTTTCCCACCTGATTTCCTTTGGGCTACAATATCCGCAGGGCTAGGACACAACAAGAATCAAGAGAACACTTTACTTTGAATCCAAGGCTTGAAGTTCCAATGGGATTGGTAGGTGCAAAAATATTGGTAACAACATCAACAATGGGAGCAAATGCATTCTCATTGTCTACGTCTAGGTTAACAACATTCTCATTAAAACTTGTACTAACTTTGTGCTTCCTGATACGTTCTCTATACTCAATCAATTCAATATGTATTTCTTAAGTATTTCTAAAACATTTCACATTATTAAGAAAGCCACCAATGATGTGTTGTTTCAATATGTTGATTCCACCATTGCTAATGTGCCCAAAAAATCCACATTGCTACTTGTTCTTGTCCGTCGAATTAGGCCAAAATCCATATTTCCACCTGGGGTCTTTGGAGTTAGCCTGTCTTGATGGATCGTTCACCAGGTCGAGGAACTGTGGCAGAATCTCTCCAACAGGTGTCACAGGTTCAACATCTACTTCCATTATGAAGACTTGACAATTGACGCTGATGTAGACATAGACGTAGACGTGTAATAGGAGAATTGGAGAATCAAGGAAGAAGGGTTCTTGCTTTTGGAGAAAGAGATAACAAGGAAGAAGGAGAACGAGAAGCCTCCTTGATCGATCACCAAAAGCGGAGAGGGAGGACCGTCGGGGACCAACCATCTGTTGGCGCTAGTTGTGTTATGCATGACTCCTTGTAGTATGCGGTTCACGCAAATAGAGAAGCCGGGGAGTCAGGAGGCAGGGGTAGGAAGTTCAATGGTGGCGGGAGAGTTGGATTTAAGTTGAACAAAAAATAAAAAAAGGAATTAATAGTCAGGCAGCAAAAAAGCGGTCCGCTCGACTGAGCCGCAACTCGCCCAGTCGCACTAAGAGACCACTCAGCCACCCAGTCGGGCCAGGCGGACGCCCAAGTTAGCATTTTTATGAAGCGTTGGACCAGGTGCCCCATGAGAGCTAGGTCGACTAGGAGGCGCCCAAGTAGGTGCCTAAAAAACTATGATATACACTAGAAGAAAATGAAGTAGAGCATGAATATGTCTCACTCTATTGATAGCATCCCTATACCATCTAACAAAAAGACCATGAAAAGGCAAAGGAAACCACCCATGATCCTCAAGAACGTATCCATATATCCCTTTGACCCACAACCCATATCCCAAGAAACCAACTATCCAAGATCACCATCATAATGTAATAAAAAACTTGTTATCACAAGAAAGGCACCACAAGCTAAAACTAGATCAAATCAAAATGTGGACTTGAGTATTGAACGCGAAAAAAATGTAAAAGTTACTCCCTAACAATTTGCCTCTTTTTGTATTGTTTTCTCTATTAATTTCAGTTATGTAGTAATTAGTGATGAGTTGTCATGCACATCATCTTGAATAGGAAATCCCTCTACATATGAAATCGCTGTGCTCTTTGTCTCTTGTCACCATTGTTAGATGTTAAATATGACTTTTTAATCATAATATACAAACTCACACACAATTATGTAAAATCTATTTCTCTCTCTTCACCATGTTGCATAGGACAATAAAATACACAAAGAAATAGAGTAAAAAAACAAGCACCAAGAATCTCCCACCTCTGTTTGCAGATGATAATATCTTATTCTTAAGAGAAATCACCAAAAATTCTCCTATACATCTAAAATGACAAGTCGATATGAGAGGGCGTCTGGATAGAAGATTGATTATAATAAATCAGAGGTTTCACTTAGAGAAAATGTCATCCACGAGAGGAGAGTATTGATAAAAAATATTTGTTTAAGGTGGAAGAGGTGGACAAACATGTGAAATAGAGATGGAAAACCACGAGAAATATCTAGGGTTGACATTTCCATGAGTAGGTCTAAGAAAAAAGTCTTTGCCACAAACAAGGTCATGATCTAGAAAAGACTTCTGGGAGGATGGAGAGACTACTGTCAAGATTGAGAAAAGAAGTTTGGTAGAATTTCTCACCTAAGTTATACATGCAATACCTATTTACTACATGAGCATTTTCATATTATCGGACTGTCTTTTTGACAAGATTAATGGTATGGTTGCTCTCTTTTGGTTGTGGGGACAAAGGAAGGTCAAATAAAGATACAAAAGGTGCATTTGGATTTTCCCTGTAACCCAAAGCATTTAGGAGGAATAGTTTTTTCTGACTTGGGACTTTTGAACCAAGCTCTATTGGAAAATAAAGTTGAGATTAGCCACACATCCCCATTTGTTGGTCAATAGAGCTCCAAGGGTGAAATTTTACAAAAAGAAGGACATCCTAGGAGCTAAAGTAGGAGGAAATAGAGCAAAAATTGACATAAGGCACTCTTCGATTCCCCCTCCTTTAGTAGTGGTTTCTAAAACCTCATCGATGACTTCCATCATTATTTTAGATCCTCCATTACGCCATAGACTAGACTTACACCACCACTTAGAAGTCTTTGGGAGGAACAAAATAGTCAACATGGGAGCAATGTGGTGTGACCACATAGGAGAGATTATCAGAATATGGGTATCACAAGCACAACCAGGGCTCTTGACATTAAGGGATGATGGAAAAGTAGCATCGGAGGATGCTTTCATTACTACAAGGTTTTTAACGTTTCATAATATAATTGCATTGCTTACTTTTAATCATTGCTATCAAGGTTGGAATGCACATGTGTTTATGAAGATGGATTTATCTTGGATATCATTGACTTCTTAGGGAAGTTGGTGGTCTTCAATGTAGTTCATACAAATAATAAGGCCAAATAAATGCTCTACCGCTTGAGATTTCAATTCATCAATGTGCGATCTAATAAAAGTCTCCTCTTCCTCTTCTCCTACAGCTTCTGCCGCCCCTTCCACAAATGTGTTAATGCAGGGACGATGCAGATTGCTACTGTTGCATGAGAAATTTGCTACAACATTGGTCATAGGTCTCGGAGCATTGCGTTGATATGATTTTTTATCTACATTAGGGGATGTATATGTTGATGATTACTTCAAGAGTCATGTGGTCTTGTTAGGTTCAGAAATCTCTATAGTTTTCATTTGTGCTGGCTTAGTTTTCTCTTTATGCCAGAAAAAGATACAGGTTGAGACTGGAAGTGATCAATCTTGAGCCCAACTCTTGTAAGTATGACACATGCTTAGGATGTAGGTGAGAAATAATTTTATTATGTTTCAACAAAAGAATGCATGTATATATTTTTAATGAAATGAGGAAGTGTATTGTTGCTTAATAGTTGTTTCCTTGGGAGCCTATGACATAACAACCTCATCAATATTGATTTTACAACAACCCAGTCCCCCCATCGACCATAACACTGAGGTTTGATCGTTACTCCACTAATTCAGTAGACCATATGTCAGATAATAACACAATGGAGTACATGTCTACACCATTCACAAGTAAAGACAAACATCTAGTGCATCCATTTTCTAAAAAAATGTTTAGTTTATTCATTTCATTCTACTTTGCATGTTCACTATTGTGCTTACCACAAAACCCTAATTTTTGAATTAATTATATCTTTTCTTCCCCTTTTTCCTCACTTAGGGTTTCTAAGGGTATAAATGACAATATTATGTTGAAAACCCTAATTCTTGCAGATTCCTTTTCAAAACAGGTCAAGATTCATTTTTATCACTAAACAAGTTAATAATAATCGAATTTATTCACTTGCAAGATTAAACCCATCCTTTATCAACATTTAGGTTTTCTTACCATAATTTAATACTTTTCCCATCCAATTTATACACTTTTACAAAACAATACTCATTTAGGTTCCCAAACCATTTTAATGTTTCCCTTATATTTTACTGATCATTTTTCATGTATTAACTTTCTTCATCTGAGTTTTCTATCAAAAGATATGATTTTTATAAGAAAACCCCTTTTCCATCAATTTAATTACTAATTTCAGAAAAACAACGACCATCCGATCTGTGGTCCGCTGGTCCACCCAGGATCCATCGAACAGGGATCACGCACGCCTTATGCGATCAAAATAAATAAATTATGAAGATGCCCTTACCTTGACTGAAGGCACGAAGGGACAAAAGCGTAAAAGGCCACGAGCCTTCGTCTTCTACCTTGCGTCGAGCACAACTACTATGATGGTCAACTCGAGCATTGACTCTTCGATCCAAGAGACTAGCGAGCGTGCCAAGGGGTTAGGAGGCTTCGTCCTCCTCCGTTGAACCTGTTCACAGCCTCAATTGCTCGCCCGAGACTAGCCAAAATTGCCCCTTGCTCGTCGAACTCCGGTGAGGTTCCCTGAGAAGTCGGGCGTACATGTCAGGATGAAGAGGCCAATTGAACGCACGAAAGTGTTCCTTGCAGTCTTCCGCAGAGGTTGGACTAGAAAAAAGGGATGTTGGTGTCTTCGTTCACCCTCCCATATATGTAGGGTCTGCATCCACATGAGCATGCTTAGCCCTAGAAAGCTACTAAGGCAGAAGTAGACACCTACAAAACCATGCTAGGTCACACTTGTTCTCATCCTCAACATTAGATCAACTTAGTTGTGAGGGGTTCATCAAACATACCCTTAACATAAGGGATTTCCTTTACCTCTACACATGAGGAGTACCATGCTCAAAACGATAGAGACTCAAATCTCATCGTGAGCATCAGATACACTGCTTCCCCTCTTAGGCCTAGGAACCCTAGGTTCACCTTTGGGTGTCCAACTGCATGCTCAATCTCTTAACCACGAATCAAGCATGTACAAGGTATGTCATGTACTTCCATAATCCTTTTATATAAGCATCACCTCAGAGTTAAGTCCTCCTCAAGGACAACCAACTAGGTATAAAGCCTCACAACTGGTTACTTAAACCTTCTCAGGGTCTAAGGAACTCTTTGTCTCATCTCAACAAGTAATCACTTATACCATAGGTATATAGGTACCAGAAGCATCATCCTCTCTCTAGGGTTTGGTTCCTCTAAAGGCAACAAAGATATCATTAGCATCCAGGGGTCAAGCATAAGGCAACCATTATCATCTACTTAGGTCACATCATCCTCAACTCCCCACTGTTCCTCATATCTAAGGGTTTTAGGCTTCCAACCTCCTTGCTGGGGTCCTGCTTTCTCTCTCTAGGGCAAACTCCACATCCAGCCATACTACTAGAGGTCCTCTCTCCATGAAGGATCAAGCTCATAGGCATACCTCTATGTGGGTGAAGCCTATGCTCAAACTTATGTTTGCTCATGATTATCCATAGCCCCTTATGCTTATCTCATAAGCCATCCATCTTGTCCTTCTGGCCTCGATTTTAACTTATTTCTCATACTACTAATGTACTCTGGGTGCAAGCTATATCCTAGTTGCAACAGCCCATACGGTTTCTATAGGTTCTTCTCTAACCTCATCCATGAAGGAGCTATCCTTTACTGAAACATGCACGACCCTCTCCAGGGTTGGGTCGCCAAAGGTACTAGGTCATCTAACCTCTTATGGAATCCCAAAGGCATGTCCAACCAAACACCCAGTCAACCATGACATCTAACTCGTCATGTCATCTCACCACTTAGGGTTAGGGTTAACATCATCCTTAGAGGATGTGCTAGGTCTCTACTTTTAATAGAGGTCTCTACCTCCAAGACTAACTCTCTTTGCTCATCCTCCTGACAAAGAGGTCTATCCTCAGGTCTCTCCTGAAGGCAATGAAAACTCATGTCATACGACCTAAGCATGTATCTATTCTTTAGTTTGCGCTTAATCTATTAAGCTTGTGTCCATGACATCCTATTTACATGCTTTTCATTAATTTGGTGGAGGATTCCTTAGACCTTATTAACCTTACCCATACCTCAAGAGGGTGAGGAGAAGAGAGAAAACCCTAATCCTTAATGATCTTAATAGAATTTGAGTTGAGAAGGGATGAACAAGATGAGAGAGTCCTAAAGGTATCTTATTTCGAGTCATATCCTAAGACATCGGCCAGACAGTCACACAATCTGGGAGTCCTCGTATTCCGACTAACAGTGCGAAGGAAAATATTGCCAGCCCCCGGACGTGATCCTTTTCTAGACACCTTAGTCTTTTGGACAATCCTCTAATAACTCCCTCATTTCTATGGAATTTGTAAAATTTAATAATTATTAAAGATTAAATGAGTAACCTATGCTCTGATACCAATTGTAAAGACCCCGCATCCCAATAACCCCCAATTAAGGGGGACCAGAAGGTCAGAGTTGTTATCCTAATTAACAGGATCAAAGATTCGACAAATAATCAATAACAATTATTAAATTCTATCAGCTATACTGAAATATGGTAAAAATAAAAACTTTGCATACCTTTTGAAAACTTGGATTTCTAAACTTCTATCCATGAAGATACTAATCTAACTAATCCTCCTTTGAACGTTAATTTCTCATTTAATTCCACATATGTCACTTTACTATTTGTTTTTTATTTGTACCTAAAACGCCGACAAATAAAACGTCGGTCAGCAAGAAGCTGGTATGTGGGGGAAACAATAATCGTGCAACTATGATAGTAATGTAATCATCCAATTATCATTTAATAGCCAAGATTACGTCTTAAGCAATAATACTCAATCCTTACCTATCCCCTATCTTTGTTTTGTCCCTATAGTGGACCTGGATGCTACCTTCCTCATGGTATATCCTTATTAAACCCCGCATGATCCTACCTAACAGGTAGATCAATATCTAGGGTTGAGTCGCATGACACTACCCATAGGTAGCCTAATTCCTAACTCATGGTGTGCTAAAGAGTCACATGGCACTAACCATAGGTAGCCCAATCCCTGACTCAAGGTGACTTGATGGACCTACCCCATTGGTAGCCATGTACTAAGTCATCCAATGACCTGATGGACCTACCCCATAGGTAGTCATGTACTAGGTCAAACTATTTAGCCACAGAGGGGACTAGGATCTGAGCTAGTAGGCACATATCTTAAGTGATAGTCATATCCACATTATAGTTTGCATGAATTAAATTCATCTAACAGTTTAATTCAAGCCACGATGGAAACATCGATGAAATCCTCGATAAACTATTTCGGGATAATCATAAGCGTAACCACATACCTGATCCAGAGGAACTTGATGTCCAAGCATTAATATTCAATACAATCAAACAAGCAATCACACAATTTGGCCCTAAAAAATACATTCAATATTCTCTATCATGGATCATGGTATCCAACTCTAATACACCTAATCGGGCCCTAGGGTTGCTAGCCCTTTTTAGGGTTTTGACCATAATTAGGGTTTCACTTCCTTTTTACCACTTTTACTTTATTTTTATAAAAATATCTATTAAACCCTAATTATCTCATATTATTTTTCCATTAAGATCCCAATATCAGGTTTGGACCACAAAACCCTAAATTTCGAATTAATTATATCTTTTCTTCCCCTTTTCCCTCACTTAGGGTTTCTAAGGGTATAAATGACAATATTAGGTTGAAAACCCTAATTCTTGCAAATCCCTTTTCAAAATAGGTCAAGATTCATTTTTATCACTAAACAAGTTAATAATAATCAAATTTATTCCCTTGCAATATTAAACCCATCCTTTATCAACAATTGGGTTTTCTTACCATAATTTAATACTTTTCCCATCCAATATATACACTTTTACAAAACGATACTAATTTAGGTTCCCAAACCATTTTTTATTGTATCCCTCATATTTTATTGATCATTTTTCATGTATTAACTTTCTTCATCCGAGTTTTCTATCAAAAGATATGATTTTTATAAGAAAACCCTTTTTCCATCAGTTTAGTTACTAATTTCAGAAAAACAACGACCATCCGATCTGTGGTCCGCTGGTCCACCCAGGAGACATCGACCAGGGATTGCGCATGCCTTATGTGATCAAAAGAAACAAATGATGAAGACACGCTTACCTTGACTGAAGGCACGAAGGGGCTAAAGCGTAAAAGGCCATGAGCCTTCGTCTTCTACCTTGGGTCGAGCACAGCTACTGCGATGGTCAACTCGAGCATTGACTCTTCGATCCAGGAGATTAGCGAGCACGCCAAGGGGTTAGGAGGCTTCGTCCTCCTCTATTGAACCTGTTCACAGCCTCAATTGCTTACCCGAGCCTAGCCAAGACTGCCCCTTGCTCGTCGGACTCTGGTGAGGTTCCATGAGAAGTCGGGCATACAGGTCAGGACGAAGAGGCCAATTGAACGCACAATAGCGTTCCTCGCACTCTTCCGTAGAGGTTGGACTAGCAAAAAGGGATGTTGGTGTCTTCGTTCACCCTCCCCTATATGTAGGGTCGGGGCAAGATCCTTCCAAATTGGGAATTCTCCCAATAGGCGACCAATCCCCTACAAAGTAGGGTTGGTTCCCTTCGTTTTCCTTCTCTGAGTCCAAAGTAATTACCATCAGGTGTGCACACTCCCTAGATCATAAGGAAACTGGAGAGGAAAGATCCTCTGTAACTCACAGAGTCCCAGTCCCAGTCCCAGTGGGACTTAGACGATGAATGCCAGGCGTTGGATTAAGATCCAACAACCTCAGTTGCACGTGATCAAACAAAAGGAAATTCATTTTCCTATTTCAGAATAAATCCCAATTTTGGCAATATCTTGAGAAATTCGTATCTCCCAAACCCTTACTCCTTTTTAACTCAAATTTTAAGGGAACGTTCATCTTGATATTACCTAGCTATTTATGAAATTTGTGAAACAAATTGCAATGGATGAGAAGGCTTCCTTCTCTCCCAAGTTATCTATCCAATTAATCAAAATTAATTAGTATTCCTTTTCATTTTGCCATTATCTTATTATTTTGGGTCCCTTGGACCTCAAGAAATCTTAAAGGCATGGAATCCCATCTTGGGAGATATCTATTTGTCTTTATCCTCTTTTAAATGTCTATTTCTCATATTCCTCTTTTATTTATCAAATCCTTTTCCTTTTTATTTCTCTTTTCTTTTCAATTGGGCTCAATGGCCAACAAAGCCCATTATCAATCAATCAAGGCCATTTCACATGAAATTCATCACAAATCAAAGAAATAAATTTCTTTTATTATTTAAAAGAGAATTACATCATTATACTACATTCCTAAGAAATTGAGGTTATAACTACTATACATACTTTGTATAATTCGGTGTCAAACCTCATTGCTTTGTGACCTTTTTAACTTACATGTAACAAGATCATTGAGCTTGGGAGTTTTCCATATCCCTCACTTAGTTTAGCATTTTACCCTCAAGGACAGACTAGAGTTACATTCTATTATCCATTTGGAACTGCAAGTCTTATTGTACTTTTATTGTGCCAATCTAATCTATTGACACAATACTAAACCAACTATCCCATCTGCTATTTATTTTCTTGTCATAAGAAGAGGCTATTTATCAAGAAGAACTATCTTAGAGGTATCTCTAGATGTTATTTGCATAAGCTGCCTTAACAAATCTATGAAGTTATCTTAGCTTGATAAACTTTTCCCAAAATGATTCTACAATTGTTCCTTCAATTATTACATCCTTATCGATGTTATGTTTATGCATAGCATAAACCCCTAACATATGATGTCCATACTCCATTGTAGCTAAACTAATCTCAAAGTTGGCCTTTCTAGGTAATCAACAATATTCATCTTTTTAGGAGTCATGTTCTCACTATCTCATACCTTTAAAACTCCTTGGTCACTAGAATTCCTTCCCTTGGTATTAGTTACATGTATCAAAAACATATCACATCTTATCATTTCCATCCTCTGTTGTCATTACCAAAACTAAACATATAATAGGACCTTTCTTATCGCATATAGTTTTGTCTTGGAACCAGAATCCAAACCTAACTGATACTTTTCAAAGTATCCCATTATAGATTACTTCTAATCTATGAATATCAAGTGTCATAAGACTTACTTGTTTGTCATGTTCCTGAAAGGAAGGAATACAAGGAAACATAATCCTTCTTATCACCCATCATTATTCAGGGTTGTTTATTAAAGGAAAGAGATTATCACCTTCCTTGAGTATTGCATGAACTTTTAATCGTTCATGTGTCATTCAATTTTTTTTCCTCTTAGGTTCCTTGCCATCAACATAGGAATTATAAAGATGATTACATATCATCATCCTTCAGCATAATCATCATCATGATTACTAAATCTGGGTATTCCAACCCTTAGTCTGTCACTAAACATTGTCACCTTTTATCAAGTAACTGTTACCTCTAGGTCCTCAGACCAAGGAATACATTATACTAAACATCTTCTTTTGTTTATAATTTGAACTGTGATTAACTAAGATTCCTTCATATATCAATTAGGATGTGGTAAAAATATCCATGCCCAATGTTTTAAAAAACATTAAGCGGTAACCGTGCGGACAACACCTTGTAACTGGTTAAGTAGTAAGCGGCCGATTTTTTAAAAAACGGGGTTTAATTTCCTATATAATTTTATACAAAATTACATATATATGTATATAAATACTAATACTCTTTGAAACTTTTATATATATCTAAAGATTCTAAACACTCTACCCAACAGTAAAAACACCCAATTAGTTTATAAGATAGATATAAGACAATAATTATAGCCAGAATATAATAAATAATAGATTTGACATAGATAAAATACCCCACATACATGATTCAGAAATATTTTTGCATCACATGTTTACATAGTTAAGCAGTAAACAATAGACTCATTATTGGATACCTTTCTAACTTATTGTTATATGTGCATATCATCAGTTAGTCATACATTACTGCAGTACAATTAACTAAAGTATGCATTCTAAAATTAGATAATAGTTACATATATTTTACTTGTATAAATTACACTTTACAACAGTACCCTATTATCCCAACTTGCATACAGTAAACAATAGACTCATTATTGGATACCTTTCTAACTTATTGTTATATGTGCATATCATCAATTAGTCATACATTACAGCAGTATAATTAACTAAAGTATGCATTATAAAATTAGATAATAGTTACATTACATATATTTTACTTGTATAAATTACACTTTACAACAGTACCCTATTATCCCAACTTGCATACAAGTATGCATTCTATTAGACTAGGCTTATCATAGGATATTTAAGTTTAATATATTATAGTCAGTAATACTTGGGGCCATATAGTTTATATAAAGTTATAGGTGTATAGAAAAATTTACAAAAAACGGAAAAAAAGGCCAAAAACGGGAAAAAAACGGGCAAAAAACGGAAAAAACGGGTAAAAAAGGGGAAAATGGCCGATTAATTACAAAAAAAGTTAACCGGTGATTTTAGCAAAAATCGAACGGGCTGGGTGTCTGGCCGATTAATCGGCCGTTTAATCGGCCGCTCAGCTCGTTTTTCATTTCACTGTCCGTGCCACATCTCCTACTTCATTATGCTCTTTAGATTGTCTCAAAATGACTACTTGATCAGAGTAATAAAAAAAACAGCAATCTAAGAGTTCAATACTTACCTTGCCTTCAATAGATGAATACTTGGCTAGGGTATTTAAGAACTAAAATTAGGTAGTATGCATTTGTTTTATATTATGTTTCATATCTTTAAATTTTAATACTTAGTATCTCAAATTTTCTCTGGGTGTTTCTTTTACATCTCTTCCCTTTCTTCATGACGGGATAAATTTCAAAACATATAAGATAATATTGGACTGAGTATAGGTTCTCATCCTTCTTATCTCTTCCTCATGTCCTCATAAGACTAATTAACAAAAACTACCTTTCTTATAATTAGTAGGCAGAGAGTGGAAATGGAAAGATAATTCAGAATAAAAAGTTTTTTCTGACATGTTACCTCTTATGGTTTATCTAGTGTCTCGGTTGACTCAACACATGGAGTCTAGTTGTCATATGTTATTGCCTTTGTCCTCTACCACTAGAAGTAGATGGACCAATCTGCTACACTTGTCTTCATCCTCGGCCTTCTACTCCACTAAATTGTGGTCCTTGTTGGCGTTGTAGATTATACCTTGACTGTTGGGTCACCTCTTTATTTCTCCTTGGACACTGCCACCTCAGATGTCCTATCTGTCCACATTTATAGCAAGCTCAGATCCTTCTTGGTGACCACTGCATTGGTGTACTAAATTGTTGTTGAACCAGTGTTACCGACAACTTTGGTTGTTTAGTACATCAAATCCCCTATTCTTGTGACTATGTAGACCTCCTTTTGAGGTTTGCCTCCTGTTTCTTTGTCACAGACCTTTCTATCCTCTGGACAGATTCCACGAATGTAGAAAATCTCTCTCTACTTTCTAATGCAGATGCTGAGATAGTCACCTCAGTACTCAATCCTTTCTCAAAACATCAGATCTTTTCCTGTTCAGTAGGAGCCATTTGAGGAAAAAACCACAAGTTCCATGAACCTAGCTTCATATTCATTAATTGACATGGTTCCCTGCCAAATCTTCTCAAACTATGAGATCTTTTCATCCAAGTATGTTCGTGGAAAATACTTATTGACAAATTCTTGACGAAATTCCTCCCAACCAACCTCTTCATCATTACTCTTTACCTCTTCTTTTGCCCACCAGTAGCCATCACTACCCTTATAAAGGTATACAACATGTTTGACTTTGTCAGCATCTGGGATACTAAGGATCTGAAAAGCCTTTTCTAACTCAGTGAGCCATAAATCAACATCTGCTGGGTCATTTGTTCCATCATATTCTATAGCTCCTACATGACACAACCGTTCAAAAGTCTTACCAGACCCATATCACTCATTGGGAACTGATGCCCTAGGTGCTAGTGGTGGCATCCACACTACCATATACTTCATTGTGGTTTTGACTTGCCCAAAAGGAGCATGAAAGGCTGAGTTTTCTATCATAGCTTCATCAAAATGGGGATTCTCAGGCACTGATTCCTCTCTTTCATGATCCCTTGCACCTCCTACTAGTGCAACAACATTGTTCTTAGCAACGTGTCCCTCATGTTCTCTAGACATCTTTGAGTTATATTCCTTCTTCTGCATAAGCACAAGTCACTACAAGATATACTGGGGTACACTTAGAACAGACTTGACACTTTAGTCCTATGTCTATGTAGACTCAGTGAACCTTAGGCTCTGATATCAAACTTGTAACAACCGCTGCCAAACTGATAGACAAATCATTACTAATTAACAAAAATCACTAAAATTTAAAACCATTTTGCAAAGAGATCCATTTCCAGGAAAATTCTTAATGAAAGAACCAAAACTTTATATACATCAGGATTCACATTATACATACACTGTACCATCTCATCTCAAGGGTAACATATAACGGTCACTTTATCAGAACATATACTGAAGCAACATAAAACCTCAAGGCATATAAGCCACAATCTTAGATTGTTTATACAACCATCACGTACTAAATCCAAGGACCTGAGAGTACAAAGACGACATATAGGACTTTTATCTACAAGATATGACAGACAATACACTCAACCTGAGTTGTTACTGCTGTCCCTGTTGTTGATGCACTTCCTCTGCATAATGGTCTCTACCTCCTCGTGCACGCCCACCTAAAAATTATGGATCCCACGGGGTGAGACAATTGTCCTAGCGAGAGATATAACTCTTCGCCAACAATGTTATTATCACAGTTAAGCAGTATAAGACTGAGCAGAGGTTCTTTTATATCAAAAAGCAAGGTTATTCACTATGGATAAGCAAATTAGAACATTCTCATCTATTAAAGTATTGTAACTATTTATGATAGAGTAGTAAATCATCTATAACCTTATAAGAAATATGACGAATATGTGTATCATTTAACATCTCAAGCTTATCCTGTGATAATATTATCGTGGTATGGCATCCATGAATCATTCCCAATTCTATCTATTGGCCTTAGCCAATTTGCTAGCCAGGTATCAGATTGTACCTATCATGTGAATATACATCATTATGTTCAGGCAGGTATTGGATTGTACCAATCCTGAGATCACAACCAGGTATTGGATTGTGCCAATCCTGATAGAGTTCAACCATGTATTGGATTGTACCAATCCTGAGATTACAGCCAGGTATTGGATTATGCCAATCTTGAGATCACAACTAGGTATTGGATTATACCAATCCTGAGATTACAGCCAGGTATTGGATTATACCAATCTTGATAGAGTTCAGCCATGTATTGGATTATACCAATCCTGATATCACAACTAGGTATTGGATTATACCAATCCTTAGATTACAGCCAGGTATTGGATTATACCAATCCTGATAGAGTTCATCCAGGTATTAGATTATACCAATCCTGAGATCACAACCAAGTATTGGATTATACCAATCTTGAGATTACAATAAGGTATTTGATTATACCAATCCTGATGGAGTTCATCCAGGTATTGGATTATACCAATCCTGAGATCACAGCCATGTATTGGATTATACCAGTCCTGATATCACATCCATATTGCTAAAGATCCCATAGTGGTTGGGATACCTTTATGTTTCCCTTTCACATTCATTATGGGATATCAATCCCTTAAATTCATCATTGAATACCACATCACCTTTACTAGGCATTATACACTGGGACGTGCCATCATACCTATTCACATTCTTTATGTAATACAAGTAGTCCTCTTATCTCATTTAAGCATATTCAAAACACTACAACCCTTATTTGGCTATAAGAATAAAGCATGTATGACCAATATTTCATTATTATTATAACCATTTATTATTATTATGATGTAACTGGGTTTCCATTTCGCTTAGTTTATTTTGAACATTACCATTTCTTACATGAGACTCTTATAAACATCTTGTCACCTCTCACTATGCAACAACTATTCACATGGCTCACCAGGCCCATTAAACATCTTGTCACCTCTCACTAGGCAACAACTATCTCTAGGTCATAAGACCTATTTAATTGATATTGTATAAAACATCACAACTCATGCTTAGCTATGCTCATTATCTCATACTAACAACATGCTTTCAATATGGTTAGGGTTTCCCTTTATTAACCAATTGTAGTTTCAAATCATATCATTACCCTTCTTTAGGGTTAAGGTTTCCCCTATTAAGCCGACTAGGGTTTTCAAGTACATTCATCAAGAATCACAACCCTAATTCAGACTCCACACATATTAGGAGTATCAATGTATACTCATTTCATGAGTATTAAACAAGTATAAGTTTCTCTTCATCCTCACTAGGATATTGATTTTATCATACTCCATTAGGTTGACTCAATCCTTCTCTCAAGGTACATTGGCCCATATTTATCAAAATGCCTCAAACCCTTCATGTCTTAAAGTATCATTTGACATAACATACTACATGTATTACTCAATCCAGTGTATTGGATTGAGTTGCTTCCTCCATATCGGGTATAGAGGTGTAGACATGCTTCCATATTGGGTATAAAGGTGTATCCTCATCACCATATCTTGCATCCATATTAGATTACTCAACCTTAGGGGTTTACATATCGGGTTTCTCAACACCATGTTGAGTTTCAACATCATATCGGGTTAGGGAATATACTCAACACCATATCGGGTATAAGGTGTGTACTTGAACCCATATCGTGCACAAGGTGTGTTTATGTGTCACTCATGTCATCCATGAGGCATAAATTCATCACTATATCATGCTAGTGGTTGTGTTCATATCATCATATCGAGTTACCATCTCAAGTTACCATATCGGGTTGCCATATCAAGTTACCATATCGGGTTAGAAGTGTATGTGTGCTCACCATATCGACGTTGAGGTGTCTGTATGCTCACCATATCGACCTTAAGGTGTATATGTACTTATCATATCAGGCATGAGGTATATCAGTGCTTCCATATTTCCCATGAGGTGTATCTTGAACACCATATCATTCATGAGGTGTGTGTGTCACCATTATCATGCATAAGGTTTATGCTCATCACCATATCGTTCATGAGGTGTGTTTGTGTGTCACCATTATCATGCATAAGGTTTATGCTCATCACCATATCATTCATGAGGTGTGTGTGTCACCATATCACCATATCCTTCTAGAGGTGTATAACCATCACTATCTAGGGTTTCAACACCATATCAGGTAAGAGGTGTATCCTTCAACACCATATCAGGTTAGAGGTCATTCAATCCAACACGGGTTGAACCATGATGATGTCATCATCATCAACCTCTACACTCTTATTCTTATTGTTCTAGTTCATGGAAAACAGTCCTAGGTTACTACTAGAGCTCATGGGTTCATCAATTATGCAAGAAAATTCTATTTGAAAGTAAATCATTTAACTAAGGCAAGGTTGATGGTAAATAATAACATAATTGAATTCATGTTATATAACCTTCCTCAAGAGTAACTTCAAAGCTCCAATATCTAAAGCTTCACATTCCCAATGTTGAATATGAGCTTATCAAAGGTCCAAGGCTTGAGTTCCTCAGCACCATGCACAATACTTCACCACTTGTGGCCGATATCCCTCACTTGGCCGATATCACTTTGCTATAGGAGATATCTCTTTGCTATGGTCGATACCAAGGCTCTATGCACGATACTCCTTCACTTATGCACGATACCAAGACTCTATGCATGATATCTAAGACCAAGGGGTGATAGATTTTGAAAAATTCCACTTATGGGTGAAAGGAAGTGTATATATACTTGAGGTTCATGAAAACGTGTGTATATGAGGTGTCATCTTTATAAGCTACTAGGTGCCACGTGTCCATGCATGGTTGACACTTGTCCTTGCATGCACTCATATTTATCTTGACATGCAAAGCACTTGAGGATAATCTAGAGATGATATTTCAGCCGACACTTATCTTGTTGGATAAAATATCTCAACTCAATCACCACTTTATTCACAACCTGATACAACTTTTCCAAGGAAGTTGTAAACCGATACACTTCACCTCCTTGAGGTTCTTAGCTCATCATGGACAAGTACAAGATTTCACAAACCGATATGAGACTCTCTCTATGGGTCTATGGCCGATAGGCATTCTCATATGGACTCTACAACTCGATCTAAGTTCAAATTAGGGTTTCACATTCAACCCTTTTTTGGTCTTTCCATCGCCAAAAGTACCATTACTCATAAATGATTCAAACATGATGCCTCCTTGTTTATCTCTCCTCTATATGGTACTAGGAGGGAGTAGGGACACTATAGATGTGGTAATTTTCATATCAACCCTACATTTTGGGTAAATTGCATCTTGGTCCAAAACAAGAGAACATTGCTCAAATGTTACTTAAACAGGACCAAATTTGAAACATAAGTTTGTCACGTGATAAATAAACACTTTAGAGGATTATATTAAAGTTCTAAGCAACTTATTTAGTCCAAACTAATAGGGTTAGCCTTAATCTAGGTCAGTGATGTTACATATTTTGCTCCCACTACTTCCTTGAGAAATAAATTCTTTTATAGGGAATACAACCATTTTAGCAACAAAAAAATTGTTGTTAGATACAATATAAGTAATATCCCTTAGTAACCTTAGCTTATAGTTCACAATAAAATTTAATGATTTGGATCAAAGATTTTCAAGGTAAGATATAATGGTATTAGCGTCACGTTCCTCATCATCATAAAAACACATTGTCATGTTCCCCACACCAAATCTCGTATTGTGTCTTTTGAATTGATTTAGAAGGTGCACTGCTAATTGCAAATTGTATAGTTTAAAGAGTATATCTCCATAAGGAAACTAGAATATTAACTAAACTCACCATTGGTCATACAATGTCAAACAAGGTGAAATTACTTCTTTTTCTATATATTATCTGTGGTATTTGAGGTGGAGTCAACAGTAGTACGATACCATAGTCTTGCTCAGAAGTGAAACCTATAGATGGAGGGGTGAATATAGAAATTCGATTTTATACAACTTAAAATACAAGGTTTGTTAGTTGCAACTTTCCTAAAATATATTGCACCATAAAGAGTAATGCAAATAATGGACAATATTTGAAACCATACAAGACACAAGATGTAGAGTGGTTTTGTCCTAAATGTTGTCAGTTAACTACCTAGTTGACTCCAACAAGGATTTTCCAACATGTATTTTACTAAATCTTCTATACCAATACACAATACAATTATCGATGTTTTTTATGACTAAAGACCAAATTCCTTTTCAGATAACGGATTACAATCGTCTTATTCATAGGGCACTAGAAGATCAACCTCTTTTAAGAAGATCCTAATCCATCTCGACAATATTTAGACACAACCTTCTCCTAAGAAGTAGGTCCAGTAGAACGAAGCACCAAACCAAACACAGAACACGAAGGGAATACAGAAATTACAAATCAATCTCACAAGATATACAATCAAGAATTTTTGGATAAATATTGATCAAATTCACACAGGTTTAGGGAAAATTTTATATTTGGTGGAGTAGGACACGAAGGCTAAGCTAATTTTTAGGTTTTCTTGAAGGAAAGTGAAGATAGAAATGATAATTTAAGAGGATAACATGTATCTGCCATGGCCAAGGGTGCTTGGGGTGTCCATATATATGTAATGTGTGTAGGGAACACTAAAGAATAGCTAAGATAGATGTTGAGAGTGTTTCTGTTGAGTTTAGTGGGAAACTAGATGTTATAGCACAAGCGGTCAAGCACAATGTCTGCTAACTAAGGGACACATGTTATAATCCTAAATCAGAGATGGGGAGACAATGCATCTATCAATCCCAAATAATAGCTAGTGAAACTCAAATGGCTAATTGCACACTAGCTCATTTCTACTACAGAGGTGCATCTTGTATAAAATCAAGTTCGATTTGAAATACTTCCAAGTCCTAGTTTGGTCTAATGGTAATGTTTTAGTTGATCTAATGTTTCACTAGAATGTGTTTGATCGAAAACAAGTTTGACCAGAAAACACACTCTAGCTAATAAGTCCTAACTTTTGGAAAATATCTCAAATGAATACAGAAAAATATATACCTCTGCTAAAGGGTTTATAAAAGCAAAAAATTAGGTATAGAATGATTTTAAGAAAATCATCACTTGTTCATATATAATTTCTACCAAGTTGTAAAATTTGCATATATACAAAGTGCCATCTCGGCACAACTTAATGGACAAGCATTCAAACACACTTGATTGCATATTCTTCATCATTGGATCTTGTCTAAGCCCCTTGATCATCTGAAAACACCTAATTCACTTATTAGTAATACAAATGAGAAATATTTGCATAATTAAAAGTAGGGTGTGGAATATTCAAAAAGCCTAAAATATCCCTCTTCTTGATGGTGAGAAACTTTGTTAAAAAGATAAATTTGAGATATTAAAAAATGATGATGCTAGGGTTCGAGAGAGGTAGTCATGGAGGCGGGCATGATACCTTTGTGGATGAGAGTACAGACCCCGAGGGGATATTCCAATTGAGAACCCAAATTTACAAGATGGAGCGGGAGGCATGAATGGGGTACCTACGGTCTAGGATCCTCCATCGACGAGACAAATAGGCCTCACATAGATGGAGATCTTGGGTATCTTGGGAATCACTCTAAGATACTCTTAGTCATGGAAAGGTATCCAATGGAAGCATCATCACAGGTGGTAGGAAGCAGTAATGGATGTGGACCATCACAAAATAGGAGAAGGGATCTTCCCATCTCTCCCTTCCAATATACAATATGAGTCATGGCCTGAAGATAATCGTAGACCAATGTCTTATAAGGATATTATGTCAAGAGAAGGTAGCCATGAGATGAACTCGATCATGGGCTTCAAAGACATAAATGTAGATATCTCAAAAAGGGATATTGTGCTAAAGGAAATTGAAAGTACCCTAAGATTCGAGATAGAAGAAGGTAAGTTTGTTGAACTAATGAAATCATGGCAATACATGGTGATTATAAAGTTCCTTGGAAGGGAAGTAGGTCTTATGATGCTATAGAAGCATATGAAGGCGATGTGGAAGCCGATGGGGAACTTGCACCTCATCGATCTAGAGAACAACTACTTCCTCATCCAGTTACTAAGATAATATGATTATCTTAAAGCTCTCACTAATGGCTATTGGCCATTAATTTGGTCCTACATGAGCATTCATTAATGAGATACAAGTTTTACCCCTTTTGCATGTAATCCCAAGTTCATTTTTGCATGGGTGCAAATCCCAATGCTCCCGATTGTCCAATATCAGAGGAGGTTTCTAGAGGAGATTGGGGATCATATCAGTGAGAAGATGAGAGTGGACATAAACATTGAAATTTAATGCCAAGGGAAGTTTGCAATACTGCTCATCATGTTGGACTCAACTAAGATCCTAATTTCTAATGTATTCATCCAAGGACAATGATTATGCTTAAAATATGAGAACTTGTTCTCTGTCTGTATGTACTACAAATGCCTGGAAAATACCAAACTGGAGTGTAGGAAGAGGATAGAATTACAAATCAAATATGAGAAGAAGCATGGATCCAAGGATAGTGTTGACCAAGGAACAACAGTTGGAGTGACTCCTTTGGGAGAGTTCACACCTGCTATGCATGGCACACCGTTCCAACAAAAACCAAGGAATGGACAACAAGGTGGTGGGTCTAGAATAGATTTAGCAAACAAATTTAGTATCCAAGTCTTAGATGAGGAAGATGCAATGAAGTAGGTGGACCTGAATGGGGTTGCTTCTAGTGTGGCAAGCATTGACTATAATAACATAAGGAAAATAATAAGAAAACGAGCTATTAGACATCCAGAGTTCCCCTTCAAGAACTTCAAAGTGAGAAAGTCCCACCAATAAGGATTCACACATTGAGGAACTCATTTAGAGGGAAAGAAAATAACCATGTTTCCAATGTCATTATAGATGACACTACTGTGATTGTCATGGGAGATCAATCCACCAACACCCTACCATTAACTTTCTAATTTGGCTCAAACCACACACCACCAACAACTATGGGTACCCAGGTGTCATTGAAGGGTGGTGGGGGTATACATATGGAATAGGAAGGCATACAAATCAATAGAGCTTGACCGTTCTGGGTCAAGGAAGTGGGGGAGGAAGAACCAACAAGGTGGGTAGAGGACAAGATAAGCTTGCAAATCAATCATTCTGACACATGATATGCACATCATGGAACATGCAGGGCATCTATTCGATGGATGTTCAAAACACTATAAAGAAATTCTCTCATAGATTTCATATTTATGTTTTGGGTATTTTTGAACCACACATGAGCGGAAGGACTATTAATAGCATTATCATACAATTAGGCTATGATTACTCTCACAGAGTGGAGGCAAAAGGTTTTACTGGGGGCATTAACCTAGTGTAGGTATGGTGGAGGTTTTGGCTCTATATAAACAACTCATTCACTGTGTGATCAATAAAAGTTATTTGCTCATAATCATGTATGTCAGTACTAAGCAAACAATGCGACAAATCTAATGGAGTCATCTGGGTACCATCATGACGACATCCTCCTTGTCGTGGCTAGTGCTAGGCAATTTCAATGATGCTATCCACCCTCATGAGAATATTGGTAGTGATAGGATAGTCTTTAGTGGTTGTAGGGAGTTCTTAGAAGCATTAAAAGGAGTTGGCCTTGAAGATTTTGGGGTGTCAAGTTCCAGTATGACCTTCAAGAAGGGGCTACTTCAGGAACACCTAGACAGAGTGGTGGCCAATCTTAAATGGATAGATAAGTGTCCCCTCACACATGTGGATGTCCTTCCTAATATTTCCTTGGATCATGCTCATATTTTGGTCTGAACAAAGACTTTACTCAATAAACACTCTCCTACTCTAAAATGAATGTGAATTTGATCAAACAAGAGTCCTTTAAAAACTTCTTAAATCAAACATGGAATGAGGATATGAATATTGGTAAGGTATGATGATAGAGCCAATCATGTGATGATTGACATGGCATATACCTTAAGGAATTCAATTAATACTTATAAAGGCAAGCTTCGAATTTATTTTGTTTAATTCAGTAATGAGATAATGATATAACATTATAAATGTCTAGAGAATTATATTACCCAATGACGTATGTATTCAAGTTACAACCCTTGTAGATGAGATCATACATATGTTAAGAGTACATATACATATTCTCATTTTGTCCTTGATCGGTTGTTATTATGGAAGGTTGATAGACAACAATAACACATAAAATCAGAGTGTCAGTTGGTTGATGACTAAATCTCATTTTTCATGATATGACAATATCAAACCAAGCACACAGATACATCTTAGAGAATATTGTAATAGACAAACCCACCTTGAGAGTGACACATGGTTTTGGTGGTGATAGTCATCTCTCATAGTCAAGGTGGTGATTCATCTAAACTTCTTTTTGACTGAGATGCGTCTCAGTCAAACTTATTTTCGACCAAGCTCAGTTTTGTTTGTAAAAAAGTAGCTAGTGTGCAATTACTATTTTAATCTTATTATATATCTTATAATGGTTACTTTCACATTAAACTCATACTAAATACTCCCAATAGCTATCTTTTCTATACCTAAGTGTTCACCATATATATAAGTAAGATATGGACACCCAAATCACACTTGAGCAAGCCAACTACATGACATCATTCCAAGCATAGATTATCATATTGCTATCTGCATCTACCTTCAAGATAGCCTAAGATTTAGCTTATCCTTAGTGTCCTACTTCACCAAATATTGACTTTCCTAAACCTAAGTGGATTTGATCATCACTTTTTCATTAGTGCTTCTTGTATATCATGTGAGATTTAGTTGAAATTTCCTTCATCCCTTCTTGTTCCCTATTTGGTTTGATTCTTTGTGCTACTTTTGGAAGAAGGTTGTGACAAAGTACTTTGGAGCTACTTCTTGCTAGAAGGTTGTGTCCAAAGAAGGTGGAGGTGGATTGCATTCTTCTCCAAAGAGGGTGATCTTATAGCATCTGCAAAGAAGACGATAGTTATCCTTTAGCTAAAAAGGAGGTTTGTCATGAGCCAAAAAGACACCAATAATTATATTTTGTATCAGCATCTAAATGGTAATAAAATATATGTTGGAAAATTCTATATGGAACCAACTGGGTAGTGGACTGATGAAATTTAAGTGAGAACCAATCTACCATCTTGTGTCGCGTGGCGCCATAACTTGTTCTTTACTTGATATACTCTTTCTCCTACAATATCTATTTAAGCAAGTTGCAATTAACCAACCTTGTGTTATAGGTTGTATCAAATCATATTTTTTTAATTTACCCTCCTCTAGAGGTTTAAATTGGATTCAAGGAGCCTTGAAGATGGGGAAACTCTCTTGGGCAAACTCAACCTTAAAGGAGCACATGTCTACCAACCTACTAATTTTTATGGATCCAACTACACTTATCGGAAGAGGCATATACATTTCTTTCTTCAAGGCTTGATATTTGAATTTTCAAAGACGGTAATCTACCATATGTGCCTCCTACAATGAATCCTGACAATGGAATGTGTCAATGGTAAGAAAAGCTACTTTAAATGCTAAAGTTATAACTAATATATATTCTATCCTATCTCATAGTGGGTTTAATATAATCTCATGTTGTGAAACTACTTATGATATTTGGAGAAAATTGTCTACTATTCCAGAAGGAACCAAGCAACTAAAGAATACTAAGATAAATATGCTTTACCAGAACCTAGAGTTATTTCACATGGAAAGCCATAAGTCTATTTCTAAAGTGCACTCTATATTTACTTCTATTATAAATGCAACCCAAAAATTTGGAAGGAATATTGAAGATCGTTAGATTGATACCAAGATTTTGCATTCTCTAAGCTTTATGTATGAAAACAATGTTACATCCATATAAAAATCTTTAGATCATTCGACCAAAAAAAGAATCTCCAAATCTTTCTACTTCATAGCTTGAAGAACTTAAAAGTAACGTAGAGGCTTCTGAAGTCAAACTCCAAGAACTTGATATCAAATATGAATAACAAAAAACAATAAAAAAGAGAACAGCCCTCAAAGAAAGGGTTTCAAAATAGCTGTCTTCTTCATTATGTGTCTCGTCTAGTAGTTAGGAAGAAATAAACTACAATGGTAAGAAGTTAAAATTTTCTTCTAATAAAAATTGTAGATCATTTTCAACTAGATGTCATGCTTGGAGGAAAAAGGGACATTGGAAGGATGAATGCTCTAAACTCAAGAACAAGAAGAACTTCAATGTCAAAAATAAGAAGTCCTATCATTCCCCTTGGGATTCTTCTTCAAATCTGGGGTCAAATGATGAGGATGAAGTTTCCACCATGTAGTTGAAATACTAGTTGACAAACATAATGACTATGAAGAACACGATGAATAAGGTGTACAATGTGATGATAGTGAGGTATCTCTCTCAATGTTTTCCAAAGATGAACTTATTGAAATTGTTGAAATTTACACCCATTTTTTTTGAAAAATATAAGAAAATGAGAAACAAATTGTCTTGTATTGTTGATTCTTTAAATATAGAGTTTAGTGAGATAAATGATCCATATGCTAGTGAAAAGAAAATAATAGATTAGATTGTTTCTCAAATTACTTACACGCAAACTCAAGGTTTTACTCTTTTAGGGAAGTTGAGTAGAATGAAGAAACAACCTATTCATTGGTTACATTTTGATTATGATCTTATATTCCTACACTTCATGATCATGTTTGAAGTGACAACATTCACGGTCTATCTATTCGCCTTGTTAGGTTTCTTTCTTGAGTTGCTTTACAACCATTGTTTTAGGTGTGGGGTATTTTTAAATTGAACACCATATTCATTTTCTAGGTGAAGACAGACCTCCTTTTCAAATTGCAGGGTATCAAGGTGTGGTTTGAAGTTTTAGGAGCCTCTCCATAGCATGGACAATGATTTTTAGTAGCCAAACACCTGACAACCAGAATTTATTTGGTCCTTAGGCCATCATGGAGTGTCCATCAGAGAAAACATTTCAACCATTGAGGGACGCTTAGCTTCCATATGATCGTCCAACAACCCTTGACTTGGGTTTTGAATCTTTTGATGTGGCTATTATAGATTTGTTTAGTGCATAAATAACCATTTCTAAATTCATATTACTGCCACTCATCCTCACCTCCTTCAGGAATAGGAGAGGGTGTTCAGAATACCCTAAAAAGTATCTCTAGAAAACTAGTGTTTTATGAAATGAGTGTCCCAATGGCCATACACCACCATCAAGAAGACATTATGATCCCATTATTCCATGGGAATCCCCGACCCACTTTTAGAATGGGTTCGGTTTTACCCTCAACCCAATTATCATTCCATAGTGATGTGTCTTCCCCATTAAGAACAATATGACCAATGTGAGATACTATTTCCTCCATGTGGTTATGAATGAATTTCCACATGCATGAACCTAGCATTTGGCATCTATCTTTAAGGTGTACATACTTAGCGAGCATAATTTCTCGCCAATGGATATTATGTCTAGTGCAAGTATCCCACATAATTTTGGACAACAGGGCCTCCCTTTCAAGCTTGATTATGAGCCCTCCCTAATTTCTAGCAGACACTACCTTCTTCCATCTTGTCATGTGGAGCTTCTGACCCCAAATGAAGGTCTTGATGCTTTGATCAATAGAGTCGCATACAGAGATATGGAGGTGAGTGGTTTGCATCAAATAGGAAGGAGTGGCTTGAGAATGGATCTAGAAATTGTGAATCTTCCAGTAGAAGATAGGACATGATTAGCCCAAGCATTGATTTTCCCCTCAATGCCATTCAGTAAGTTCAGATATAAATCTTTGTTTGCTTATCCGTGTAGGATCAGAACCTCACGATGATGCCCCATGTTTTTAGTTTGTTCCTTGCCCATACGATGTCATATGTTCCTCCTAGTTATTCTACTTATGTTCTTAGTGAAGAAGATAGTTGACTTCTCTCAATAGCATCTAGCCTGGAGGCCTTGCCAAAGTCACATAGGCACTAGATAATGATCTTTGCTTGAGACAGGGAAGCTTCACCAAATAGAATAATGTCATATGCAAACCACATGTGGGTTATCATAGGCCCCTTCATGGTAAGCCACAGTGCAGACCATCTTCCCTCATCTACTAAGCCATTGATGGCTTGACTCAATCTTTCTAGGTACAGGTTGAGGATATAGGGTGATAGGGTGGCATCATGAAAGACACCACTTGTTGGCTTGAAAGGTGAAGTGGTATCCCCCTACCAAGATAAAGCAATGTTGTCAGAAGAGATGATGTTCATGATGAGCTAGATGAGATTTTCCAGTACGGAAGTCCTTCTAAGTGTATCCCAAATAAACCACCATTCCATCCTATTGTATTCCTTTACCAGATTGATCTTGACAACCATGCAAGCCTACCCTAAAGATCTCGATCTCATTGAGTGGACAACCTCCTGTAAGAGGATGATGTTGTTGGCTATGTGCCAACCTGGGATGAAGCTACTCTGGAATGAAGAGATCATGTTGTCCTAGAACGACTTGATTCTCTCCCAGAGGATCTTGGATAGTAGCTTCAGGCTGGTATTATTTGAAGCAATAGGTCTTAGTTGTTGATAAGTTTCCAGATTTGATGCCTTAGGGATGAGGATGAGCGTAGAATTCATCATCTTGGTCAGAATACGGGCATATGCAAATCATTCATTGATAGTTGGCTTTAAAGAGTTCTTCACTTTCCACAAGTTAGTTTGGACAAACTCTACATCCACACCATCAAGCTTGACTTCTTTAGTGGGATTCATCTTCATGCGTACAACATAGATTACATGAATTGGTTGTCACCACAAGAACAACTACATGAGTCAACAAGTATTATTATAAAGCACCAAACACATCAGATATCTTGATAACCCTAAATCACCTTATTAGGGATTCTGATCGATCTACTGGCAAACCAGTCTGGGAAAATTTACATATGTTGTTTTCTTTGTTGATTCATGTTTATAAAGAATCCTCCAAGGATCCAATTTGTTTATGTATTCTTTCAATCATGCCCTCCTCTCCTTCATTGTCCATCAATGTCGTTAAGTCACCCTAATCCAATTGCATAAATTGAGTAATGTATATAGGAAGGAATGGAATAAAGGAGTATATATGTTACTTGTTTTGGAACATTGTTAAGAAACCACAATTAAATGGTTCAAACATCATGAACACATCGCAATGATCTAATTTTCATATGGATAACCACCAAATAAAATGATTTTGTTTTTTTAGCAAGTGTGGGACTCCTTGTTCATCTAAAGACATATATTATGGAAAATGAAACATCAAAGAAAGCTTACTATCTATACATGTTATCTATATCAAAATTGATTTGATATTAGTGAGTAGCAATGCTATCGAACAATCTTCTATTTTTCTCCTGGGGAACACGATAATAAATTGAGATGGAAGAGATGAATCTTCATTGATATATGTAAGTAACATCCATCTACTATTACAAGAACAATAGCAATCTGGCCTCTATCAACAAGTTTCTTCCATATCTCCATGCAAAACAAATGATCCATATCTCATATTCTTCTAGATGGAGAAAACAAATAGAAGTAATGATAATTCCTTTCCTTCTTACATTATGTTAGTAGGGGCTTTATAGATAAAATCTCCCAATCAATCAAAATGAAATGTTTTGGAGAATTATAAATCCAAATACAATTAGCCCATGAAAGATAGACCACTTTGGTATAATAAGATCCCACCATCTCTTTGTATTGACTTTACTCAACTTATTTTAGAAAATTGAATTCTTCTCATAAAATAGAACATCAGGCTGAGAACTGTAAGACTTAGATCAGGAAAACACCTTCAAGGGAAGTTATGGGTCCTATTTGCAATGACCCTATCAATCTTACCATAAATCCCAACACATGCTTTATGAATGTTTTCTTATTCAAAAAATCAAACATACATTTGCATCTTGGAACCTGGGATGAAATAGAAGATCCACTGCCAATAGTATTTGACATATATGGAGTATCAAGATATGTGAATTTAGTAACCATATCCACATCCAAAATCCATTGGAGGTGGTATTACTGGCTCAAATTAAATCATTATTTAGGTATTTTGCACTGTATTTTACATTGACCCATATGGTCCATAAAGTGTCCTTAGAAGCTATGTTCCATATATTCATAAGCATACTATCTTTAGTCATGTTCTTGATTGTGTGGGACTGAGAACCCTTATTTATTAGGTCTAGAAATATTGTTCCAACTAACATAATGAACCTTATCTCTAGAGAATAACCTTACCATATGAAGTTCCTAGACAATCTCTTCCATAAAATTAGGAGGGAAGGGGAAAGATAACAACCAAAACAAGTGAAGAGTGGACACGATTGACACAATAATTTCAACTCTTCCACTAAATGATAAGTTTTATAAGTTCAAACCCTCTATCTTACTTTCATATTATTTGAACTATGTGATATTGAAAAGGACTAAATTTCCTACTGAACAAAGAAAGTCATAAATACCTCATAGGAAATTCACCAAGGGTATTGTTTAGATCTTTATAGATGTCAGATTTATTAGACGCTTTACAATGAAAGATGTGACTTTTTCTATGATTAGTAACCAAGCCAAATTTCATTGCAAACTCATAAACAAGGAATTTCATATTCATAGCATCTTTCCTTGAGTCTTTCATTAAAATCATCACATCATCTGCAAAGAAGATGAGAGGATGTGAGATAAGGTAAAGTTAATGCAAACAATTGGTTGAATTACATCTTGTTTTACAACCTTCTTCATTAAATCCCTACAATTGTTTGGAGATAGAAATAGGCATCCATTGGAACCCCTTCATGAATCCAATTAGAATGAATAATCACATTAGTATCCTTTTCATTCACCAGAACATGTAAAATTATATTTTCAAAGATTTTTTTAATCTATTCCTTCTATCAAAGAGGAAAATACATTCTCTTAATAATTAGCAAATGAAAAGGCCATTTAACGTAATCATAGGCCTTTATAAGTTCAAACTGAATGCAAAGCTTCTTAGGGGTGTTTGATTTCAAAAAATAACTAACCATTCGGTTATTCAATAGGAGTTCACACAAAAATCTTCTCCTTTTGATGAAAGCAGCTTAATTGATACTAATAAGACAGGGAAGGATATGATGACGCCTATTGGATAAGATTTTAGAGATTATCTTATAATTAAATTTACAAAAAATAATTAACTTCCAATCTTTCACATATTTTGCGTTCATAACTTCGAGTATGAGAGTAATATAGGCTTGTTCACATTTGTAAGCATTATGATAGTGGAAAACAATTCTTGATAAAACAACAAACATCTTGAGTAGTAATCCCAAGAGATTCTCTCACTACCATTTCAATCTCTTTATCAATATCAAGATTACATATATCATGTACTTCACAATTAGAAAGTTTAGGAATGTCCCAATCATTATTAAGCATACCTACAATAGAATAATCACAAATGTAATTATCAAAAAATGTATTCTAGAAAGAATATGCATGTGGAGGGACATACTCTTCACCATAAAAATTAGCATCATCAATCTTCATATAATGGATAGATTTCCTATCAGACTTGACTTTAACCGAGTTAAAGAAAAAAGATGTACTTATGTCACAAAGTTTCAGATAATTAACCCTTGAAACTTGTAAAGCTAAGGACTCATATGCATCAGACACATTCAATGAAAGTTTCCTTTTCTTGAGATATATATCCCACATATTAGTGTCAAGAGGATTAAGATCATCATGTGTTTGTGTAGTTGTTTCAACAAATACTAAGACTCAAGAATTATCGCTAACATCTCTAGACTCCTCTTTTTGGTCCATTTTAGAATCTTTTGATTATTGTTTTCATTAAATTAGATATTATGCAAATAGGGTTTCCTTAACCTAAACCCTCCAAGCTTCTTTCCCAATTGGAATACGATAGTCATGCATGGACCATGCATTAGCAAAAATAAAAAAATTATATGTTGGATATTGTTATCATATCTGATAAGAATACATGTATGATCAATACAAATATATTTAGTTACATCACCCCACAAGTTTCTAAACAATGAATTAAAATCTTCAATACAAAAATATTTGTCTATTGTAGAAATTTACATCAAAATGTGTGAACTTTATCATTATGTTGATTATTATCCCAAGGATATAAACGACCTTTAAGATTTAATTCAATTAAGTGAACATCAACTATACAATAACATGAGTAGGAGAAATCTGAGTTATTGGTAGACATACCAAAGATTGTGTTCTTAGAGTCAGTTGAGCAGGTTCAAACCTAGAATTTTGGGGTTATGTAGAAAGATGATCTTTGGAAATAGTAGAATTAGGAAAACAGAACAAACATCAACATAGTTATTTGCATTACTATCCACATGTATCCATTTCTTCTTACTTTCTATCCTTGTGCAAATATTCAATTTATGCTCAAAGGATCCACACACCTAACATATCTAAGGATCCATTCATACTCCGCTATTACAATATGATTATCACCATGATTTCTTGTTGGGATGGTTTCATTCATAAGAGAATAAATGATAAATATAAGAATATGAATACCAATGTGATATAAAAGTCTTATAGCTTTTGTAGAAACATCTAACCATATAGGTTTACCCTAAAACCGTTTGAGATGACATAGAATTTCCTAATTGTAGAATTCCAATGGGAGATCAGGGAAACATATCCATCTAGGGGATTCTATTAATCTCAACTTATCTAAGTGTTCAACTATCTTCCATTTCTTCATTTTAAGGGTTTCCCTCTGAAAAAACATGGATTTTTCCAAAAAAAGCTTTCACATCATTCAGATCCTCAAACATGACAATAAAGAAGATTTTACTGCTCATAAAGACTTTCAATGAGGATGACAGCTTCAAGACCACATCTAAGTTTCTAACAATCGTAGGACAATATGGCTTCAGTTTGACAAGGTATCCCGATGTTGTATTTTGTCACATCTTCATGATGTTCATGACTTGGGACTTGGCATACTATAATTCACCTTCAGCAACCAAAGGAGAGATGAACCATATTGTTGAGTTTTTGCTTTGTCTTGAATATATATGACCATATCCTAGAGGTACAAGAAATGAAGATTGAGGGATTATGCTTCTCTTGACTAAGTGGAGGAGGAAATAGTGGAGAATAAATGAAAGGGAGTCCCCTTCTCCCTCCTTTAGTCACCTTTCTTATAACCTCACAACTTTTTGAATATATGCCTCATGCCATCCTAACCATATGATTATAGAGGAATCACACTATTTTAGGCAATATATATATCATTTCCTATTTAATAGAGATAATGATTATGGATGCCTAATCACAAGTTGTCCAACAACAGTGACAATGTTTCAAAAACCAAAACCAAAGATGCTTGATGGTTTGATACCACTGTAGGATTTAATGGAAGGAGTGCAAAAAAATAAAATGAAAAAAATACAAACAAAATCACATGCCACACATCAATCATACCCATAAAACATCATTACATTAAAGACAAAAAAGGGATATCAAATATTCCTTAGTGCACATTAGTTGTTCAACAACTAGACACACTATGTGCTTGTTGCACATGTTAATATGGATCTGAATATGAAGTTGGTGTAATGTAATGACACAATAATCCTTCAAAAAACAATAAAGTGAAAACTCATCCTCCTTGAAGACTAAACTCATACTCCAATCCTCCAAACACATACCTTGACCTACACATCATCCTTCTAGATGAAGGGAACTCTTGAGCCATCACCTTGAAATCTAAGAATTGAATTAGACTTGTTGACGTGCTAGTGTTTCTCTCTCCTTCCCTCCTCCTATCAGAGGGTGATGTCCTTGGTGATGCTTTCTATCTCACTAACATTACAAAATTTAGGGGAAACATATGTGTGTTATACCTTATACATCCCCCATTTCAAATATGAATCATGGGTTACAATTTATAAAAAACTAATCATTTTCTTCGTTGCAATCTCCAAATAGGGAAAAGATTAGAATTACCCAGACAACAGTCCATTATACTAGATGGGAGTCTTAAGTGTTTGTCTATACTATTTGGACACTTCCAATTCTATCTCATTGACAAATGGGAATCCTATCTCATCAACTTTCTAATTTGGTGTTTCCCAATGCAAATACTAAGCTGATTGACTGACCCATTCAGTTGATCGCCATGTTAGTTATACCGAATTAGTTGAATAGTCATTTTTTTGACAAGTAATCTATCTTTTTATGTATCGATCACTGAGTAAATGAACTAACTTTTCCATCTAATCATTTGGCTCAGTATTCAACATTTGCAAAAGTCAGAATCATTCAGATTATTATTGTTACTAAAAACATCTTTTACCTTAAGCATCCTTACGTGTTCAACCTACAACTTCCATGTTACCTTGGTAATGATATCAAAAAGTTCACAAGAAATAAGTACCTAGAAACACAATTTAATAACCAAGTAATTGGAAAAAGTTGGAGCCATTAGGGTACCAATATATGTCATGCCTTTATGTGACTTGTATAAGGGGTATTACTTATTGGAAGTAGAATATTTGGCTTTAAGTTGTTTTAGTTGTTTGAAGTAGAATATTCGGATTTTAAACTCATTGATTCCCTCTTCACTTTGACTTAGTGGTTGTACGTGAAAACATGTAATGGCATTAGACTAAGAAGAAAACCTTTAACAAATTTTCATTATGTATTTTTTATATAGTATAAATATGTTCAGATGTATCATTAGGAAATAAATATATATGATCTTAACAATTACTGTTTATTGTATAGAATATAAAAGAACCCCAACAATCATTAATTGTTGGGAAGTAGGGTCACCCAAAAATAGTAAGATACCCCTTCTATTATAGAACTTCCACCTATTTATACATTGATTTAACATCCCTAAATGCTCACTCTTTATAGTAAGCTGTTGTTCATGCTAATCTAATGGGTGACAGGTTTACGTCAAAGGTTTGAAAATTTCTACTGTAGTTGCAACAGGAGTCGGAGAAACTATAACAAGATACTTAGAGTATGAATGTTTGTAAATTTCATGTTAAGGAAAATTAATGTTGTTGAGAACAACTTTGACACCTTTATGGCTATATTTTAGGTATGTTGGCATTTTTTGAGGTAATGTTCATTCCAAAATCCACTTATATTGACACAACTCATGTCCATAATGGAAATTTTGATCTATGTAAAATAAGAAAGAGTAATGTTTGTAATTGAATTATTGATCAATTTAGGTTTATATCCATTTATAGCCTTTCTTCAAGGATATCAATGCAAAGTGCCTTATTCGTATATGTGTAATGGTTACCACCTATGTGTAGAAGGGTCATATGGTAAATTTCATTCATAACAATTCACTCACCATCAATACCAATAAAGTTTAATTCTCCCATTTTATGGTAGTTCATCATATATTTTGTTCTTTTGATTTGGGTGTCGTCACTCACCAACAATATTTGTAAAATTTTAGTTATATTATTATTTTGTCATCATAATGGATAGTTATGAGTTCATTTCCCATATATCTTTGCAACTCAAATGTTCTCAACGTAAGAAGCATATGCACAATTTTACCACACTCAAAACATTGAGATGCAACATATCCAAAATGTGTTTTGTCATAGTAAGTTAGGGTGAACTACACATGACCATTATTATTTGGTTTAGCTTGAGACAATTGATTAGAAGGGGCTTTTTCATCGTGGCATGATCATGTAGATTGTGTTATCCTTACAATGACTAAACAAATGACTGTACTATTTTACTAATTGTTTCTATACAACTTTTAACATCTCCATTAAGGATTTCTCATCTTGTTCGTCATTTATATTTAGTTCTATGTAACTCATTTCACATTGTCCTAGAAGTAGTCGTCGGGAGCAAGGTCAAATGAAGTATGTGCAAACCATAAATGAGAATTAAAATCCATGGAGTACAAGAGGTACGGATTAAAGACTACACTAGTATAGAAACTACCTCTAGCGTCATTTAAACGACCTTATAACGTTGATTTCTTATAGACAACTAAGTGGGAGACACTACAGACACAAGTCTAAGACATCAGTTATTTGGGGACACACAAATTGATGACGGGATCCGGCCTCATTTGCTATGATAAAAGAAATTGACACAGGTAGGAGTCTGATTCGTCGATTTAGAAACCAAAACTGATATCATAATGTCATATCAGGTCACATTTGTAACTTGTAAAGGTTCATGAGTCACTGGTTGATAAAATAAACTGACACCGATTGTGCATCTAAGGCATTCGTTGCATCAAGTAAAATTGACGATTTAGTGATACAATATTGGTTTCTTTAGAAAAATTGACGATTATGACCACGCTGCCCAGCCATCATCTTAATAAAGACCTATAATGTTGCTTTTAGTCCCAAAACTAACGATTCAGACCTAATAATGTCAATTTTTTGTAATAATTGGCAAATTTGTTATGTTTTATTAAATAGTAGGTTTGTAGACCTATTGTCTAGCTGATCAGCGGGATGCAAAACCTATAGTTCTAAATTGTAGGTTCCATCGTACGTTTAGCTTAACAATAGGCCAACTAACCTGCAAAACCTGCAATAACAAGCACAATCCATCCACTTACAAGATGCATTCTCCAATCATATTCTCATCACATGTATGAACATTATTCTATTCATTCATCGTCACATTCATTCACACATATGATACTTCATTCACATATGCACCAATTCCATTCTCATACATGTTTCTACACAATTCTGTTTGTAGTCATTCATTTCACATTCACACACATGTATATATTTATTATTCACATATGCACCAATAATTTACTCAGATCAATTTTGAAGTTACAAGAAGTCATAAGAACCACATGTATATATAAATAATGACATGAAACTTTAGAAAACTCAAACTTTATCTCGATCAATTTCAAGGTTCACAATCTTAAAGAAGGCTTGTTCCCATTGTTCTTGTATCTCATCTAGATTTTCTGTCATATAGGGCCTTTTCATATTTAACACCTACAAAGAGAATGACATAATATATTGAAAAAGTTTGATATTTTAATAAAATCAAATCACTTTATTTACTAATGATGATCAATACTATATATATAGATTACATTTTGTATATAATTTATGTCTAGTGCCTCATATTTGATAATTATATCCATATACCACATCACATAGTATATGCATGCACAACCATTGTCTTGTATAGGGCACTATAATTTTCTACATACAAAATGTTAATAAATAAAAGTAAGCATAGTTGGAATTTAAATATATTAAAGTTAGAAAACTACATCAACATTCTACCAAATTATCACTTCCTTTTTGTTCTCCACCTTTCCTCTAGCCTTTTTGAATTCTTTTAAAGCCCTATACGATAATGAAACACATTAATTTGCATTAGTAAATTATCATGTAATAATATATGTTATTGGATATAAATATAAAATTTTCTCATGTAATTTATTTATTTTCATTTCATGTTCCCCACTATCTTCTTCATCACCCTAGGATCTTGATAATACATAGTTAGCATCGCGAAGATAATAACTAACACCCAATGGTTGTTCCTGAGTGGAAAGAAGGAAAACAAAATGAAACTCAATATCCACAATCAAATGTAATTCTTAAGTCAAAATTATAAGAAATTTAAGTAAACTTACTCAACGTTGAACAGATCTATAATCACATGCTTTTTCGCTTTACCAAAATATTTAAATGCGACAGAGCAGTAGTTGCTAACATTTGTAGGTCTTTAACTATATGGATCAATGTTGGAATGAGAAATTCAACATGGGGCAATGTTAACTCTGTACACACCTTATGTAAGTAGCTACAAAGTGTATATCATGTATACATTAATATATAAGAAAACAGATCAACACATATAAAATGAGGTATTTATCTATATAATATCTCACCATGTCCAAAGTTCTATCACATATGTATTCAACCAAGCATTAGTAAACATCTCCAAAACATCTTGCAAAAATTTAGTAGTCTCGTGAGGTTGACCTACAACATCCTCCTTAATATGGATGATCATAGGAGACTCTTCTTCAAAGTTTCCTATACATATTTCCAACTCCTGCAGTTAGGACCAAGCAAGTCGAATAGGTCATTTGCAAGCCAACCATGTAATTGAGGAGGAGGTGGAGGTGGAGGGTGACCTTTAGGGGGTTTCTTAGGCACTATGTCAAGCATATATATATATATATATATATATATTCTCATATCAATTGTCATGCATATACATATACAAACACAATATAGATTTAGCATATATCAGTATAGACACCTCTCACTTTGGGCCACACAACCAGGCCACCTTCTACATCACCTATTTTATGGTCATATGGTAGTGCATTCTACTTTATAGGGTCATAGACAAGCTTTGATGTCACACAAACCACATAGATGGGTAACCGAACATCATGAATCATGACACCTTCAAGGCGTGGGTAAGCTGCACCCAATGAAATGACATATCCTTGTAATAAAAGACAACACGGCCTCAACCCCAACAAATTTTCATAGAATGTTATATATACCTAAACTCAAAAATATTATACAAATTATTATGAAAGACTACTATGTCATAAAGATACTTATAGCAGATGTGCTAGGTGGTGGGCTCATAGGATTACTCCCAACCAACCCTGTCATAGGGGGTTCCACCTCATACGAAGAGCGGGGTGCAATAAGTACTATATGAGTAGTTGAATGAGAAGCATGATATTGTCTCATTGCTTCCTCTATTCCCTTTGCAATCATCTCTTGTATCTTTTCATCAGAGAATCCTACTTTCTTCACCGATTTGTGCTTATGCTCTGATGGCCCAAAGAAGCCACATATATTGACACTAGAGCCAACAACCCTAACACGCCCAAGATGCTCTGGGTTACCTAGATAAATGGTTAGTTCATCTCATGTGCCCTTAGGGATGAACTTGCCTTGTTTCCATTGCTCCTAGAGTTCCCGCTAATCATTATCAATAGCAATTGGTAAGCAAAACATAACATCAAGATCAAGGTGAAACATAACAATCATCGATAATAATTGCTCTGAGAGTTGAATTTTACCATTTTTGCAGCCACCTCAATAGTTGTAGGGTTGGGTATTACTCGATATTTGTTTTTCCTCCCAGCCGTCCACAGATCATGGAGAGGTAGATGTGCAAGAGAAGTAGAGAACTCAACATTCCTAGGAGTTGGTTGTTGAGAAGAATATGTTTGTAGTTACTTTTGGCAAAGACTTGCATAGCCATATGGACTCACATTGTGGTTGTGCACATTCTTTGCATGCCTTTCTCTTTGAGCATATCTTATACCCTTGTTAGTCCAAAACATATGTTAAATATGTAATACAATGAATTCATAAGAATACATTCAAAATGAGGAGTGATGCTTGATACTTTTAATTTCTCAATTTATCTCATAGCAAAAAACACCTCACACACCTCTGGGTCAAGATAGTTCCTTTTCTCAGTGTTTCACTTCATCTTTTTCTTAGTGTCTCGTATGTATTCTCTTGTCAGATTTCTCGTATAATTCCTTATTTACCTTCCACAACATTGTATCATTTTTTTACGCTGTAGTTCATCCAGATCAAATATGCTCTGCAAAAATTCATATACTTAATGGAATATCCTTAAAAACAAATTTATAAATATCTTTAAAAATAGAATTATAAATGATAATATCTCACACATAGTTCCTTCCATATTAAGTTATTCTTGCCTTGATCAACTTTATTCCATGATTCTATGTTTAGATCCATTTTGATACGAGACAGAACCACTAGATATGACACAATAGAACTGTGGTTCTTCCCAACATGACTTCCTTTATCGTCAAACTCAATTAACATTTACTCAGTGTGATCACCATGCATATATAAGTAAGTGCCAATCAATGTTTGGTATTGGCAAGCCAACTGAGAATAGACTGGAGCCATGATACTTTTCATAATACTCTACTTCTACAAGATTTACAATGAACTGCCTTTTACCATGAAGAAAATTGAGTATTTTTCTTTTATAAGATCATCGATATAAAATACTTGCTTCTCCTGTGATGCCATTATGAATGGTTCACCCTTCTTACCAATATTTTCTAAATTCATTAATGCAAAATGGAATTCATCCACTACAACTCCTTTGGTGTTATCAACCCAACTACACCTATAGACTCGAACTCTAATAAACTCCCATATATCTTCATTGATGTTGTAATATGAAATTTTAGCTTCACGTAGACTCTTATCCTTCATACTAAAAAAATACAATGAGACATTTGAAGGGTGACCCCACTATTTTGTATAATACTCTTACATATCGATGCTTTGAGTAATATGAAAATTCATTTATGTCAAACCCTTGGTAACACATAACATCCATTTTCGGTTTAAAGGCGATGCATTTGACATTTTCAACAACATTATTTAGTGTTTGGGTTAGTTGATGTAAGAATTTTTCTTCAATCCACCTAATATATGTGTTATTATGATCTCTAGAAAGCCACATTGAATTGGATTGTGGATATTTTGTCTTGATGAAATTGGTATTTTTGATGATATAGATATTTACTTCATGGATGTTGTGTAAAATGAACAAGTGTGCTTGTACCCACAACTCATTACTGATTACTTTCACTCATTCTCCTAAATTCCCTTTTGTTGAAATAGTCATTAATATTTTTCTTGTTTACAAGAACTTTATTACAACTCAGAAAGTCATTGAAAAAGTCCATAACCTCCCTAGACATATTACCCTCAATAATACTCCCTTCAAGATGATAACAGTTTCAAACATCACCTTTTAAAACATTCATGTACCATTTGAAAAGATACATCGAATGCAAGAAAATTGGTCCCAACATTTTCACTTCCCTAGTCAAATGGAGAAAAAGATGTACCATGACATCAAAGAATGAAGAAGGAAAATCCATCTCAAGCTGCCACATGGTAACAACTACTTGTCTTTGCAACTTATCGAGATTCTCAGGATCAATAACTTTGTTGCATATAGTGTTGAAGAAGAATCAAAGCCCAGTTTACATGTTTTTGTAGTATATACATCAAATTTCCACGGGCAATATTTATTGCATTAGCTTGTGAAAATCATGAGATTTAAGACCAATCAGCTACAAATCCTTCATTGATACCAGTCTATGGATATTGGAAGAGTATGCATGTGGTACCTTAACAATAACCAAGCACTCGGAAAAAGTTTCCTTCTCCTTTCTAGACAATGTATAACAAAAAGGAGGTAAATATGTTTTCGATCAGTACTAACTTCTTTTGTTATTCCCTTTTCATATAGGTCCATTATGGATTTGATGCCATCATTATTCATACCTGGTATATTCAAAAAAGTACCAATTATTCTTTCACATACATTTTTCTCAACATGCATGACATTGATACAATCGCTAACTTCTAGAAAACTTTAATAAGGAAGATCCCAGAATATTGACCTCTTATTGTATAAAGATTTGTCACTTTGTGGTCAAATGATACATTTACCCTTTCATAAACAACCACCCTTGATATAGGTTTAGGGGCACTCTGTTCCTCATTCGGTCCATTGAATGCTTTGCAAAACCTTTGGTAAGGATGAACTTTTGGAAGAAAAATTCAATGACCAAGATAAACAATCTTTCCACCACATTTTAATCATATTAAATCAATGTTCTCTTCACATATAGGGCATACTTTGCATCCTTTTACTCCACTGGAAAGTCATTAATAGTGCAAAACAACATAGCATGAAAATGAAATGTCTTCCTACAAGAAGCATCATTGGTCATCATGCCTTCTCCCCCAAATTCTTTAAGTCATCAATCAGAGGTTCAATATAAACATCAATATCATTGTTAGGTTGTTTAGGGTACGATATCAACAACAATAGAATGGCGTACCTATTTTTCATACACAACCAGTGAGGAAAATTTTATATAACAATCATAACAGGCCAAATGCTATGTTGGCTTCTCAATGTGCCGTATGGATTCATCCCATCAGTACTAACCCCAAGTCATAGATTCCTAACTTCTTCACAAAATTTTGGATACAATAAATCAATATTCTTCAATTTTGGGGAATCAAACACATGTAGTAGGATCCCGTCATTATTTTTCTTTACCTATGCATGCCATCTTAAATTTTTCACATCCATGGTATTGATAAACAAGTGGTGAAATTGTGGTATTATAGGTAGATACCACATCACATTCACATGAGAGCCAGTCTAGGACTTCCCTAAAGTCGTTGTTTTCTACCTTGATGCCCCACATTTTGGATAATCTTTCAAATCAACATAGTCCTTTTGAAATAACAAACAACCATTCAGGCTTGCATGTATCTTCTTAGCCTTCATTCCCATTGGGAACAACATTTTATTTAACTCGTATGTTGATATTGGAAGCTCGTTCCCTTCAATAAAAATTTCATTCAACAACGACAATAATGACGTGAAGTTGTTGTGGCTCCATCTATTGTTAGTCTTCATAGTATACAATCTCAACACAATGTCGAACTTTGTAAACTTAGTACAACCTAATTGTAATGGTTTCTCAGAATCATACACAATATTTCTAAATAAGGAAGCTAGATCGATGTGTTGTACCCCACAACGATCAAGCATCACATCAACCATGTCTAACATAATCGGGTCATTCACATCTACATCATCGGTGAAATTTCTTCTTCAACAAAAGTACTGCTATCGACATCTGCTGATCTCATGGTAGGATTCTCTCCATACCAATACTATTATGTATATCCCTGTAAAATCCTATTGCACATGACATGACTTTTTATTTTGTCAATAGTGTTGACATTAAAGTTTTTACTGTAGTTACTACATGGGCAATAGAACCTATCTCTAGGTCGTTTCCTATGTTCCTCCATAAATCTTATAATCTGATCAAGACCAGTAATAACCTCCGAGGTGTAGTGATTTGGAATGGACATCCATGATCTATCCATTCTATTTTCAAATAGTAAACAAGTATTATTGTTTAGGGTTTACATGATTAGGTTTAGGATTTACATATTAGGGTTTACTAATTAGGGTTTATGGTTTAGAGAGTAGGATTTAGGGTTTATGTTTTACAAATTAGGGTCTAGGGTTTACATATAAGGATTTAGGGTTTATGAATTTACAAATTAGGGTTTAGGGTTCAGTAATGTGAATGTGTACCACCTATCCCATTCTTGAACACCTGATCTCACTAGTAAGTGTATAAGGTGTATTCAATTTTCAAGGAAATTTTGATAGCATTTCTCAGTAGTTCTTGAAGTACATCGGTGTAGATGATAAAATATCCACCTAATTATGTACTTTTAGAACAAATAGGGAAATGCTAACGCAACATCTGCAAAATAGAATACACATTATACATTTACATCAAAAGTGAGATAAATTGTTCAAGAATAGTCCCAAACAGGGGACTATCCACGATTTACTCCTAATGAGTAAATCTTAGATGGGTTTCTAGGACAATAGAAAATTATATACCTATGATATTAGTGTCATCATTTTTATCATATCATGCAAAAGAAAATGCATTAAGATAGGCTTAGAATAATACATGCATTTTCAAGAAAGTGTGGTCCAAGTTTCATGTTAATGTTTATGCTCAATCCATAATTATGTGCAAGGAAGGTTAAGATTCATGCTCAATCCAAAATTATGTGCAAGGAAGGTTAAGATTCACCACGTCATGCAATTAGACATCCCAATCTACATCAAATGAATTCATTTCCTAATTTAAAACACAAGGTCAAATAAATATTATCAACACATATAGAAAAAAATTGTATATTCATTCATAAACACAATGCAAACCCAAATATTTCAAGCATGGCAGACACTTTTTTTCATGTTCATTCATACAAACAATGCAAACCCAAACGTAGCTATGAAAAAATGAATCAAAAGAACTAGAGAGAAGGGGTAGACGGTCACCTTTTAAAATAATGAAGACGATGGGCAAGCAAGATGGTGGCAACCGGGCAACTGAGGTGATTGTGGCTGCAATAGTTGGAGTAGGTGCCTGTGTCTAGAGGAGGTAGAGCTAGAGTAGATGCATGTGACCAGAGGAGCCAGAGCTAGAGGTGCCTTCAGCAACACCAGTAGTTGAAGCAGGAGGCAGGAGAAGGAGGGAGTAGTGACAGGAGGCACACATGAGAAACAACTTTTGTAAGCAGGATTAAGTGGGAGAAGAATGGTGATGAAGGTACACAATTTCTAGAGCAGAACAATTAGGTCGTGATGAAATAGGAGAGTGAGAAAGAAAACCTTTGCAAGTTCTATTAAGGAACTTAGTCATCAGTTACCATAAAAAAACTAACACCAAAGTACACATGGTGGCACAACAGTGCTGACCATCATGTTCGTATTGGAGACTGAGTCGTTAATTTTGAAGAGTAAAACCTAATATAAAACCCTAATCCAAAAAAAGATAGTCTTAGTTAGGACACTTAATCGACATTTTGTGTGAGAAATTAATGACTAAGTCCAAACCTAGTCACATGTTACGTCAATAAAACCAATGAAAAAAGCCCTTACCTGAACAAAAAAAAGTCATCTCAGTACGACTGAGTCCTTGGTTTTGTAGATGAAACCAACGACCAAGAAGCAATTTGGGGGGGAAATTATTTTTGAGGAGACATGGCCGAAAATTATTGTCGTCGGTTTGTTGTCTTCAAACCAACACCATTTTTACAAGTTTTTTTGCATTTTGTAAGACTTCTAACATCGATTTTCTACTAAAAAATTGATATCATAAGTATTTCAGAGACAATTTATTTTGTGAGAAGGTATTTGTCATCTATTCTTTGGTAAACGGCACTAATCTTACAATTTTTAAGATAAATATTTTTCCATAAAAAATTTTATTCACGGGTTATCTAAAACGTTGGTTTTACTAATAGGAAATCGACCTTATAGAGATAGTGGTACCTGCATTTTTTACAATCGGTAGGACTTTAACGATGGTGACTGTTGACCTCTGTAACTGACATTGTTTAGTCTATGGTGTCAGTTTTTCTTTGGATCTGACGTTAGAAAAAGTGACATTAGAGGTTAGAAATGTACTAGTGCTAGTTCATATCAAATGTTTCTAAATATCAAAGATGATACGAAGATCATGTCCAAAAGGTAGGTATTGATAGAATTACCTACCCACTAGTTAAATGTAAGCTTGTAAATTGCACAATTATTTTTTAAGCTATGGATGTAATAGTCAATTTTATTCTTGTTTGACTAGAAAAGGACCCTACTAATTCTTACTCCAGTGTAAAATTTTGAAGGGAGCATTAGTTCCAACCTCAAAAAAGTTCCGTCAACCTCTACCTCTGAGGAAAATTTGGCACAATCCAACATTGTCTTAATTATCATGTATGCCACTCTCCATGTAGCATTCATAGACCAAACACATACGAATAAAGTTTATACCAATTTCAAGATTTTGGGTGAGTGACAAAGGATTTGAGATAATTCTATGGGATGTTTACAATGATATAGAGTTCCAATTTGATAATGAGATGGGTACTGGATATAGTGCACCAATGAAGACAAGTTAGTCAATGTATAGGTCAACCTTATGTATACTAATGTTTCCTTGACATCCATCATATATTGAATGGACATTCATGTGAAATTAGTTTCTTACATAGAAACTTTACAGAGTGGAGATTTGATTCACAAAATAGAGCTAGGTTTTGCCAAAACATAGAATGAGGAGATATAAATATAAAACATATTCAAGTAAGGCTATTATCAATGAATGAACATATCAATTTTCAAATATATAACTTCGATGAGTTGAGGAAAAGTTGAGAAAAATCATTTTAAACATAAACATCTTAACCATAATATATTAGAGTAGGAATCCAACTATAAACTTGACTAAAAAAGACCTTGCATGTGGAATTCAATTTAATTTTGATGTTTAGTAGTACTTAACGTAGTAGTGATTGAGTGGTGTTTGCCTTTTATATTAAGTATCTTTTTAGAGTTCAAAATCAATAGTCCAAGTAGGCGGATAAAAGTCCTCCTTAATCTTGAGAAATATACAACTTGTATTAGTCATATCATCCCATCATTACATTTTACATGAACATATAGTAGAGATCTAGTGAAATATTTTGTTAGATACTAAATGCGAGGGTTGAAACATCAACTTACCACATATGTTTAAGTGATAATGGCTCCTTTTTTATCCTTACAGGTTCTAATGTCAGTATAATATCATGTTGCACCTAGAGTATCTTACAAGTTGCTCCATCCATAAGATATAGCACAACAATGTGCAAACCAGTCAACAATATGGATTCTTCCTATGTATGTGAAGGCATGCAATACAAATATGAGACAGATCCGTTACATACTTTTAAAGACTAAATAAATATCGAAAACATGCTAAATGTTTCACCTTTGTAGTTAGTTATGTCTATTCTAGAAACCACATGACCTTACAATTTTTCTTGTCATAATTGTACATTATGTAAAACTAATATAAAATTTTCAATATTTTTGAGTTATTTTATTTGTTTCAATTCTTCTTCCGACCCTTCATGTAACACCCCATCCACAACAAAACACGATTACATGCTAACCAGCGGATTACCGAAAACCATGGGAAATTAAAACTGATTTACAACAAGCACCACAAGATGAAACATATAATATCTGAGCCAACACTTTTCATTTCAGAGCATATTTTCAGGGTGATAAAACATAATTTCCCATCATCTCTTTACATGAAATAACGGTTTGTCATGCTGCTTTACATAGGATACATGCCGAAAACCATTCATCGATCATTATACAAGAAACATCGAAAAACTCTCCCGAAGACCTGAGTGTATAGGGACGACACATAGGACTCTACTGCTAGACACTATCTATCCCATCGGGTATGATACCTCTACATATCATCCGTAGCCACATAATCTTCATCTCGCCAGGCACGTAAACAAAAAAGGGTTATTAACCAGCGGGGTGAGACACACAGTCCCAGCGAGAAACAAAACCCTCTACCAAGTTTGTAATGATCACAGATAACTGGTATAAGCAGATTATAGGAGCAACATACTGAGCAATGCTAACTTTATTAACATTCTTACCAAACTATCAGGAGGCATATAACCAGACATTCTATATGGAACATTATTGACAAGATAAGATTCATAAGATCTTATCACAAGATATAAAGAACATTCATATAACTACAATATATAATTGGATCATCTACACAAGCAAGGCCTCCATCAATGTTTCATGTTTTTCCTTAAGCAATATATTCTATACGGCTGGATTATGATTTCTTATGCCTTGAGGAAGTGAGTTGTCCCGCTCAAATCCAACATTTGGCTACGAAGCCCAAAACTGGTGCCATACAACGTCATTGGGAGAGCCGGACTCCATGACCTCACCTCTTAACAAGCAGGACCGCAGTCTCATGCTTAAGTGGCCTCATCCACAGGGTCAGTCGTGCAGGCTGCCTTTTTCATCATGAACCATGGGCCTATTCACCATGCTCCTGAGCCATGAATGCATTCATGCTCCTTCACACTAAGCCATGGGCCTGATCACCATGCTCTTAAACACATCTTGAGTCCACAACCGTAGTTGCACTCTAATCCTCTTATTTTTGGCTAGGAGAAACCTCACATATTCAACAATATGCGCTCCGGGTTAACCCGCAGGAGAACTCGTTTCACCATCACCTAATTACTGACGATGATGGATCTATGTCCAGGGCAAACTACATGAAAGGTTCCATTTTTCATTAATTAATACATTTTAAGTGGTTTGCAAGATTCAACCAAGTTATGTAACATGTATACTAAAACACAAGTAAACAACATAGATCTCATTGTCGGGTATTACATTGTCACTCTTATTTTTCAAAGCCAGCATTACATGTTACCACGTGGCCTCTTGCCAATCATCAAGATCCATCTCAAGGATCAACATCATTGGGACTCAACCCCATCCTCACAGAATGTCACCGCCTCTCAAGGATTACATAATCACCATGGGATACCAATCCCTTCTCTTGACATCAAAGGATAACACATCAACTTGGCACTCAGCCTTTATCAGGTCCACATACCTTCCACATCATACTGGTGATACATGTTATCTCATCAACAAGGATTATCATCATTGAGTGCATACATAACACATATTCCTCATAGCTCTTACCTGGCTATGAATTCATTGGATCCACCTGCATGGTTAGTATACATATTGAGAGAGATAACTGAATCACCAGACATAGATCTTTATGATTATCATGCTATTAGGATTGAAGGTACATGATTGTAACAACATCCATGATTATAACCATATGAAGCACAAAGTTGTGTCTTGTAAACAAATTACATTATTGTAATCAAACCACAAGCATTCTCTATGCCCTATATCTCATGAACATATCTTTGATTATGATGTCATCAAGATTAAGGTTTATAGTATTGGAATATTCTTCCATCATTATGAACATATGCAGCTTAATGTCATAATTGATGTATAAATGAATACATACTACTGTTACCACATCATGGGTATCCCATCATACCCTATATCTCAAATCGTATGCGCATCATCCCTAAGGGTTAACTTTAAGGATCATACACCATGATCCACCATCCAACCTAATCAGAGGTTCATCTATCATTAACCATAGGTAACCACTATATAAGGGTTCACAACCTATCTTATCATAGCTTCATAAATAACAAAGGTGTACACTCAAGATAACGTACATAAGTGTATCGGGTTAGAGCACAACCCTCACTAAAAGTGTCGCATACCCTCACCTAAACTAGGTAGCAACCGCAAACTCTCACTAAAGGGGGTATCATGCCAACCTGGATCTATGGTGTGTCGAGCAACCTGATCCAGAGATGTGTATCATTCATCCATTCAAGGTCGATATCAGGTAACCAGTTGTAAGGGCGCATGTCGTGCAACACATGGGCGTCACCTATCGCCCAAAACCCTACCTCCCATTAGGGTTAGGGTTTCATACCGGGCAACCCTCAGCTCTCTACCGCCTAAGGCCATATCGGCCAAGATCATGGCACCCAACAAGCACACCCACTTGGTTAACACATCAAGATACTCAAGGGGCTCTTACCCAAGGTACACTACTTCAACATTGCCATGACGCCGAAGGTACCCTATAACGGCTAAGACATCGTATTTTCCATCTCTCACTTGTATGTCCAGGGTAATATCCAAGCTCCACACATGTATCGAACAAACTTCAACTCTAAAGCCATCCAATATATCAAGCATATACTCATGTCCAAAAGAGGGAACATGTATCGGGCAAGGCATATCGGACAAGGTATCTTATCCGCATATAGGGTATCCGCCAAACACTTCATCTCTGTGTTCCCAAGCTATCATGTACACGATATGCTTATATCAGGTTAGGGCTGATGATATCGGCCAAGACCTCCTATAGATGTGTGTCGGGCAAGCAATGGTGTCAAGTTTGGTCCATCACCAAGGAATATCGGGTAGGGATACTTAGTCTCACCCAAAATCTTACTCAAGGGTAGGGATCTCATCTAAGAGTATCGTGCAAAGCACATCATGGCCACATCTCCCAACATCATATCAGTGAAGGATCAAGGTGTGAATCACAATACTCAAAAGCACCTTATTGGTCAACTAGGGTTAGGGCAACCCTATCGTTCAAGATTCCATGTCGGGCATCTAGGGTTAGGATCATCCTGTCAGCCAAAGCAAGCATATCACCCCAAACTAGGGTTAGGGCATCTGTACTTCCCAACACACCACTTCTAGGGCAATCGCCCACACCAACGATCAGCTTAGCGGTTCTAAACACATCACGACCATATTGCCCAAGATATTAACTAAGGGTTCAATTCCAAGAGCATGTTGTGCAACAAGGGTAGATCATCCATGTCACCCAGGACAACCCTATCACCCAAACTAGTGTTAAAGCTCCATATCGTCCAAGACACTAAGGTTAGGGTTTTATGTCGGCCAACCACCATCATCTTGGGTAGATGTGCATATATGTCATAAGGTCAACAAAGAGTTCACTTAGCATATCTTCCAAGGTTCAACTCTAGGAGAGGTTATCGGGAAACAACCTCAAGGAACCACCATGTGGAACACATACCAGCCAAGGGGTCAACTAGGTGTCCACCAACCATAACACCGAAATCTAAACTAATGGTAGGAAAGAGATATCGGTCACCACATCATATCACCCCAAACATATAGGCCATAGGCTCACCTTTAAAGTCCAAAGGAGAGAAAGGGGTATTGCCACAAACCATAACCAAAGCATAACTTATTAAGCAAGGTACTATATCGGGCAAAGCATAGTTGTATCGGGTAAAGCCCCATATCAGGCTAGTCATCTTCAACCTCTAACCACCCATTACCATATTGCACAAGGAAAACAAGATAAACAAAGTAATAAAACATAGAATTCCCATTAGATAAGATTTCAAGTTCCATATATACATCTATCATGGAGAAAGGTATCGATTTAAGTACAAGAACCAATATATGCATATATGGAGAGTGTGCATAATAGAGATGGTTAAGAGTTATGTAACCCACCTTAAGAGAGTCTCCATGAAAGGCACGAAGCTCCTTGGTCCAAGAAGAAACACACGTTCCTCTTCCAAGAACATCATCCATCCAAAGCTCCAAACATGCCTTCGGCACCATCACCAACACCTCAAGAAACAAAGGAAAAAGATTAGAACATACCATGGTTATGTATAGCTCAAGAAGAAGAAAGGAGGTGAGATAACCACGACCTTGCCTTCTCACATCAAGGGCCTATCCACGACTGAGAGGGGAAGAGGAAAGTGAAGAAGAAAGCACAAGGAAAAGCTATTAAAGAAGCATGACTCACCAAGGTCAGATCTTGAGCAAGGAGTCTCCATGGCCAAGGTGCTCGTCCTCCCAAGCTCCATGGGAGTTTCCTTAAGCTCCTAAGCTTCCATGCTCATCCTATACAGGTAGGGGAAGTAAGGTGGCTGAAAGGGAGCACCTGGTCAAGGAGGAAGGGAGTTGTATACACTAAGGAAGAGAGAGGTAGCAAGGGAGAGGTGTCATAACCAAATAAACCAAGGTGCGACTTGCTCTTGCACTTAACGCCACTTGTTTCCACCCTAGATGCTCATGCATGGCCTGGTGATACACTCTAGAATGTGTATCATGCAGCTGGGCACTGCCATAGCCGATACACCCCTCTTGGGTGACACACCTTCAAGCCCTAGCCGATACACTAAAGGACAAGGTTGCATATGTGACACATATATGATATAAAGACCATATAGAGATGTCACTCCTCATATATCAACCAAACAAGGCACCCCAACCTCCATCCACGTCCTAGATGATGCCAAAAAGAAGCAAGAAGACTCTAGAGTTGATAAATTGCATATTGACCCTATACTTTGGGTAATTTGCAATTTACATCAAAACTAGCACATAAAGCATAAACATCAACCAACCAAGCTCAAACTTGGAACATAGGTCCTCCACAAGGTGCCCCATAGCATCATTCTCTTTCTAATGATGCTAGAGAACTAAATTCATGCTTTACATGTGACATATTGCAATGCAACCCCTTACTTTGGGTAAATTGCTCTCTGGTCCAAAATAAGTAAACATTGCTCAAACAACATCCAAACGGGATCAAATTGGAAACATGAGCTTATCACATGATACCAAAACATCTAGAGAGATTAGATTAGGATTCTAAGCACCTTTCATAAACAAAGCAAAGAGGGTTAGCCCAAAACATGGGTCAGGGTCCTTACAAGTCATAAACCCCTAACAAGGATTTCGTCCCCAAAATCCCGAGCGGAAATAAGACGGGTGTTACTTGCACATCACATCATACAACTCCGCAAAGATCCTAAGTGTCACTGATCTGTGACCGAAATACTTGTTCTTCTCCTAGAGCTAACTTAGGGTTTCCTTATACTAGTCACAGACTCAACCCTCTGTCTCATCATCCTTTGTCTGGTAACACTCTTAGACACTGGAACATCACATGCAACTCGTATTACTCAGGTATCAGTTCCTTCTACTGATATATCACATTCATCATTACATTTCCACTGTGCTACTCTGATCTCACAGGTTCGATACTTAAGCTTCGCATAACTTGTAGTCACCATCCTTCTTCCATATACGTTCCAACTGTTCCTTCTCCTTTCACAAAGGATGTCTCTAACTCAAGGGGGCATCTTTCTCAGAAGAGGTTATCACAAGATATATACTCTAGAGAACACCTGTATGCACATGACAGGGCTCATAAGGCACCTCATTATGCATTGCTTAAAGAGAAACATGAAAAGGAGTTAAACATATTGGTTATCGGCAGCCATATCACCTCGGTTTCAAGCCTGTCATGTGTTCATGTCAGTTCCCAAGGGCACAATGAGCACCAACTCGGATGGTAACAGATATGAACTATCTCAACTGATCTGGATAGGATTCCCAAACCTTGTTCATCCATCTCTAACTACTACACATCTTGCCTGGATCTTTCGCTACTCGAAACTTAGCTAGGAGTATTACAAGGAATCAGTCTCAACTAGATGAACTTTCCCAAGATGACCTTACAACACTTCTTTTGCTTGGGTGCATACCTTCCGATGTCATGTTTATGTGGAGCATAAACCCCTAACAGATGATAGCCATACTATAGGCACTTAGCCAAATAAAACCAAAGACAACCTCTCTATCTAAGACAACTTCACACCTTTCCAAGGATATCCATTCCCAGGGTTATAATGATCCTTGACATGTCACACATAAAGGAATTCACCCGACTGTCACATATAGGAAAAGAAAGGATACAGAGAAGAGTATACTTCATCCTGCACAACTAGGTCAATAGAAGTAGATAAGAGGTAAGAAGAAGACAAGGCAGAAGGGACTAGATTCATCCGTCCCGCCAGCACACCCTGGTCAAACCATCCAGTCCTCACTTGCTTAACCTTATCAGCATTCCTTTGTGATGTTGAACTGCTATCTTGAGGGTCACCACATAAATCCAGACTCCATAACAAGCTTCAATCTTGTGGGTTCAAGGTCAAGGATGATCTATCAAGATAGTTCACCACCATACCTTCACTTATCTAAGCATCTTGATTCTTAACCTTTTGCCAGAAGGCATGTTCTCATCTTCCCATACACTTGGCACTTCTCGTACACTAGTTTTCCTTACCTTGGTATCCATCTTTTGAGTCAAAACACATCACTTCTGGTATCACCTTCATATTCTACCATTGTCACTGGATCAAAACATGTCAAGAGGATCCTACCATCATCATATATCACAGATATCTCTAACATGGAAGCTAAAGTCTAAGATCAACTGATACTTTTTGAAGTATCCAACCAAAGGTCACTCCAAAAGCATACACATCAAGTGACACAAGGTCCACTTGACTGCCATTCCGTCGAAATGAAGGAACACAAAGGAACAAACTCCTCCCATCAACCTATCAACATCTATGGTTTCATATCAAAGGGGAGGATATTATCACTTTCTTTGATCCTTACATGAGTTTTCAACCATTTGCATCGTTAATCCTTGTTCCATCTGGTTTCATCCTGTTTCTTCTTGGTTTCCTTGCACTCAACATAGGAAACATCAAGACCATTACGTGTTATTATTCTTCTTCTCTTGTTACTGTTTCATCATAATCATGATTATTTCCTGATTATATCAGATTTTTGTTTGCTCTTTGTGAAAAAGATTGTTATTCTTCACATATTCTTTATTGAACAGGGATCATCTCCCTTGTTCTCTTTTTCTTATCACGAATTTTCACTTTATACTTTCTTATTTTTGCTTACATTCATTGGTTGGTCTGAGATTATCTCAGGTTCCATCTTGTTTACTCATCACTTGTTCTCCTCTTTCTTCTAATTTTATCTTTGCTTTCAGGTATTTTCTTCATCTTGTGTAAGTTTTACATTTTAACTTACCTTGTTATCACAAGTTAATCTGTCTTTTTCCACGTACATCTCTCAAGATTACGATTTCAAGAACTTATCTCATCATATTCTTATACAAATTTAGGTTACATAGAACCATTACTTCCTCTTTTGATTATCAAGCATCCATGTTTTAAGAGGTTATGCTGCATTCATTAACTTCCTTTATAACAAGATGAAGGTATTAGCATCATATTCCTGATTTGTTATGTTCTTTAGATTGCTCCAGAATGACTATTTGATCAGAGTAATCAAGGAGAAAACAATCTAATGCTCCATACTTACCTTTGTCTTCAATATTTGAATACCTGGCCAGGACATCAAGTATTGAGATTAGGTAGTATGCACCATATTTTATGTCACGGTCCAACCTTAGACACCATCCTAATCCTAGGCCTAGTGTCCCTGTAGACTCGGCGAACCTAGAGCTCTGATACCAAACATTGTAACACCCCATCCACAACAAAACACGATTACATTCTAACCAGTGGATTACCAATAATCATGAAAAATTAAAACTGATTTACAACAAGCACCACAAGATGAAACATATAATATCTGAGCCAACACTTTTCATTTCATAACATCTTTTCAGGGTGCTACAACATAATTTCCCATCATCTCTTTTCATGAAATAACCGTTTGTCATGCTGCTTTACATCAGGATACATACCAAAAACCGTTCATCGATCATTATACAAGAAACATCAAAAAGCTCTCCCAAAGACCTGAGTGTACATGGACGACACATAAGACTCTACTGCTAGACACTATCTATCCCACCGGGTATGAAACCTCTGCATATCATCCATAGCCACATGATCTTCATCTTGCCAGGCATGTCCACCTAAAAAGGGTTATTAACCAGCGGGGTGAGACACACAGTCCCAGCGTGAAATATAACTCTCTACCAACTTTGTAATGACCACAAATAACCGGTATAAGCAGATTATAGGAGCAACATACTGAGCAATGCTAAATTTATTAACATTCTTACCAAACTATCAGGAGGCATATAACTAGGCATTCTGTATGGAACATGATTGACAAGATAAGATTCATAAGATCTTATCACAAGATATAAAGAATGTTCATATAACTACAGGATATAATTGGATCATCTACACAAGCAAGGCCTCAATCAACGTTCCATATTTTTCCTTAAGTAATATATTCTATACAGCTAGATTATGATTTATTATGCCCTGAGGAAGTGAACTGTCCCGCTCAAATCCAACCTTTTGCTGCGAAGCCCAAAACCAGTGCCATACAAGGTCATTGGGAGAACCTGACTCCATGACCTCACCTATTAACAAGAAGGACCACAATCTCTTACTTAAGTGGCCTCAGCCACAGGGTCAGTCCCACAGGCTGCCCTTTTCATCATGAACAACGGGCCTATTCACCGTGCTCCTGAGCTATTAACGCATGCATGCTCCTTCACACTCAGCCATGGGCCTGATCACCATGATCTTATACACATCTTGAGTCCACAACCACAGTTGCACTCTAATCTTCCTATTTTCGGCTAGGAGAAACCTCACATATTCAACAATATGTGCTCCAAGTTAACCCACAGGAGAACCCGTTTCACCATCACCTAATTACTGACGATGATGGATCTATGGCCAGGGCAAACTACATGAAAGGTTCCATTTGTCATTAATTAATACATTTTAAGTGGATTGTAAGATTCAACCAAGTTATGTAACATGTATACTAAAACACAAGTAAAAAACATAGATCTCATTGTCGGGTATTACATTGTCACTCTTATTTTTCAAAGCCAGCATTACATGTTACCACGTGGCCTCTTGCCAATCATCAAGATCCATCTCAAGGATCAACTTCATTGGGACTCAACCCCATCCTCACTGAATGTCACCGCCTCTCAAGGCTTACATCATCACCATGGGATAGCAATCCCTTCTCTCGACATCAGAGGATAACACATCAACTTGGCACTCAGCCTTTATCAGGTCCACAAACCTTCCACATCATACTGGTGATACATGTTATCACATCAACAAGGATTATCATCATTGAGTGTTATACAGAACACATATTCCTCATAGCTCTTACCTGGCTATGAATTCATTGGATCCACCGACATGGTTAGTATACATATTGAGAGAGATAACTGAATCACCAGACATAGATCTTTATGATTATCATGCTATTAGGATTGAAGGTACATGATTGGATCAACATCCATGATTATAACCATATGAAGCACAAAGCTGTGTCTTGTAAACAAATTACATTATTGTAATCAAACCACGAGCATTCACTATGCCCTATATCTCATGAACATATCTTTGGTTATCATGTCATCAAGATTAAGGTTTATAGTATTGGAATATTCTTCCATCATTATGAACATATGCAGCTTAATGTCATAACTTATGTATAAATCAAATCATAATACTGTTACCACATCATGAGTATCCCATCATACCCTATATCTCAAATCATATGTGCATCATCCCTAAGAGTTAACTTTAAGGATCATACACCATGATCCACCATCCAACTTAATCAGAGGTTCATCTATCATTAACCATAGGTAACCACTATATAAGGGTTCACAACCTATCTTGTCATAGCTTCATAAATAGCAAAGGTGTACACTCAAGATAACATACATAGGGGTATCGTGTTAGAGAAAAACCGTCACTAAAAGTGTCACATACCCTCACCGAAACTAGGTAGCGACCACAAACTCTCACTAAAGGGGGTATCATGCCAACCACGATCTATGGTGTGTCGAGCAACCTGATCTAGAGTTGTGTATCGTTCATCCATGCAAGGTCGATATCAGGTAACCTGGTGTAAGGGCGCATGTCGTGCAACACATGGGCATCACCTATCGCCCAAAATCCTACCGCCCATTAGGGTTAGGGTTTCATACTGGGCAACCCTCAACTGTCTATCGCCTAAGGCTATATCAGCCAAGATCATGGCGCCCAACAAGCACACCCACTTGGTTAACACATCAAGATACTCAAGGGGCTCTTACCCAAGGTACACTACTTCAATGTTGCCATAAAGCCCATGGTACCCTATAACGACTAAGACACCGTATTGTCCATCCCTCACTTGTATGTCCAGAGTACTATGTAAGCTCCACACATGTATCGACCAACCTCAACTCTAAAGCCATCCAAGATATCAAGCATATACTCATGTCCAAAAGAGGGAACATGTATCGGGCAAGGCATATCGGCCAAGGTATCTTATCCCCATATAGGGTATCGACCAAACACTTCATCCTTGTGTTCGCAAGCTATCATGTACACGATATGCTTATATTGGGTTAGGGCTGATGATATCGGCCAAGACCTCCTATAGATGTGTGTCGGGCAAGCAAGGGTGTCAAGTTAGGTCCATGACCAAGGAATACCGGGCAGGGATACTTAGTCTCACCCAAATTCTTACTCAAGGGTAGGGCTCTCATCCAAGAGTATCGTGCAAAGCACATCATGGCCACATTTCCCAACATCATATCAGTGAAGGATCAAGGTGTGAACCATAATACTCAAAAGCACCATATTGGTCAACTAGGGTTAGGGCAACCCTATCGTTCAAGACTCCATGTCGGGCATCTAGGGTTAGGATCATCCTATCGTCCAAACCAAGCATATCACCCCAAACTAGGGTTAGGGCATCTGTACCACCCAACACACCACTTCTAGGGCTATCGCCCACACCAACGATCAGCTTAGCTATTCCAAAGACATCACCACCATATTAACCAAGATATTAACTAAGGGTTCAATTCCAAGAGCATGTTATGCAACAAGGGTAGATCATCCATGTCACCCAAGACAACCCTATCGCCCAAACTAGTGTTGAAGCTCCATATCGTCCAAGACACTACAGTTAGGGTTTTATGTCGGCCAACCACCATCATCTTGGGTAGATGTGCATATCGGTCATAAGGTCAACAAAGAGTTCACTTAGCATATATTCCAAGGTTCAACTCTAGGAGAGGTTATTAGGCAACAACCTCAAGGAACCACCATGCAGAACACATATCGGCCAAGGGGTCAACTAGGTGTCCACCAACCATAACGCCGAAACCTAACCTAATGGTAGGAAAGAGATATCGGTCACCACATCATATCGCCCCAAACATCTAGGCCATAGGCTCACCCTTCAAGTCCAAAGGAGAGAAAGGGGTTGTTACAACCCCAAATTTTGGGTTCCTTTGGTGAGAAATGTAATTTCTCATATTAAAGATATTTGGACAAATAATGATATAATTTGTTGTGAATAAATGGATTTCGTTTAAAATAGCCTTGTTGTTTGATTTGTGGGCTTTATTGGCTATTGGGCCCAATAAGGGAAAAGACAAAAGAAATTCCACTATTATCAAGTACATAAGAAAATAGAGAAAAGGAAAAGTGTGGAAACCTCTAGAAGGAAAATCCAAAGAGGGTTTTCGTGACACTTGGGTTCCTTGGGTTCCAAGGAGTCCAAAGTTGCATAAAGAAAGCAATAAGAAAATAAAAGATTAATTATGTATTTATTTATTAAGAAAGAAATTGAAAATAATGAGAAAATGTGGAAAATAAGTGAAAAGAGGTATAATTGAGTTATCCTTGGTGGAATTTCGTATCCAAAGTATTACTAATGATAAAAGGAATACTAATGAGGAAAATAAAAAGATAAATAAAGAGAAATCCTCAAAAAGAAATATTTTAATAAGAAATAAACAAGATAATGTGAAATAATGCATATAGATGCATCTAGAAGGATAATAAGTATCCTTAAAAAGTAATTTCGAAATCATAGAGTTTCTTGGGATCCAAAGAGTTCCAATAAAGAGGAAAGAAAGAGAAAATACTAAAAAGGAAAAATAAGAGGATAATGTGTTCCATTATTAATGAATTATGAGGTATTGTTAAAAAGAAAGTAATTTTCTATTAAGGAAAATAGGATTTCGTTCCTATGGATTTAAAAGGGGTAAGTATAAAGAAGATGAAAGAGGAATTTCACATTCCTAATATCCATATAATGGGGAATATTCAAAAAAGAGAGAGAAAGCTTGTTTTATTATGGAGGAATTACATTCCTATTAGGAAAGTGCTTTACTTATTCATGGAAGAGCACCATGGGGCGTGGATACTCTCCCCTATAAGAGGGGTTTGAGCCCTAGGCTGAAGCTAGGAGAGAGATCCCACATATCCCTTCTTCTTTCTTCTTATTCTTATGTAAACCCTAACCCCGGAAGCATAGGGCTGTTTCGGGGGCAAGTAGTGGCTGTGATGGGATCTTGATGGAGGCTCAAAACAACCCCGACGATCTAGGGCGGTCCGTCACCTTCTTCCTTGCTCCTATCCCCACTCTTACCACCCAGCAGACCTACAGGTGGTGCCGTGGTGGGTGCAGGCGCCAGCCCGATTTCCGACCCCCTCAGCCACGGCTATAGAACCCCGCGGGTACGGCGGAGGGCGGCGGAGGTCGTGGGATCATCGCCGGAGTGCTGGGAGTGCAGGGGAGGAGAGGAAAAACCCTCACGAGCCGCTGTAGTAGGCCGCAACTAGGGCTCGCGAGGTTGAAGACAACCAGATAGAGGCTGGACCATATTACCCTTCCATGGACTGCAGAAGAACCCACTTACGCGGGGGTAAAGGCGTAATTCTGAAATGTTTCCCAAACAAACGAACGTTGCATGGAGATGGCTACGTGGCAGCTCCAGATTGGTCCAAGTAAGATTTTATTGCAAAAATCGTAGTTAAATATTCGTAGCTCGGATGATAAAAGTTTATACATGAAATTTGATCAGGAGAACGAGAGGGACTCAATAAAAATGTTACTAGAACCTAGTTTTGCTTCTAATTTCAAAAGTGTCAAAAGTGATCATATAATGCATTAGACTTTGATTAAAATCCCTAATTATAATTAGAGATCAAATCAAAAGTGCTTAATGGGTTAAATCGAGTATTAGTAACTTGTTGAGAAATAAAGTGAGGTTTGAGTATAATTTTGATAATGTTGGGCTTGTTTTAGGGTTTTAATTTATGAATCCATGATAATGCATATAGAAACCCTAATCTAGGATCAAGAATGTAATTAACTGGGAAAATTTGGAAATAAGTTCGTTAATCATAAAGGGATACATTAAGATCGAAAAGATGAACTTTGCACATGATTCAGTTAATTTAGAGTTTATGTGCATAAATAGACTTTAATGGGCCTTGAAACCCTAATGTTGGTACTTAGGACTACTAATGACTTTAATTGTTCGATTTCATGAATAGAACTAAGTTTTCAGGGTTATAATCTATTTCGAACATTAAAAGTTGTTAATTTGTGGATAAATACCCTAAAGGTAGTAATTAGGGTTTTCTAATGAATCAAGGTAGAATTAATGATTAATAACGTTCATATGAGTAATAGATCATAATGAATTACAAATTGATGATAAATAAGCATAATGATCTTGTCATGGATTAAAAGGAAAAAAATGACAGTTTTAATGTAAGATAAGTTTAATGGGTTTAATTGATGGATAATGATGCCTTTAATTTGAAAATAATGTTAAATGTTGTTAAGGGATAACCTTAATATCTTTTTTGAATAATTAGGGTTTAAAATAGTGAAAGATGAAAGGAAACCCTAATTGGAATAGAAACCCTAAAAATGAAATAGTAACCCTAGGGCTCAAATAAGGTCTATTAGACTTGGATACCATGATCCATGATAGAAAATATTGGATGTTTGTTTCAGGATCTTATTGAATGCTTGCTTGACTATGGTTGATTGGACTATTCTATCTCAAATCTGCATGTACAGGTATGTGGTTACGCTTATGACTACCTGAATTAGTTTTCCGAGATTTTATCGATGTTTCCATCGTGGCTTGAAATAAATTGTTGGATGCATTTAATTCTGGCAAATTATAATGTGAATATGACTATCATCTAAGATATGTGCCTACTAGCTCAGATCCTAGTCCCCTCTATAGCTTTATAGATTGACCTAGTAAATGGCTACCAATGGGGGTAGGTCCATCAGGTCATTAAATGACTTAGTAAATGGCTACCAATGGCGTAGGACCATCAAGTCATCATGAGTCAAGGATTGGGCTACCTTTGGGTAGGGCCATGCGACTCCATAACCCTAGGTATTGGCTACCTGTGTGGTAGGGCCATGGGGGTAAGGATCCACCATATGCGAGAGGTGGTATCCATGTCCACTGCAGGGACATTACAGAGATAGGGGATAGGCAAGGATTGAGTAGTATTGCTTAAAAAGTAATCTTGGATGTTAAATGATATTTGGTTGATTACATTGTTAACATAGTTGCACAATTATTGTTTCCCCCACATACCAGCTTCGGCTGACCGACGTTTTGTTTGTCGGCGTTTTAGGTACAATGAAAAGAACAAAAAGTAGAGTGGCATATGTGGAATTGAATGAGAAGTAACGTGCACAGGAGGATTAGTTAGATTAGTATCATCTTGGATAGAAGTTTAGAATCCCAGAATTTTAAAAGGTAAACACAGTTTTATTTTATACCAGTTTTCAGTTTAGTTGGTAAAGTTTATTAATTATTATTGGTTATTTTTCGAACCTTTGATCCTGTTAATTGAATAACGACTTTGCCCATCGGGTCTCCCTTAATTGGGGGTTATCGGGAGGCGGGGTCATTACAATTGGTATCAGAGCATAGGTTCCTCAATTAATCTTTAATAATTATTAAATTTTACAAATTTTGTAGAACCCAAGGGAGTTATTAGAGGATTATCCGAAAGACAGAGGTGTCTAGAAAAGGATCACGACCGGGGGCTGGAAATATTTTCCTCTGCACCGCTAGTCAGAATACGAGGACTCCCGGATCCGTGTGACTGCCTGGCCAAAGTCTTAGGGTATGAATCGAAATAAGATACCTTTAGGACTCTCTCATCTTGTTCATCCCTTCTCAACTCAAATTCTATTAAGGACCTTAAGGATTAGGGTTTTCTCTCGTCTCCTCACCCTCTTGAGGTATGGGTAAGGTTGATAAGGATTAAGGAATCCTCCACCAAATTAATAAAAAGCATGTAAATAAGATGTCATGGACATAAGCTTAATACAGTAAGCGTAAAAGGAATAGATACATGCTTAGGTTGTATGGCACGAGTTTTCTTTGCCCTCAGGAGAGACCTGAGGATAGACCTCCTTGGTAGGAGGATGAGTAGAGAGAGTTAGTCTTGGAGATAGAGACCTCCACTAAAGGTAGAGACCTAGCACATCCTTTGAGGATGATGGTAACCCTAACCCTAAGTGAAGGTTAGAGAGAGATGACATGATGAGTTAGATGTCATGGTTGACTGAGTGTTTGGTTGTACATGCCTTTGGGATGCCATAAGAGGGTAGATGACCTAGTACCTTTGGCGACCCAACCCTGGAGAGGGTCGTGCATGACATAGCGAAGGATAACTCATTCGTGGATGAGGTTAGAGAAGAACCTATAGAACCCTATGGGCTTGTGCAAGTAGGGTGTAGCTTGCACCTAGGATACGTCAGTGGTGCTGACAGTAGGATGAAACCCTAGACAAGGAATCATGGTGGATGTATTATGAGAGCTAAAGGCTTCACCCAGATAGGGATATGCTGGTAAGCTTGATCCAACTTCATGAAGGATTGATCTAGAGAGAGAAAGTAGGACCCAAGAAAGGAGGTTGGAAGCTTAGATTCTGAGACATGAGGAATAGTGGGGATGCTTCTAGTACCTATGGTATAGGTAATTACCTACTGGATGAGATAAAGCGTGCTTTAGACCTTGAAGAGGATGAAGTAGTAAGTTGTGAAGCCTTGTACCTAGTTGGTTGTCCTGGAAGAGGACTCAACTATGAGGTGTTGCTCGTATAAAAGGTTCATGGGAGTACATGGCATACCTTGGACATGCTTGATTCGTGGTTAAGAGGTTGAGCATGTAGTTGGATATAAAAAAGTAAACCTAGGGTTCCTGGCTGAAGAGGGGAAGTGGTGTACCTAATGCTCATGATGAGAATTGAGTCTTTATAGTTTCGAGCATGGTACTCTTCACGTATAGAGGAAAGGAAAACCCCTTAAGTTAAAGGTAGGTTTGATGAACCCCTCACAACTAAGTTGACCTAATGTTGAGGAAAGAAAACAAGTATAACCTAGCATGGTTTAATAGGTGACCTGCTTGTGCCTTAGTAGCTGTTGGGTTAGGCATGTTCATGTGAATATAAACCCTAAAAATGGTTGTGACCTTGTTGTCAAGAGTTGTAGTTTCCTCCCATCCGGGGAGAGGGACCCTTTGGTAGGGTGTACACCAGTTTTGCTGGTTTTGAGGTAACCTAAAGAAGTTTCATAGGATCTTGAGAAGCTAATTGGAGAGTACAAGGCATGAGAATGAACCTATAGACCCATAGATAACCATCTCTATGTGCATGTGGATGTGTTACCATGGAGGTAACCGGTATGGGGCTCGACCAAGGTAGGCAGGTCGCTATGACCCTTATGAAAGGATAAAAGTAAGCCCATGAATACAAGAAGAGAGATGATGAAGGATTGGGTAAGGTTCTAAGTGGACATGTACTATAATAGAATCCTAAGTCTGTCCTAGGGTCAGGTAGGGATAAGACCGATGGAGGGAGGAGTTGCCTAATTCCCTAGATGCACATGACCATAGGGTCGGGAGGTAACAACTATCATTGTCTGAGGGCCATGGGTTAGGAGATTTATCACCTTCATGGACTCATGGGACCCAAAGCGCAGATGAGTAGGGCACTCTCTGGATGCATAAGGGAAAAGGGATGACCCCAAAAAGTGCCGGAACCCTATAGACCTAGAGGAGATGACCAAGGATTGTGCTTGGACCAAGTAAGTTCGAGACCAGTTTTCCATGGAAGTAATTTTGATGTCATGATGTTTGTGATGTAAAGACATGAGTTGCACATTTCAACTTATATTTGAAGGTGTACTAGAAAGGTGGGATGTACTATCTCTACTCTTGTAATGGGAAGAATTATGTATTTGGACGGCCGCCAAATGCTTATTTCTTCTTGTTATGGGAGTGAGAGATAAGATAGTACGCATGCCTTACACCAAGGATAAAGATGAGTTGGAACGTAGCTACAAGGTATGAGAATAGAGATGATAACATACCTTGGTGGAGTGAATGATACATGGATGGATTACAAACACCTAGAGAAATAAGGTAGTCATCTTATATGGATGTTTTTTTTTGGCATGAGCTATGTGGAATTTGCAAGTGAAACATGTTGAGTTTGATCACCATTAGGATGAGCTCAAAGTTTCTTGCGGGAGACAACTTAGAATTTGAGATGAGATGATAAGTATAATACATGGAGGTGTATAATGCCTAACACCTAAGGATAAGAAGTGGTAATGAATGCTCTGGTTGAGATATAGCTGCCTAGTTTAGCTGGAAGCTAGAAAAAGTTGAGCTCGTTAGGCTAACCTTAAGTTGAGAAAAAGAGATAAGCTTGGCTAACACTCCGATATAACGAGAGTTGTTGACCAAGATTAGTGGTTGTTTGGTTAGCAAGTCTAGTCCATGATATAATAAAAGGATGGTTGTAGAACCTCCGATACACGCCTTTGAAAAGGGAGGTGATGAAACCCTGATTAGAGTGGTGTAGGGTTTCTGAGGAATCATGAAATGCTGGAGATCATGATTTTAAGATCATCATATACCATGATATTATTTAGATAGTAAGAGATAGTAGCACTTTGGATGCTTAAGATGAAGATGCATGTGGCTTGTAGCCATGCATGATAGAAGTGAAGGATGAACACCAGTAACCTAGTGTATCGATATAGAGGATAAAAGAGTCCATGAGAGAGAATGGGAGTTCATTACTATGGATGTTGTGGTAAGACTCCCCTAGACCAAGGAAGGTCAAGATGCAATATGGGTAATGGTAGATCGCCTTACCTAGATGACATGAGAAAGAAGGAGTACTGTCAAGAGACATGTTTTGTTGAACTACATAAGAGAAAGAGAGATGATTCAACTACGTCATGATGCGAGTTCAAAAGTTCTTGGATATGACCAAGGTTCACTTCCATGAAGTGGAAGTAGTTACATGACAAGCTTGATGATAGTATAGGTTATCACCCCTAACTAATGGTTAGTATGATCCAGACTAGAGGGTCTGATGAGAGCAAGTGTGCTTGTTCAGGGTGATACCAAGAGATAGTTATAAAGATGTGATGTTAACCACCATAACCTTTATCAGGATACAAGAAGTCTTATAGAGAGGATGTGTCGATCACCACTTCATTAAGATGATGTTGGTGAAGGAAGCCTCGCGAAGGTCAGAAAAGAACCACAATGTGTGCAGATGAAGTCACTTTGATCGTGCAATGGTTGAGAGAGAGCCCAGTGGTGACATGAGTCACAAGTTGATGCAAAGCAGACTGACATGCAGTTCACTGTGGGAGAATATGTGATGCGAAAATCCGACCCCTCTAAGCTATAGCTAAGAAAGCTAAGTCCCCGATATATGGGTCCATTTGAGATGGATTGGTGGAGATGGTTGTGTAACCTTACCCCTCAGGATAAAATGATGTGTTGCATGAGTCCGATCTAGAGCACTATGTGAGGTACCCAATCCAGGTGCTGAGCCCTGAACCTATTCAACTTTTGAAAGGATGAAAAGTCCTGAGTCACCTATGAGGGTATGATATACCAAGGTAAGAAAGAACTCAGATGGAAGAAAATGAGATAATGAAGGTTCTTGGGAAACACCATGGAAAGGGTGAAGCCACATGGGAGCCCTGATCGACATAAGAAGACTTATCCTATTTGTTTGCTTGCTTGATGGAATTTTGAGGGCAAAATTCTCATAAGAGGGGAAGGGTGTTACAACCCCAAATTTTGGGTTCCTTTGGTGAGAAATGTAATTTCTCATATTAAAGATATTTGGACAAATAATGATATAATTTGTTGTGAATAAATGGATTTCGTTTAAAATAGCCTTGTTGTTTGTTTTGTGGGCTTTATTGGCTATTGGGCCCAATAAGGGAAAAGACAAAAGAAATTCCACTATTATCGAGTAAATAAGAAAATAGAGAAAAGGAAAAGTGTGGAAACCTCTAGAAGGAAAATTCAAAGAGGGTTTTCGTGCCTCTTGGGTTCCTTGGGTTCCAAGGAGTCCAAAGTTTCATAAAGAAAGCAATAAGAAAAGAAAAGATTAATTATGTATTTCTTTATTAAGAAAGAAATTGAAAACAATGAGAAAATGTGGAAAATAAGTGAAATGAGGTATAATTGAGTTATCCTTGGTGGAATTTCGTATCCCAAGGATTACTAATGATAAAAGGAATACTAATGAGGAAAATAAAAAGAGAAATAAAGAGAAATCCTCAAAAAGAAATATTTTAATAAGAAATAAACAAGATAATGTGAAATAATGCATATAGATGCATCTAGAAGGATAATAAGTATCCTTAAAAAGTAATTTCGAAATCATAGAGTTTCTTGGGATCCAAGGAGTCCCAATAAAGAGGAAAGAAAGAGAAAATACTAAAAAGGAAAAATAAGAGGATAATGTGCTGCATTATTAATGAATTATGAGGTATTGTTAAAAAGAAAGTAATTTGCTATTAAGGAAAATAGGATTTCGTTCCTATGGATTTAAAAGGGGTAAGTATAAAGAAGATGAAAGAGGAATTTCACATTCCTAATATCCATATAATGGGGAATATTCAAAAAAGAGAGAGAAAGCTTGTTTTATTATGGAGGAATTACATTCCTATTAGGAAAGTGCTTTACTTATTCATGGAAGAGCACCGTGGGGCGTGGATACTCTCCCCTATAAGAGGGGGTCGAGCCCTAGGCCGAAGCCAGGAGAGAGATCCCACATATCCCTTCTTCTTTCTTCTTCTTCTTATGTAAACCCTAACCCTGGAAGCATATGACTGTTTCGGGGGCAAGTAGTGGCTGTGGTGGGATCTAGATGGAGGCTCAAAACAACCCCGATGATCTAGGGCGGTCTGTCACCTTCTTTCTTGCTCCTATCCCCACTCTTACCACCCAACGGACCTGTAGGTGGTGCCGCGGTGGGTGCAGGCGTCAGCCCAATTTCCAACCCCCTCGGCCACGGCTACAGACCCCCGCGGGTATGGCGGAGGGCGGCGGATGTCGTGGGATCATCGCCGGAGTGCTGGGAGTGCAGGGGAGGAGAGGAAGAACCCTCACGAGCCGCTGCAGCAGGCCGCAACTAGGGCTCGCGAGGTTGAAGACAACCAGATAGAGGTTGGACCATATTACCCTTCCACGGACTGTAGAAGAACCCACTTACGCGGGGGTAAAGGTGTAATTCCGAAATGTTTCCCAAACAAACCAACGTTGCATGGAGATGGCTACGTGGCAGCTCCAGATTGGTCCAAGTAAGATTTTATTGCAAAAATTGTAGTTAAATATTCATAGCTCGGATGATAAAAGTTTATACATGAAATTTGATCAGGAGAATGAGAGGGACTCAATAAAAATGTTATTAGAACCTAATTTTTCTTCTAATTTCAAAAGCGTCAAAAGTGATCATATAATGCATTAGACTTTGATTAAAACCCCTAATTGTAATTAGAGATCAAATCAAAAGTGATTAATGGGTTAAATCGAGTATTAGTAACCTGTTGAGAAATAAAGTGAGGTTTGAGTATAATTTTGATAATGTTGGGCTTGTTTTAGGGTTTTAATCCATGAATCCATGATAATGCATGTAGAAAACCTAATCTAGGATCACGAATGTAATTAATTGGGAAAATTTGGAAATAAGTCCGTTAATCATAAAGGGATACATTAAGATCAAAAAGATGAACTTTGCACATAATTCGGTTAATTTAGAGTTTATGTGCATAAATAGACTTTAATGGGCCTTGAAACCCTAATGTTGGTACTTAGGACTACTAATGACTTTAATTGTTTGATTTCATGAATAGAACTAAGTTTTCAGGGTTATAATCTATTTTGAACATTAAAAGTTGTTAATTTGTGGATAAATACCCTAAAGGTAGTAATTAGGGTTTTCTCATGAATCAAGGTAGAATTAATGATTAATAACGTTCATATGAGTAATAGAGCATAATGAATTACAAATTGATGATAAATAAGCATAATGATCTTGTCATGGATTAAAAGGATAAAAATGACAGTTTTAATGTAAGATAAGTTTAATGGGTTTAATTGATGGATAATGATGCCTTTAATTCGAAAATAAGGTTAAATGTTGTTAAGGGATAACCTTAATATCTTTTGTGAATAATTAGGGTTTAAAATAGTAAAAGATGAAAGGAAACCCTAATTGCAATAGAAACCCTAAAAATGAAATAGTAACCCTAGGGCTCAAATAAGGTCTATTAGACTTGGATACCATGATCCATGATAGAAAATATTGGATGTTTGTTTCAGGATCTTATTGAATGCTTGCTTGCCTATGGTTGATTGGACTATTCTGTCTCAAATCTGCATGTACATGTATGTGGTTACTCTTATGACTACCTGAATTAGTTTTCTGGGATTTTATCGATGTTTCCATCGTGGCTTGAAATAAACTGTTGGATGCATTTAATTCTGGAAAATTATAATGTGAATATGACTATCATCTAAGATATGTGCCTACTAGCTCAGATCCTAGTCCCCTCTGTAGCTTTATAGATTGACCTAGTAAATGGCTACCAATGGGGATAGGTCCATCAGGTCATTAAATGACTTAGTAAATGGCTACCAATGGGGTAGGACCATCAAGTCATCATGAGTCAGGGATTGGGCTACCTTTGGGTAGGGCCATGTGACTCCATAACCCTAGGTATTGGCTACCTGTGTGGTAGGGCCATGGGGGTAAGGATCCACCATATGAGAAAGGTGGTATCCATGTCCACTGTAGGGACATTACAGAGAAAGGGGATAGGAAAAGATTGAGTAGTATTGCTTAAAAAGTAATCTTGGATGTTAAATGATATTTGGTTGATTACATTGTTAACATAGTTGCACAATTATTGTTTCCCCCACATACCAGCTTCGGCTTATCGACGTTTTGTTTGTCAGTATTTTAGGTACAATGAAAAGAACAAAAAGTAAAGTGGCATATGTGGAATTGAATGAGAAGTAACGTGCACAGGAGGATTAGTTAGATTAGTATCATCTTGGATAGAAGTTTAGAATCCCAAAATTTTAAAAGGTAAACAAAGTTTTATTTTATACCAGTTTTCAGTTTAGTTGGTAAAGTTTATTAATTATTATTGGTTATTTGTCGAACCCGCACTTTTGCATTACATTTCCCATTTTACCCGCACTTGACATATTGCTTTCTCCACACCTATATATACCTAGTTGGTGGACTACAACATGAGGTTATCTTCCTTATAACACCTTCTAGATCCCCATTTTTGCATTCCACCCATTCCACTCCATTTCACCATTTTCACCACCAAAACCCTAGTTTCGCAGTGTTTTGACCCTATTCCACCATCATCCCATGCCATTGCACCTTGGAGGAGAGAGGAGGATGTATTGTATCATTTGAACTGGAGGACTTCTTCATCTACACTGAGCTCCATGGCTTCTTCTATCTCTTTCTCCCTATGTTTTGTATTTTTCATTGATATGAGTAGCTAGGCCCGTTGGGAGGGCTGTTTGGGGGTGAAAAATGTTACTTTGATACCATGTTGGGGGAATATGATATGTAAACATTGTAATTTCATTTGCTAATGATTATGTTCTTTTTGTATCTCACTCTTCATGAATTGCTTTTTAGTTTTTCTTGAAATCACCTAGGAATTTAGGGAAATTGCTTATATGTGTGAATTTTGGGATTCACTCCTAGGTCCAATTCATGGAACCCTATCTAGCTACCCATCTAACTACATTCTAATCAATTCTCCTAACCGTAGTCGAGAGATCTAAGTAGCTAGTTTATATGAATTTGGTGTGGTTAGCATGGAGCTTTCTCAAGGCTAGAATGTGGGTGATGGGAGGCCTAAAACCTCACTTCCACTCCTATTACTAACCTCAGTCCCTAATCATCCTAAGGTCATCTAACCTAGAAACCTAGACACTAATTGAATTACACCTAAACCCTAATCCAGTTGAGCCTCACAAGGGTAGTAGGGAGTGTTAGGGACTAGTTCCCCTATATACAACCTAGCATGTCCATGGCCAGTTAGTATCTTAGGATAATTCATTAGAGTCTATATTGTTGTTTGGTTTGATGATATAAATGGAATCATAATGATCATGTGTCACTCCCCAACCTAATTGATAAGTGCATCCCCTAAACAACCCACATTTCCCTTAATTTTTTAAAACCCTAATTGCCTTCTTGCTTGGATAGTGTTATCTTAGTTTGATTTTTACTTATTTAGTTAGCTTCTTTCCTTATTCTTGTCTTGTTCTTACCATTTTAGATCTTTAATTACTCTTTCACCACATTTGCTAGCTTAGTGTAGTGTAGTTCCCATTCTTTCTTGCCTTGTCTTTTCTAGTTCATTAGAATTAATTATCTAGGTTTAACTTAGGTTTTAATCTTGCAAGTCTCTCTTTAATTGCTCACTTGTTCATACTTAGTTTAACAATCAAATCAACCTTCAAACACTTAACCCTAGACTCCGCATTAGGAGCCTATACCAAAATCTAACCTAGATCTAGTACCCCCTTTTCTCCCAGTGGATTGACCTTATACTTGACACCCTCCTATACTACGACACGACCTCGTGAGCTTACGGGTGTAGTGTTTTAGTTTATGTGAGTGCGTTGAATTTATATCCTTCATAAATTTGAAATTTTAATCCACCGTGTATTTCTGATCGCGGGGATGTATCTATTCAAACTCCAATTGAATAGTGTGTAACACCATTGGCAGAAACACACCAAGCTTTCTGGTGTTGTTTCCAGGGAGAAAGGCACTCGACCTAGCTAGTTAGTTTTTCTTTGGCTTTTCGTATTGCCCTCATCATTGCTATTATTTATTCTTTATTCTTTGTATTATTTGTGCATATTGGTTTGCTAACTTGTTCTCTTTTGTTTGGTTGTGCCTTGTGCATGTGACAAGCCACTTGGGGGAAGACAAGATGAAAGGCTAAAATGCACCCCACAAGTCACTTCAAGATTACTTTATGCCTAGCAACTACAAATTGCCAATTGCTAACAGGGTTGATCAAATGCCAGGAGAGCAATTATTCATCCCTCCAGGACTTCTTGGGATTCTATCCATCTTCTACGACTTGGAGAGTGAGAACCACTACAAGCACTTGGACTCATTTATTGAAGTATGCTCTACCTTTAGGACGTCGACGGCTAGTGATGACACAATCCGATTGACCTTATTCTCATTCTTCCTCAAATATAAAGCCAAAGAGTGGTATGATTCTAGGAGGGTCATCATAAGTTGGGAAGTGATGAAGAATGCATTTTTAATACAATTGTACTCTATAGAAAGGCTAACACAAATGTGGCATGCCATGATGAGTTTTAGTCAAATGGGCAATGAGCGGTTTCACAATGCATGGGTGAGGTTTGAGAAGATGTTGAGAGAGTGCCCACACCATGAGACCCCTTTGTGGCATCTAGTTTAGTCCTTTTACTCCAATCTATCTCTAAAGAGCCAAACCTCAGTGGACTCTGCTTGTGGAGGAGTTTTTATGACTAGGCCACCCGAGGAGATATGGTCCTTGTATGAGCAGCTTCCAGAAGGTTCAAGAATTTGAGCTTCTAGCATGATGAATGAAGGTGGCCATACCTTTGATATGACATCTCCAATTCATAATGACTCAATCCCACTACTGATGAAGATTCTTGGTGACATGGTGAGATTCATGAAGAACCAAGTGACAAATGTTCCTTGTCATGCGGTTAATGCTATAGAGTTCTATGGTGAAGAAAAGAAGACACCACGCTCCTATAGCTACCATGAACCACAAAGTCCAAGATACAACTCAAGGTTTGAGGAAGAGGTTCTCTCTAGGTTAAAGAGCTTTGATGTCATACAAATGAATGTGACAAGGCTTAAGGAGAGGATATAGCAGCCATCTTCCATAATTACTCTCCAAGAAGAAAACTTGTCTTCAAAACCCATCTTGAGTTTCAATGAAGCAAGTGGACCAATGCCCTCTTCATAAGTTTTCCATAGTCCACCTCCCATGTAAGTGCAGCCCATATACCACTTCCAAGGAGATCCCAAGCCTTATACTCCTCCCCCGACATCACCACTAATTTCTCAACAATTCACCTTCCAACCTCAATTCTCCCCTCAACCTCAATTTCAACACCAAGTGTTACCTCCACCTCCTCCACAAACACAACTAGCTCCCCCTCTCCACCATGAGTAAGGAAGTGATATGATAGTTCTAAGAAGTGAAAAATATCTTGAGCAACCTACTAGTTAAAGAAAGGTTGATAAAGCAAAGCCAAGCTAGCGAAATGGTGATACTGTGATTGAAATTTCCAAAGATGATTATGTGACACCGCCTGTTGATTTTGGGTCCATTTGTAGATTCCATTGTTCTTAGTGTTCCATCTCACATCGATGTATGCAAGGACAAAATAAGTGAGACACCATTCATTGAAGCATTAGATGAACCACTGGGAGTAAGGAGGAGACCAAAGCACAATGTTGACATGCTTGAAGTGTCTTGCCATGTGAAGGTCAATATTCCATTGTTGGATTCTATCAAGCAAATCCCATCATATGAAAAGTTTCTTAGGGACTTATGCATTGTGAAGACAAGGTCAACAAGGCGAATACCAAAGAGAGTGAAGTTGACTGAACAAGTGAGCTCTATCATCCAACACTCACTTCCCATGAAGAGGAAAGACCCAAGTGCCCCATTCATACCTAGTTACATAGGGAGACACCACATAGACAGATCCTGACTCGATTTGGGATCTAGTGTGAATTTGATTCCATACAATGTCTATGTGGAATTGGGATTTGGCAGGTTGAAACTGGAACATTGCACTCTCCAATTGGAGGACCATTCCATAAAAGTGCGTAGAGTAAGAGTGGATGATGTTTTGGTGATGATAGACAAACAAAAAGACACAATATTTCCGATGGATTTAATTGTTCTTGGTATGGAGTCGGAGGGTAGGAAGATTCCTATTATCTTGGGAAGATCGTTCTTATCTATAGCTGACTCCAAGATACATATTTGCAGTGGAACGATGACAGTTTCATTCATGGACATGAAGATCAAGATCAACATGTACAAGACCCCAACCCGACGAGTTTGAGATGAGGATATTGGACATGGTCACTTCAAGAGTCTAAATGGTCATTTGATAGAAGAAGGTCATGATGGAAGAATTGGTGATGATTTTTGTGATCAAAGGGATGAGGAATATAGATTGAGTGCAAATGAGAGATGTATCTATTGCAATAATGGGCACATGAAGATGACAAATGGATAAATGATTGAAGAATCTCCAAGAAGCCCAACTGAAGGCATGAAACTCAACACTTGTGGGAGGCAACCCACCTGGGTTTGGGAATTTTTCACCCAACCTTCCATTTTTTATACTTTTGTTTTGTTTATACACTTTTCAAGAAAACACACACACAGACATTTGATTTTAATAGTTTTTTTAGTTTTAACATGTGCAGGTAAAAATAGGGTGAAATGAAGAAAATTAGATGAAGTTTGACAAGTAATCCATGGAAAATCATTTTGGATCAAAGATTTGACATGTTGATAAATTTCAAGTGTGGAACAACTGCCACAGTACTGACCACAGCCGTGGTGACATGGATTGTCCTTGGTGGTGCTTTCACAATCAATATGGGAATCGAGAAAAATCAAAGAATTTGAGAACTGAAGAATATTCCCAGCACGACCGTGCAAAGCAGCACGGCCGTGTAGCCACTCATCTAGAACAGTCGTGTGAAGTAGAGCAACCAAGTGAAGAATAAAGGCAGAACGGCCGTGCAAGGCAGCACGGCCATGTGATGAGCTTCCCCACACAGTTGTGTTGCACAGCACGACCGTGTTGCAGCCCGATTCCAACACTTAAGTCAACAATTTGTGAAAATCCCAAATCAGTTATATTCTATTCTCCGCGAACACCATGACCATTCTCTGAGAATGGTGGTCGTTCAACTCCTCCCATACACCCTACCACACTCGAATCACCAACAAATCACCCCAATCCATCTCCAATCAATCCTTCATCAATTCCACTATCTTAATCTCTAGATTCCATCCATTTTCATCCACAAATCCCCCCATTTCTCTCAGTCCACCCCAACAGCCCAGTTCTTCATAGAAAACCTAAAATCAAAATTTTCTCCACCAATATCAATCCAAAATGAAGTAAATGGCTAAGAAGGCTATGTATATTACCAAGGAGGGCATTTCTTTTGGGTGCCAGCTCAAGAATGTGTCATCTTTGGGTCCGCCGACTCTCCTAGCCCTTCCAATACCGTCAACAGCCTCCGGTTCAGAAGGAGAATCACCCCATACGATAACGATGGTGGATCCCATGATGGAGGAGTCCTCTTGGCAACCTAGTGGAGGTGGATCAGCACAAAGGTCATCAGTTTCAAAAGCCCGTCTGTCAATTTCAGCAGCCCGACCTTTAGTTTTGGCTGCTCGAGCGTCCACTTCGACTCATCCTTCAACATCTGCAACACCACATCCTAGAGCACGATGAAAGTTATAGTTAGATGACAAGAATGAAGTGACGAAAGATGCACCACTACTCGAGGCACCACAACAACAGCAAGATGCAGAGCCCTAGACTTCTAGTGGGCATGCAAGGAAGCCCAAGCACCCAGAGTGCCTAACGCATAGGGTGATAGCCACTCGCTACACTTGTTGGGAGACACTGAACGCTCTAGGTTTCCCCAAGTACTATGAAGGAAAGATGAGGGAGGTTGCTTTGTATTACATTCTGACAACATAGCAGGAGACCTATATTGAGCTCGCATAATAGTTCTTTGCCGCATTGGAAAAGGTCTCCCATGATGGTGAGGATGCCATTAAAGTCTGGCTTGGAGACCAACGTCATGGCATCTCTTCAACCATGTTGAACAAGTTCTTTACTCCAAATGAAGAGATGAAAGATCGCTTTGAGACTGTGAAGATAGACAAGAGTGTTAGTGCTAGTTTTACTACCATGTGGAAGGCATTCACCGCCCACATCAACTTTGTAGTGGGGAAGTCAAAGACTAGTTTGATCCATAACCCCTTCTACGATATGTTCAAAAAGTCCTAGAAAATACCATTTTTGGTAGATATCAGAATCAAGGAAGCTGCAAAAAGAAAGACTTGTTTGTTTTGGGCTGGTTGATAAAGGCAAAACATGTAAACTTAGGAGCTTTGATGATTGACCACTTGAGGAATGTCCCATCTAAGAGTCCATTCATTCGAGGAGGGATTGTAACATCCATAGTTGTTGCCCTAGGTCATGATGTTTCTGGATATACCAGGGCTGAGGAGGGGAAATTGGTGGACCTGTACTATCTTGTACGCTCTTCTATGATTTTAGTGGTTGATCATAAAATCTTATACCAAATCAACCCACCTTACCCAGGCATACCACTAGAGCTCCCATACCATGTAGCACCACTATTGAAGGAGTGATTTCCTACTCTAGATTTCTTGGAAAAAGTGAGAATATGGGAGGAGGAGAACCCTAGGGACATGTTTGAGCTTCCATAGATCATCCCAGAGGGGTTAAGAGAGTCACAGGTAGCTGTAGAGAGGAGGAATGTCGAGGAGTGATAGACACACAGGGTGAGGTGATATGAGGCAAAGACAACTCACCAGCCACAACAACATTCAGTGAACGCATACGACATGTCTACCATACATGCACAACTGGAGGGCATCCAGAGCACACATGACCGCATAATGAGCACCCAGTAGGGGATTTTGAGGGCACATGAGGGTTTTTGACGCACCCAGGATACTATGTGGTTAGACCATCAACACATGCATTATCAGTTCAACCACTTGTATCAGTTCGAATACGCCCAGTCCTAGAGGAACCCCAAGTGGGGGGGGAAGATTGGTGAGTTCACTGTCAACATTTCAGGATAGCTACATGCCTCCACAGTCATACTATTAGGGTTACTATTATCAGTATCCTCCACCACAAGGTGAAGCACCGCCATGGCAGTGATCATCTACCCTATCATTCCTAGACTTTAGTGTCATGCAGAGGACATCATGATTTAAAAGATTGGGGTGGTAGGGCAGTATGCCCTTATCTCATTTTCACTCTCATTTGGCATTTCACCTACCGTTTACTTTTGTTTTGTTTTCTTTTTCTTTTCATTTTCATACCATGCACTAGTTTTATCTTATTTCCAATTATTAGTAATGAGAGGTATATAAAATACATGTAGGTGTACTCCATACAATATTCTTGAATATTGTACTGACATGTACCAGATGTTATCTTTTGTTTAGGTTGTGGACATGTTCTCTTAAAAACCAGGATTATTGAGAGTTGTGTGGTGAGCTAATGTACAGGAGGACCTATTGTCTTAAGATCATGTTTAGAAGGTAGTATGTGCATATGTAAAAGTTTTCTATTTAATGTTATATGTTGAATGGTGAACATGTGTTGTATGGTTTTGTTCTTGTTCATGTGCACGTGTTATTGTTGTTTCCTTCTGTCTTCCTCTGATTTTCTTCCTCTTATCCTAGTGTGTGGTGTTTAAAGTGTGATTCTCACTGAGGAGAGGTTTCAATTTAGACATCACATATTAGATTAAGTTTTAGAATATCCAGGGATGTCATAGGTGGTATCAGAGCATGATCAATAATAAAGTATGACATATTCTCATTATGCAACTAAAAACTAAAGAGAACCTTGAACATAAAAATTGTTAGGGTTAGATTAGTTTTCATTTAGAGACTAGATCTGACTTAGACTCTAGGTTAGCACCTAGATGTCTGAGAACTAGGTTTAGACTAGTGCTTGTCGTATAGCAAGTCCTAAGATGTCATTATTTCCTAATAATATGGTAGTATGGGACGTTGCTTTATTTGGAGATAATGTGCATCAAGGGAAGAGAAACCCTAGACATATGAAACTTGTTGTCTAAAGTATGTACACTAGTCTACACCATGTTCTCACCCTTTTCACTTGTTTTCATTGCACTGTACTCTCTACTATGTGTGTGACACTCATTTTTTGGATTTGGCTTTTGATTCTAATCAGATTGAGACTCAATAGTTTTCTATGATGCTTGTTTTATCAGAAAAAAATATATAATATTCTATGATATATGTAAATATTATAAAATTATGTCCTGACACGTGTACAAGTAGGAGGTAGTCATACAACCTAAGTGGAAGTAAATGAAATCAGTCTAGAAGAGAGAGTAGTCCTAGATTAGATGTCTAAAGCCTTTTTGGAATATTTGATATATGTAATAGATGAAATATGTATAGATGATAAGATCTATGCCTTATATAGATGATATAAGATGTTTTGTGATGATATATGTTGTCTTTGATGACCTAAGTTCATATTTGAGTATTTGAGATAAGTTTTGATGATGCAAGTAACTAGGCTTTTATGAGATAAGATATGTTAAGTGAAGACATGGTTGTGAGTCAGCATGAGCCTCAAGCTCTTTTACATGGGAGAACCTCTAGTGTTGGGACCAATTATAGGGTTAAATCTATAGAGAGTGAGACCCAGAGGGTGAAGGTTAGAGATATGTCCTAAACTAGACTACTCATGAGTGAATGAGTTGAGTCACTTTATGTATGATTCCTATATTTTTTTAACCCTAGATTTCATTGGGAGAACCAAACCTTAGAGATAGATAGAGGCTCATTATATGTGTGCATGTGAACATGAATATGAGAACCTACCATCTGGGTGAGGGAGAGATAGTCCCGAGACCCTAGAGGAGGTAAATGTGTTAATTTCTATAAAGCCTCAAGCTAGGGTTGATCGTACCTTGTAGGAATTTAGTGGTTGCGTATATAAGAATATTTTGGGTAGGGATGTACAATGGGTAGATAAGCTATAGAGAGAATGTCATATCATGGTTTGGTTTGTGCTTATATGGATAGGCTAGTAAAGATATAACCAGTACCATTGACGTCTACCTTATAACGCTAGACCAAAGAGGGAAGATAAAGCTTTTTCTTATGAGATACTCATAGGGTTGAGTGATCACAGAGAGACTGAGCATGAGACTACCCTCATGATAATGGTTAGGACCTCAATTTGGCCAGATAAAGTTTTCAATGTGTTTGATAAGGCACTCACATAAGTTTGTTTAGCACGCATACTGATGTAATATATGTTAGAGTGTGATCTAATCTTGAGATTTGACATATGGAAATGACGTGATGGGAAACCTAGAGATGGTTTGATAGTTGTGAACATGGTTAACCATATACATGAATAGTGATGATAATGTTATATAGTTGGTTAATCAAGTGATGAAGTCACTAACAAAGTTTGTAACCAAATATGAAAGTCATATGAAATCATATTAATGGTGTATGGCATATGACATGCAAGGTGTTGATATAAGTGCTTAATGAATATGTTGTATATGTTGTAACAAATAACACAATATAATGTTGATGACACCTTGATATGATCTAGATGAAAAATAGTTGGTTAGTTGAAGTTAACACTTCATAGAATGTATAAGAAAATGTTTAAATCTTGATGCTTGGGTAAAATGAGGGTGAAAATCCTATAATATGAAATATTTCATGAAATAACCTAAGTTTCTAAACCCTTGTTTCAACCTTATATGAGGGACAACTAATCCTAGATTCTTTTAAAATTTCCTAGACATATATAGATAATGTTTTGGGCTTTTGTTTTTGGATATGTTGGACCTAGAATGGTTCCTCACATACGGTTGAAGAAATTTTGGTTTCTCTTATTGGAATAAGAGAATGATCTAATTTCAAGGATGAAATTTTCTTTAAGATGCATATGATGTGATGGATTGGACTTTTGTTTAATTTTGAGGATATAATTTCTTTTAAGGTGTGTAGGATGTGATGGAGTGAACTTTTGAAGTATGTGAATACCTAATGAGATAATTGGATCCATGTGTTTGAGTTACTTTGAAGAGTTCCAAGTGATTTGATAACATATGGATGATTAGTTGTGTTGACACCATGATTAAGATCCCTAAGTTCATGCTCTTTTGAAGTACATAATTTATTGGTCAAAAAGTTGAGTTTTGGCACCAAAACTGGATGAGAGGTAGCTTGGATGATAATAAAGCTACGGTAAAAGTTTCATGAGGTTTCGATGTTCTTAGAAGAAGTTAGTTAGGTTTGGAATTTGAGAAATAATTTGCATTATTGAGGATTTATAGACCTAAGTTAGGTTTAATCTGGTGTCATTTGTTGTATGGCCCTTTTCTTCCCTAGATCTCAGATCTAATAATCATTATCAAGGTAATAGTGAACCCATAGATCGACCAGGTGAAGGGTCCTTTTTCATCCTTTGGATGATCACAAACCTATGGCAAATTTTGGTCACATTTGGATATTCCCAATGAATACTATCCAAGTTTGAATTTGGGTGCAATAATGGACAATTGATGATTGATGGATCAAGTTTATTAAATGATTAGTCTATGTTTTGATATATGTTGTGTCACGCTTCAATTGAGCCTTTGTTGTGAGGAGGCACATATCAGCTCTATGCAGGGCTTCTCATAGCCATTGGATCAGTGGATCAGACGACACCCAACCCTTCTCGTTCCTTACAGTTACACCTCAAAGCGGGAACTAACCCATCCAGGATGTGCGATTGTGAGGTCATGGGTGGAGGATAATTTCAACCCAGAAGTTGGCTTGGCCACACCAATAGGAACTAAATGACCTCTCTTATGAGCCAATATGTAGAGAAAATAGGGAGACAGAACTCCCATTTTCTTCCATCTCTCCACCACGGGACACAGACGGAGAGAAGAAGAATGAATAGAAGAGTGAATGGTCTGGAGCACGAACACAGGAAGAGAGAACCTAGACCTTGAAGAAGCTACTCAGATACCTACCTCGTGGCGCGATAGTGCCTAGATGGCTGATGAAGACACCTTTGTAGAAGATGCTCCTGGAGCTAGTTGGAGTAGAAGGAAGTGACTTCAGAGGAAATCAAGAAAGGGAACAAGTTTAGGGAGGTGTTGCAAAGCTTTTGGAAGGTTCAGACCCATTCGAAAAGGAGCAGAGGCAAGTTGCCTCTTTGCTCTTTCACAACCGAACTTGGCGACAACTACCTCATCAAGGAGGAGTTCCACAGCTGCATCCTAGAAGATATGTAACCTTAAAGGTCCATTCCAAGTCGATGAAGATGATGGTTTGGTTAGAATATGAGTTGGAGCTTTTTGGCTCTACTGATTGCTCACTCGAGAGAGAGATGATGGTGGCGCCAGTGTCGCAATAGGACAGGGGAGCCGCACAATGCTCACCCTAAGATCACAATTCACACGGTAGAAAGAAGAGGGAAAACCAGCCAAACCCAGTTGAAGCTAGTTCAGGAAATGAGAACCGGCCGGCCCACCTTCCCCTAAGAAAAGAAGTTCATCCCTGGACGGGCCATGTGGCGGCGTGCGATTGGCTACACAAGGTTAAATTACCCAGAAATGCTTAGGACTTGCCTAATCATAGTAAATAAATCTGATGTTAGAAAAATACAAACAATATATCAAAATTCTCAGAAAAACTTGTAGAATAATATGGAACTATCTAACAGACTTTTGAAGTTTTCATTAGATGAATATCATAGAAGTTGAAAAATTCTAATATCATTAATTATAAATAGAAAATGATGTTCATAAATTATGATAATCTACCAATAAATCTGAAATGTGATATATAACTCTTATAAAGTCTGAGATAATGAATTTAATGCATAAATCAATGTAATATGCCTAATATAGATAATTAGGGTTAATAACCCTACATAAAATGTAATAAATACATTTATGATCAATAAATGATTGGAATTTTTAATATAATCTAATATCAATATCTATAACCTCAGGATTAATTCTGAGATCATAATGATTCACAGAATTCATGTTATACATTGATAATTACTCTTAATGTGATTTAAAACCTAATATGCTTAATGAATATGATCTATGGTTAATACATGCACACAATGATATGGAAACTAATATTCATACAAATAAACCATAATCTAGAACATGATGTCAGTAAGATAATTTCAAGACAAGAATACAAGTAATGATGTACATATCCCAATGAGCTAAGTCAAACACTAATGAATCATAACTAGGGTTAATATGATGAGAACCTAATGGTATGTGTGATCTTGTCTTTATTAGGGGTTGACATAAAGTGGTAGTTGACTCTAGGAATATGTGATGATTATTTTTGTCATTCTTCAAGTTATGCTTTACCTCTTATTTGGCTGATTATATAGTATTCTTGTATTATATCTGTAGTAAAACACTTAGCATATGATATTGGATGAAATGATTGTTCTTGTATGATATCTTTCTTGATTTTTCATACTTATGGATATGAACACATGAAACATAATATACATGGTCCATTATATGAAAGCACTATATCTATTTGGTAAGTATAGTGCTAGTGAGTGATCTATCTCTTTGGTAAGAAGATCGCATGTACAAATATCTATCTCTCTGGTAATCAGATCATAAGGAATTGATGCATCCATCCTGTTTGTAGGAAGATGCATGAGTATATAATGGAAATGTGCCTAAAATATGTGTTTTCTTTTGTTAATAAGCATGTTTGTTCAAGTATATGCCTTTCATTATATTTCTTTATAACTTCCAAGTACTTTTTTTTGGTGACCAAGAAAACCCACCCCGGGCGAGCCCAACATGGTAAACTCTCGAGGCATGAGAGGGTGTGGTCCGATCACCCCTTCCTGTACCTAATCCGCATGGATTGCCATTCGCAAAGTGCCTTCGGTGAGGTTCGAACCTGGGTCCTTCGTTGGGACTTACCGAGCTCTTACCACCCGGGCTACTATGGCCAAGTACTTGTTTTATCTTATTGCCAAATCTTAGTAATGAGAGGTATATAAAAGACATGTAGTCATATTCAATACAATATTATTGAATATTATGTTGATGTGTACCACGTGTAATCTTTTTTTTAGGTTGTGGACATGTTCTCTTGAAGACCAAGATTGTTGAGAGTTGTCTGGCAAGGTTATGTACAGGTGGACCTATTATCATAATATCATGTTTAGAAGGTAGTATGTGCATATGTACAAGTTTGTTATTCAATGTGTAATATCAAATGTTGTAACAATTCATTATGTTATTATATGTTGAATGGTGAACATGTGTTGTATGGTTTTGTTCTTGTTCATGTGCATGTGCTATTTTTGTTTCTTCTGACTTCATATGATTTCCTTCCTCTTAGCCTAGTGTGTGGTGTTTAAATTAGGATTCTGACTGAGGTGAGGCTTCAATTTGGACGTCACATATAGATTATGTTTTAGAATATCCGAGGGAGTCACACATAATAAGAAAAAAGAAAAAGAAAATAGATAACAATTATATATGCTTAAGAGAATTGTGTAAAATTCTCTACAAAGTGGCATAGATGGCCACAGTTGATTAGTTTTCATCTGTACATGATTTCTAAAAAATATCCAAAATAAAGAAAATATAAAAGAAAGAAAGAGAAAATATGTGGTTTAAATGCATAATATATTCATTATAAGTAGATGACTTGCATGTTAAAAAAATGTGCTATTCTTTTCAATTTTGGTACCAATCTTTGCAAACCACTAGATAAAGTCATTGAAGACTTTCCCTTAAAATTTGAGATCAAAAGGATGGATGGTTTGAGAATTAAGGATTTTATAAAAATCCCTTAAGTGAAAGGAATAATACAAAATGTCATGAATTAGAATCATACTAGAATTCCTATTTTGATTAGAGTGTGTGATGTGGACCATCAGATCTATGATCCAATGACAACGTACTCATCTCCTATTTCGGTCAGTTTGGAAAATAGGGACACCAACTTGCTTCTTTCCAAGATGTTTTCCAAGATAGTTAATGCACGAACAGATCGAGAAATAGGAACATTCTCCTTGTGGGAACGAGATGAGCTCATCCACCCTGGGTTTCACCTAGTTTGGAGGTTTCTAAGAATATCTCCCATATCTCCCTCAATGAGTGCCCAACCGACCTAGTAAACTATAAATAGAGGATCATAGGACCCTCTACGAGATTGCAAATATATCCACAAGACTCTTCTTGACTCCCCTCTCTTCTCTCATCTCAATTTCATGATAAGACTCACCTCAAACCCTATTTCTTTCCCAGGCGTAGTAGTGAGAACCTTGTCGCCATCCCTCGTGTACGAGACATCTTCGAGCAATCAGAGACCCTCAAGCAACTCGGGAGGACAAGTTAGAGGGTGATCTACCATCATCTGTTAGTTGGGAGGCCAGAAACCCAGAGTCAACATTTGTGTTGAATCATGCATGATTGCTTCTTTGTGAAGGAGAAGGCACACAGAGGTAGAAGGAGACCACCGAGGAAAATACCCCTATGCCCCCGCCCGAGTCTTGGAGAGGTAAGGGCAAACCAAACATTTGACCTTTCTTTTTTGGTTTGATTAGTAAGCACAACGCGACTGGGCATCCCAATTGGCAAAATCCATTGGTCGGCCCAACTGTGTTGGTAGGGTGGGTCCCATGGCCCCTTTGCCCAAGTTGGCAGCCTACAATTGTCCTAAACTGGTTAATCTTATAAAAATAGTAGTAATTAATATGATGATCAAATTAAGAAAAATAATATATGTATTTTGCTCAAAAAATATGGAGAATCCAATAAAAATATAATCAAGACCTAAGTTTGCTTCTAGTTCAAAAAGTTCCTAAAGTTGACATCTGTAATTGTAGATTAATAAACTAGAACCCTAATTTCTATGTTTTGGTGATCCTAATGAATTCAATTGATGTTGGTGATGAAATACTAATCTTTAATAAACAAAAAGAGCAACTTGAAAGTTATGTGAACTTAACAACTCATAATTTGATAAATTAGGGTTTGTAAACCCAATGGACATGAAAAAGTGGCAATTAGGGTTTGGAGAGCCAAAACTCTAATGAAAACCTATAGTTGACCTAGAACCCCTAACTTGAGACCCAAGTTAGTCTTAATGATGGTTTTGATAAATTAATGATACATGGGTACATTGCTTTAACTTTTAGGATAATTTACTTGGTTGCTTGTTTGATTTCTCTTTCTTGGACATCAAGAACACCTGATCAGGTTAAGTGATTACTCCTATGACTAATCATTTTAGTTTCACGACATTTTTCAAATTTTTACCGGATTGCTTGAAATTAAATGCTTGAATGATATTTATTTCCTGTAATCTATAAAGGAACTATGACTATCAAAATATTAAGCTTATAACTTTATTGAACCTACATACCAACTCTGAAAGTTGAGAATGGAAAGAAATGTAAAGTCATGGTGATGACTAAAGACCATGCCCCATATTGAGAAGGTCAAACCAAGCCCTAGATTGGGAAGGTCGTAAGAGGTCACACCCTAGATTGGGAAGACCTACATGGCACCTAGCTCCAGATTGAGAGGTGGCCAATAAGGTACCTAGATCCTGATTGAGAGGTAGCCTAAAGTCCATTGCAGGGAAAAAACTCTAAGAGAGGGTATACCAGAGGTTGGGTAAAAATGGTTGAGAAGTTATGAAGAAAATGATAAATTTTGTTTCTGTAACAATATTTGCTTGTTTATGTTGTTACAAATAGATGTGAACATTTTAGTTCCCCCACACACCAATATAACTCGTTATAGTGATCGTGCTTTTGTTTCGCATGATTTTAGGATAATTTGTTGTTATTGCTACAAGTTTAATGGAAAGTGGACTTTCACGAAGAAGGCATCCAAAGAAAAGACAGTAATGTAATCTTTGGAGGATTTAGTTAGTTTTCTTTTCTTGTGGCCAGTTTAAAACCCGATTATGTAATACCTCAGTGGAAATTCAATCTTGTATAAACTATTTCTACATAGTGAAATTTGGTAAATATTTCTGGTTATTTGCTAAATCTACGGCCCTATATGATTGATAATGGCCCCTTCCCTCTCTGTCAGCCTAAATAAGGGATAACATGGGATAGAAGGTCGTTACATTTTTTAATTATAATATTAATTACAATTCCATGCTTATTACATGTGACATAATTTAATTCCAACAGTGATGGAAACAATGATCCATAGATAAGTTAATCGGCGTTATTGTTCCCTCAATAAGGAAAGGCCTAATTTTTTTTTGTAAAAGTTGATAAATCCTTGTTTCAGATTCATTGGACAATCCAATTTTTGGTGCCAATAAGCTCTGAATGGGATAAATGGACTTCAAGTACGTTCTATGGACCAATCATTTGCCTCCTATGTCGAACACACTACCCGCCTTTTCTTTGTTTTTGAACACACACAATAAATTTGGAATCAAATCTTCTCTTTTCAAGACACTGCTTTTGATATATCTATCCAGACCATCCAAATATTGAAAATTGAAAAATTCAGAAACATTGTATTTCAACACACTTAGATTCTAGGTTGTTGCATCAAGTGGAACATCTAAACACCTCGAAATAAAAATTTATTTAACTTCTTTGTTTTCATATCAAGAGCTTATTGTCACCACATATTGGATTGCCCAATGCATTTGGATTGAGAATTTATCAACATTTACAAGTTTGTTAAGCTTTTGATTATAGCGGGAACAATGATGCCATAAGTCGAGGAACTTTCCAAAAGGGATGTAAAAACGTATACAAAACAATGTCATGACTCCCAGATCTATGGATGTAATATTTCAGAGGATAGCCTTCATCATCCAAAATGGATCAATGGAACAACTTGTTGCCTGCCTTTCTTCTTTTTCATTGTAATTGATATAAAATATAATAATAATAATAATATTCATTGATTTCAATCAATTAAACTAACTATGTTCCGAACTTATGCCAAGACATAATTGAATTGTTCAATGATATCATCTCGGTTGAGGGTGGAGCTATGATTCTTGATCTTGATCAAGAACAATCACACCAGGATCAGCGGAATGATGATGATATATATCAAGGTTCATACACATTGGAGCAGATCTTGAAGGCCGTCAAAGATAGCTAAAAAGACAAGTTGTTGATGGTTCAATCCTAAATGTAACTTAATTTCTGTTTCAAATATGTAGAAGTTTGTTAAAGGTTGTCTTCCTTATTATCAAATTTTTTTATCATATGTACTTTTTTATAATTTTGTGCACCTTAAATACATCTGACTATCTCTACTTTTTGCACTGGATTTTGATTTCGCTGGCGTAATCTCAAAACTATCGTATTTTAAATGCAAATAATCTTTCCATTAAAACAAGATCGCTATGAACCTTTCGCGGCAATCTTGCGGAGTGTTTTGCTGACATTTGGGCCGATCGCTCAAATATGATGGGCTTTTCGCTGTTGAACCGTTTAGAATTGTGACGGAGCCTTCTAGCAGAACTATACAAGGAAAGCACGAGCCTACACCGTAATGCATATGGTACTGACAACAGACTACCAATTTACAGATCGCACCTGAGAGCTTTATTATAATCATTACACGAAATCAATAACTCTGACAGTGTATACCACACTTGACGTCATATTCACTGTTAGTAGATAAAGCTGACTTCTGCTTATTTTCTGCAGTAGATCAACTCTGTTTCAACTAACAAGCTAAGGTCACGCAGGGTATTCAGCTTGTTCCAGGCGTTCCAATGACGAGTCTTGTCTCCACTTCAGCATCTACGGTTGAAGGGCCAGCTTGCTGTTCGGGATTCATCAATTTCAACTGAGCTTGCTGCAAAATTCATGAGCACGTTATAACTCGGGTTCGTCCCTAGATAGTTACAAATTTCAACCAAAGTTAACTCTAAGTCACACCTTGGATAAGGCCGCGTGCTGCTCCAGTAGAATCCTCTCCTGAAGGGAACACAGCCGGAAGATATTAGCATGAAACAAATCTGTCATGCTACAATTCAAGAATTAAGCTCATAATGGGGTGATTAATTATATGATTTAATGTATTTTACCTTGTCCTTCAGGACGGTAATGTCTTGTGCTAGTATATGGTTCTGTGATGACAACGGTTATGAGGAGTAAGACGAGAATTCAGTAGTTAGGGCTGTGTACTTATTGTAGCTAGAAGTTATATCGTATGACATACCTTACAAGCCCGGATGTTCCGCAGACTTATGCCCAATCTTTGTTCAATGCACTGAAGTTCATCCACTGAACAAGAATCTAATCCATCACCAAGTAGTTTCCTGTATATCCATGTATATAACAAGCCAATACAAAAAGAAGGCAGTCTAAATCGCAACAGTGAAAACCCTACGGGTCGCCTGATTTAAGGAGTTCCAAGAGGTAGGATCCTTTCCGTTTACCTCGGCATGTATGTCGTTTAAACCCAAATTTTGAACTTCCACACACGTCAGTTACATGACAGGTAAGGAATATGCAAATTACCTCCTACAGTCGTTCAGATGCTCAATTTCTCTTGCAAGACCTTCAGCTTCATTCTTCCAGTGCTGTGTTTCAAACAATTTTCAGTTAGAAATTCTGGGGATGTTCATAGTGAACTAAGCGTGCAAATTAATAGTGGATCATCAAGGAAGAAAACGCAAGTGCGCATGAGGTAAAAGAAATTCACAATTTCAGAAATGGTTAATGTAATGTTGAATTTTAAAATTTCTGGCACCGTATTCAGAAAGAGAGCATCCAGGTTTATAGGACCGGAAATGCATCCTGACGAGTTTGAGGTGCATTACAGTAGTTATTACAAAATGAACTGAACCTCAAAATAAATAAAACCCCAGTTGTAGAAAGAAAAACAAACCTATATTGTAGAAAGAAAAACAAACCTATATTTGCTTGCACAAACTATGTTTAACAAAAGATTGAAGACAGGAGCTATAAAGAATAGAGATCAGGAAACTGTATACGTGTTGGACAACTGATATCAGCAAATTTACAATATTATTTAATACGTGAACAGTCACCTGATTAGATGGCGAACTTTTCCCTACCATTCTGGCATTCAACACAAATTTATTTTTTCCCATATTTCAAATCTTTTCACAAATTTTCCAAACTTCCCACAGATTTCAATATATTTTTTAACGAATATCCAGGCTATTCACAATCTCGCTCATTTTTATGTTATAAAAATTATGCAAATAGCCCCTCCAATCTATGCTTTAAATAGTGTACCAAAATGATTGTTTTACGACCACTTGAGTAAGCAGGCAGATAATCATGGTCTACGATTCACATTTACATATCTAATATAAGTGATTGTACATATAAATAAATATATGTGGTTTCCCTCTCTAATACATGTGCATGATGTTGTGGTGCCTGATTTTTTTTGGATCTTTAAATGAAGTTTTAGTGATCCTTCGGGCACGTTTGGTATGCAAAATTTACAGAAATCTTGTATTTTGTCTATTCCACATTAGTGAAATGTTGCATTATCAAAATCCAGCAAATTCAATTAAATCTTTCGTTTGCTAGAATTTAAAAGTATAAGATTTATTTATTTCTTAGACCACCATTAAGTCCATGTTAGATTTCAGTATTTCGAAGATTATGATGGAAATCAAAATGTGGGATTTCCATTACATGTCCAAAATTTTCGAAATTAACACCAGTTTGCGATCCCGCAAACCAAACATCAGATTTGTACAAATAAATTCTGCAGTAGAGTCTAATATGACAAAATACGGATAACCAAACATACCCTTTGTGAACTTTCTGATTCCTTAAATTAAAATCTCAATATTAACTTTCTTGCAGGCGAATTCTGGATCCTCAATATGGGGCTCTTGCTAGCAGTTGTCTAAGATAAATACCATAAAATAAAAAATATAACAAACTCACGGGAGGAAAGCCAGAAATTTAAAGTAACATTAGCGACAAGTAGTGAATCAGCAAATCGTGATGAGTGATTTTAAATCTTTCATATATAATAAGATGAATATAATAACAGTTTTTTCATCTAGAAAAAGTAGATGCAAAATTTTCTCTTGTTTTTCAGATTTTATCATCTTTTAGATCGCTTTGAAAACATCATGAACACTGTAATGATGTGCCACATTTAAAACATGAGACTATCTGACCTGCGTTATACATATTTTATACCTCACTGTTTCATTTTTTAAGAAAAAGTATGTGTCAATGAAGATCTGGAAAGATAATGAGACTCCACAATCTTATTTGTAACTCATTATGAAGCACAAATACTAAAAAAATTCACGTACCACATTGGAAACACATTAGATCTAGTACTTCTTCGATAGCGTTGGGTATATATTGGATACTTTTCCATATGTATCCAATCTATTTTACTTTTTAAAAATTGGTTACTTCCTGGATACATCTTGAATACTCAATAAATACGGCCCAACCTATTTATATAGAGATTCATATATAATTGTAATTCATTCTATCAGTATGTGCCCATTGTTAATGTTCATTGTACATTTAATTTTAAGTGTTTTTTATTGTTGTCAAATAAGTCGTGAGCGTTTAGTATTACTACAAAATGATAGTGTATGGTAATTCTAGATCTAGAATATTGACAACTCAATAGGCCAAGTTGATATTCTTATGAAAGTATTGTTACTTTGTTACTAACAGTAGCATATTGTTTGAAACCTACTATTAGTATACAAATGTTAGTAACTTACTATTAGTTCCAAATTTCTGAGACTGTTCCGCTTACTTGATGCCCGTTCCCATTTGTTTTAAACTCTTTTTCTTGAATATTAGAATTATATGTTGGAACTCAACTGAAATCGGGTAGGGATGAGCATCGGTTCAAACGGAGGACCATATTTGTGTAAAAATATGAACTGTAGACCAGACTATTTTGAAATAGGAGCCGAACGGGATCAAACCATTTCAAAGTTGGACTGGACCGGGACTGGGACCGCAATGAGATTCTTTTAGCATTTAACATTTTTAATAATAGCAATTTTGATAATTTTAGTTACTTATAAGAATTGTTTGACAATAATATAAAAAAATGCACACTACTAGTGTTTTTTTTGGGGAGAAATATCAGCCTAGGCTGATTACATCAGGCAGTCGCCTGAACATGATAAAATAACAAGAAAGTAGTAAGGTCGGCAAGAAAGGTAGCCGACACGAAGGTGGGATAGTCCGTCCACACATGATGACTGCCAGGTTGCTTGAGGATGATCTTGGCCAGTTGAGCGGTGCGCTTGTTTTGATTCCTACTACGATATATGACCTCTAGCCCGGGCATGAGTTTCATCAGACCAATTAGATTCATGGGTACTTTTGATGTTCATTGTACTACTAGTATTTCAATATGTGATTTATTTATACTTTTGAAATAATAAAACTTCATATTTAGAGGTATTTTACATATTAAATGGTCCACGGTCCGGTCTATAGTCTGATTGATTTTGTACCAGACGAGATTACAAACCGAATTTTTAGAATGTTTGGACTCTAGACTGGACCAAACTCAAAACAGTCCCAGACTGAACTGACGTAATATTATACAAACTTAGTTGTTATTACAACAAATCACTTCTAGCCTATAAGAAGTGATCCAAGTGGTCAAGCACAGTGTCCCCTAGTAAAGGGACCTGAGCTCAATTTTCAGAAGCCGCCTTGAATTCACCACCTTTCCTTCTAGCCTCCGCCACAGGTTTGAGGGAGGTGGGAGACTAATGTCTCTCCTAACTCAAAACAAAACACTACTAGACTATTTATCAAATGTATCGCACTGGCCATATCAAGTTGGCGTATTCATCCATTGGGGTGCTTGTTGTTAGCGATCCCAATTTATATATCTACTCTTATATTTCTAGAAATATCTCTTATAGTCTCACTTTTGTCAAGATTCCTAAATCATTTTACTCCTCTTAGTTGTTATTTTTTCATGTGAGTAATGTAATCCATCTCCTTGAACTATGTCTTTATTTAAGGTCTATGTTCTCCACTATGTACTAATCATTATATCTCTATTCCTATTATTTATTTGTATTGTTAAAGGATATAATGATCATGCATCGTTGTAGAAATATGTGATGATATAACTGAATGAATGAAGCTTGGTGATATATAATCTTATTATAACTATGTTGAGAAAGATTACACATACTTTGGCAAAAGTCCATTTATGATGATTCCATGCAATGCGATCTAAGTATGCCCAAAAGTCAACATCAAATATCTAGGTGAAATGATATAGGTTATTCATGAGGCCCAATAAAGATTTGAAAAAAAATATCTTTCTAAAAGTCATTTTATTTATCTTTGAATGAAACTAGATAATCTGAATTTACTTTTTTAAGAAAAAACATATTGTATTCCCAAATAAATAATGACTTTTTACTATCTAATGGTGTCCATGTATCCTAAGTTAATAGAAATGACCAAATCTCATATTTTTATCCATATCTATGTTTGTGTCTGTATGTATTTCATCCATTAAAGATTTCTAATTATTTGTTTGTTGTTAATATATAATTACTTTACTAGATGTAACTTCTTAATGTCCGCAAAAAAATATATTTTTATTTTTATCTTCATTACATCATTAGTGTTATTTTTTCTATAAGAAAGACATATGTCAGGGTAACATAGTATCATGGAAGTGCTTCTTTTCATTTTTTTGAGAAGTTAAGAGGTGCTTTTATTCATCTCGCCCTCCTCTTGAGTGAAAATCCTATAAAACATTACAAACTACACTATCATTTTCAAATATTGCCATTACAATGCTTCAAAAATAAAAGAACAAACTCCTTAGAAGGTCTAACATAGTGATGAACACCATGGTGATGGATTAGATAGTACTTGTCCAGATGGTCGGCCACTTGATTTCTTTCCCTATTGGTAAAGGTGATGTGACAATCTTTCCTCATTATATTCTAAACACGAATAATCAGTCTAACAAATCTTGAGCTTCTCCTAATATCCCCCTATAAAATTCTTACAACCAATTTGCAATCTGATTCAATTATAACTCTCTCAAGATTCATCTCTGATGATGTGTCATCTACTAGCACAATCACCTAGATCTCGCCTTCAAGAACATCCTCAAATTTCTTCATGTCTCCCCATCCAATGATCTAGTTCCTTCGTTGTCCCTAGCCACCGGCACTACACTCGCTTGCTTGTTTTTGATGGCTGCATCAATGTTGAACTTCAACCATTTGGGTTCTGGTCAATGCCAATAATATTGCCTTTCCTCTTTACTGCTATTAGCCTCATGCTGCCAAACTATGTTGCTAAGTGTTTCTTCCTTCTAAATGTAATTATCTTGATGGGATGCAGGTGGTTCCTTGCCTTCATACGTTGAAGAATGTGACACTTTTAGATATACTAGCAACAATACATGAAGTTGATATTATTGGATTTTTTTTTGAGGTTGGTACGGATCAATTCATCTAGGTTATCCTTAATTAGAAAGTTCAAAGGGAATATGTACTTGAAAATCATGCTCCACACCTCCATGGCTCACAATATCATAACGCATGATTGCAGGCTTCCCCCTCATGGTTGCAATGACTTCATAAGCTATACGTAGTTGTCTATAGTTCAATTTTTCTCTTGTGGGTAAGGATATAATTATGACTAACTAAGCACATAAACATTTTCACTGTTTCTGCCAACCTATCCTTCCAGATGGTTTCTCACTCCCCTAGCCTTCGATTCTCCTTAGCTTCTCTATTGAGCTTATACACAGTCTTCATCGAGAAACTACATGTGATGGCGTGGTTCGGTTATATGGTATCCTTTCATTCCTTATGTTCAGGTGGATGAAGATTTAGGATCATATCAACTAGATTCATGGGTAACCAATTTAGGAGGCAATCTTTATCACAATTGGTATCATCTAGAATCGGGATGTGTACCGTAAGGTCACTGATGTCATTTTGTATGGGTCTTGGAGAGAGGTCGTAGAGATAGATGTCATTTCTCCACTAGATATTGAGCCAGAACTTGATATACTTTCCATTCATTACACAATGAAGGAGTTGGTTTCAATCAACAACCTTCCCTCCATTGTTTCCCTTCCTAGTTTTGACATGTTAGACCATTTTTGATAAGTATGGTATTTATGTTGCCTCCTCATTAGTATGCACCAAATTTTACCCCTGTTGGTGTTGACCTCCCTTTAATTCTTCAACAAGAGGGCCTGATTCTAATCTCTCATCGCTTTAGTGCCCAATCCTCCATTTCCTTTACTACTACTAGTCACTTTGTCAGAAGAAACAAGTATCAATGGGTTCTATTTACGACCTCCGCCCCAAATGAACTTTTGTATCATGTTGTATATGTGATCACATTGTCCCACATGTAACAAAGTATTCTACATTACATATGCTGGAATGGCTGATAAGGTTGCCTTTGCCAGGCAAACCCTGCCTGTAAGTTATAAGCTTCTGGTTGAACAAGATGAGATCCTAGCCGAAACCTTATGATAACTTTTGCATAGGTATTCTTGACCACTCATTTGTGCAGTAAAGGGACTCCAAGATACTTTCCAAGATCTTCTGTCTCCATAAATTTTCTAACACGACATATCTGCATTGTTTTTCTCTTCTTGACACTGCAGAAAAATAATATACGAGTTTTCTGGATGGACATCGCCTAGTGTGATGTCTCCTTAAACTCCAAAAAACATTCTTTCATAACCTTCTTATTATTATTTCTGACCTTTATAAAGAGAATGAGGTCATATGTGAAACACATGTGAGCTAGTTGCATCCTTTTGCTGCAAGCTTAATAGGTTTCAAAAGACCTATCATACCTTGTCTTGAATCATCTAAGTTACCCTATCAATAGATAGTTCCTTACATTATTATTTATTTATAGGTAATCCTGAAAATTCCATTTTTTCATTTCAAATGGGTAATGTTCAAATAAAATTATCATATACTACAACTACAACAATTGTGTAGTGTCTGCTACCACATTGCAAGCCCTCTAGGTCATGCTTCCACCACAACACCATAGATGCCAATCAAAAGTATTATAAATATATAGTATCTTTCTCAACTATTTATATGTTTCTCACATCAAAACAACACATAAATGAGAACTCAAAAACATGGTTTATGCAAGTAACAAAAAATACAATTAAATCATTTGACTTTAAAAATAGAGGATATCCAAACATATTGGTTCAATATAAATAGATGGAAACAAAAACAATACGACCTAAATGGCTAGCCCAACATCAAACTACATTAGTACTAATGGGGGTAGTTAAGGTGTGTTCCACATCAAAATATCCTTTTGACAAAAGATTAGACCAGATAAGGGGAATCTTATAGATGATCTAATTGTGAATCCCTGAGCAAGAAATCCTTAGCATGTGACACTAGCTTTTTCTTTTCATCCATGGCAAAATATAAATTTGAAAAGTAAAACAACTAGAGGAGGATACATCTAGAGAATTCTACAATTTAGTGTAAATATTGCAATGTGAGCAAGAAAAATCAATGAGATTGATAACACTAGTAGATATTTTACACATGTTATCTAACCATATATAGGCAGTTGAATGTCCTACATTCGCCCGAAAAGGAACTATTGTGATGTTGAATAGGGATCCTATCATGATAGATAGAATCCCCATCAAAATACAACTAGATCAAGCACCAATGATTTCGTCTCCTGTCAAAATCTTGGCTAATTGATCATAGTGGGTAGCTCCAGTAGACCAATAAGAACCCCATTCCTTTATTAAAAAATATGCCACAAAGAATAATAGAATAGACAACACATAACCGTACCGATATAGGGTGTGGGTTAAAGTCATACCAATAAAAGAATAAAAAAAAATTATATGGCGAGCAATTACAAAGTGGTTTCCTCATAAAACTGGAGAAGTTGCAAGAGTGTTAAGTCAATAGAACATTTTCAATGGCATATTGGAAGGTTAAATATACATAAGGGTTGCATGTATATCATTTTCTAAATGTTATCAAAGGAATAGTTTGTGTTAACTTATAACAAAAATGATTATTTTGACAGAAGGAGGGTTATTGATCTTCCTAAAACATTTATTAATGGGTTCTAAGTATCCATATGTATTAAAAATGCAATAAGATATTATTATGATATTTTCACCTGTTTCTACTAGATTTTCTCAATATGAGAATGAGCCTTGAGGAAAAAGAATATTTAATCCAAGGGCAACTACCAAATTATTTATGTGGAACACTTTTGATGAAAATTTTGGAATGAATCATCTAGCTTTAAAAAAGGAGATGTCCCTCAAGTATAAAGGAAAATGTTGTCCATATTATCCTAACATTAGATTCTTCTAACCCTTAATCCTTAATGGAAATAGATTTTAAAAGCACCTTGAGGAAAGTTATTATATGATACATATACTACAATAGAGAAATAACAAGCATTTTAGAGGTTTCCCCGTACGGCTAATCAAATATCATATGTCATTCTTGTCCATCAATAAGAATATTGGAAAGGATAAAATTAGAGCAACCTCCTATTTCATAATGATAAAAAGGAAAAATGTAGAAAAAAATTATAAACTTGGCGAACGAAAACCAAGAGTTTAACTTCAAATAAGTGTGAATAAGATGGAGAGATAAGAAAGGTTTCATGTTAAATGATCGTGTTATAGTAGGGGAAGGTGTCATAAACCCTAAGAAACATGATTTAGTATTGACACAAATTTTCTTAAAAAATATCAATTTGGGTTAACAATTTTATTTTTTTCTTTGACAAAATTGTGTTTTGACATGTGAATGTACATTTACTTTAGCAAAATTCCATTTATTGTTAATGTATTAATTATAATTTTTAATATAATGGTTATATGAGGATAATACATGATTGAGGCCTATCATGGACATTCAGGATGTACTAGGTTGGTTTTAGTGACAGGAAAATGATGGTATTGTCAATAGATCAATTGGTAAAATACTAGATTCTATTGATATTGTTGAGGAAATGAAGTTATTATAAGATGGACAAGATGCTTCAATCAAGTAAATGATTGAAAGAAACCATTCTGAAGGAACAAAGATCACTTTAGTGTCACATAATTAACACAAGAAATAATCCACTGATCATTATTAGAACTAGAAAAGAGAGATCTTGAATGAGAAATGATGCGATGATTTTGACTCGCATTTATAGACCTATTTCATATGTGTTTTGTGCTCTAATTACTCATTTTCATGGATAATATTGCATAATTCACTTAATTTGGTCTTTGCCATCATATTATATCAAATCCCCTTTGTTTTACTATTGTGAGCATCATTTACCATCTTATTATAAATTGTGTGGATTTACTTGGTCTTGTTGTGAAATTTCAGGAAAAACAAGTATCTGCTTCCGTCGATACCATCGACGGAAGACGATACCATCGACCAAGCCACAGGTTGTCAGCCGAGAAGAGCAATACAGAGTCGATACCATCGACACCTAAGTCGATGGCATCGAGATCACTTCAGGTTGCTGGCGAGGATGCAGTCGATACCGTCGACGAAATTCGATGCCATCGACACAAGGAGAGCTACAGCGTCGCTAGAAGACAAAACCGACGCTACAGGAGTCGATACCATCGACGCCCAAGTCGATGGTATCGAGATCACCACAGGCGCTCAGAATAAAAGAAAGGAAAGCTGCCGCTAATCCGCTGCGTCGATACCATCGACCCGCGTCGATGGTATCGACGCCGACAGATATGCGTTGGATCTATTTTGATCTCGATCGGACGGCTGTTGTTATTTGACGACCTAATTAGGGACTTATACCTAATGACGGCCGCCCAGAGTTTAGGGGGATCTCATTTTTGGATTGCACGAGTGCCGAGGAGGAGAAAAAGGAGAACGGAGGCCGAGAAGCTCATCCCGGGTGATTCAGACGCTGCCGAAGACGATTTCCACCACCGACAGGCGGGGAAGCTCGTGTTTTACGCCAAGGATCCACCGGTTCTTCTCCGTTCAGGGGTTTTCCCACTTATTTCCCGTTTTTCTTATGAATTCCCCAATTTCTACCATGTATTCGTGTGAGATGAACATGAGAGGCTAAAACCCTCAATCTTTAGGACCGGGAGTAGCCCGGGAATGCATTGTATGACATTTTTATATCAATAATTCATATTTTTCTCTCAAATCCGTGGTATAGATTCGTTTTCTCCATTTCTATTGTTATGCTTGATCACCATAATAATAACTTAATACTCTTAATCACTTCGACAGAAGGATTAACGGTTGAAAAGAGACAAAATCTACATTAATTAATAAAACCCTTGATAAAGGAGTTGTAAAATTAATGGTGGGAACTGAGAGACCGTTTTTAATGCGCTTAGTTTAGGGGAATGATTACTACGACGGTGGAATCAACCTAAACCTAAGTAGTGAATTACACCACGACAGTGGGTAATTCTCATTTCAGGCCACTACCCGGATAGAGAGAGAAGTGTGAGGAATTATATGAAACCTAATACAATGTTGACCCGCGGTGAAACCGCCATCCTAAAGATATCCTTTTGAATTGATTAAATTAACCTTTAATCGATTGTTTTCTTTGTTTGATTTTTATTTTCTTTTTAATTTGAACAACAAAACCCTACTTTGTTAATCGGTCTAGCTGATTGCGATTAGTTAGTAAAAGTCCCCAATAATTCACGTATCCCTGAGTTCGACTCGAGCCTCACAAGGCCTATATTACTCGACGCGTATACTTGCGTTTAAGCGCGTAGTAAAATACACGTCAAGTTTTTGGCTCCGTTGTCGGGGATACGGCGAATTATTGGCACTTTGAGTGCTAAGAGCGGCCACTCTAGGCCACATTTTTTTTTATTTTTTTTAAAACAATTTCAAAATTCCTTTATTTCTCTATAATTGTGTTGACTCGTTCAAAGCATTGTACTGAACCCCTATTTCCATATTTCAGGTACTTTGCATGGTGCACACACGTAGTCGAGACTACGTGAATCGCACACCTGAGGTTCCATCTGCGGGACCAGAGGACGAGGACTACTACGAGGAGGAACACCAAAGTGATATAAATTCTGAATCTGAGCAAGAACAAGAAGAAGAAATGGCTGAAGCACAGACAATATGGGAGAAGATCAAGGCGTCTTCTTCCTCAGCATCAAAGGGGCCTATAAAGAAACAGGGGCTAAACATACCTACATACAAGATCGACCCGGCACTGATTAACTTGGTCAAATCCAACACATTTCACGGGCTGAAAAATGATGATCCAGTGGCACACATTAGTCAGTTTGTTGAAAATTGCGATATGGTGAAGATCGACAGGTTCCCGCAAGATGCGTTGTATCTCAAGTTGTTCCCAAGTTCATTGGAAGGAGCAGCGCGAGAGTGGCTTCATAACCTCGACGACGAGTTTGTTGAATCATGGGATCACATGGTAGATGCTTTCTTCGAGAGGTTCTTCCCTCCTGAGAAGACCAATGATATGATCAGGAAGATTCACAATTTCACCCAACAGGCGGGTGAAACTTATTCTGAGACTTGGGAGCGATTCCAGGTCATGTTGAGGAGATGTCCACATCATGGATTGGACAAGGAAACCCAAGTGAAGATCTTCTACTTTGTTCTCTCCGAGCATGATAGAAGCAACCTGGACTCGGCTGGTTTCAGATTTTTCTTAAATAACACCGATACAAGATGCTGGGAAATACTGAAGAATATGGCACGGAAGCAATGTTGGGGAGAAAGAGAACGAGGCCCAGTTGAGCAAGCAAGAGTTGCCAGTGAGTCAAAAGCAATGAGAGAGCTGAACGAGAAGATGGATCTTCTCGCAAAGAAGTTGCTGCAGAAGGAAGACAATGAGTCCGAGGATGAGGCTCAGGTCAAGTATATGAGGCAACAGCAAGGGTACAGGAATAACGATTATTCATGGCGGAAGGATAAGAAATTTTCATGGAAGGATCCAAACAATTTTCTGCAGGATCCGGACACCAAGCCTGCACCGGTCACGGAGGATAAGAGCACGGAGTTGCTCAATCAAGTCATAAAGCAAAATCAAGAGTTGATGAACACTTTTGGGCAGCAAATAAAGCAACAAGGTGAATACATGAACCAGTTTGGGCAGACGTTGCAGAGCCACGGGGCTCAAATGAGAACTATAGAGACTTCCATGGCGCAGATGGCAGCCGAGATTGCAAGCTTGAAGAAGCCGGCACATCCGGGTTTTCTGGGGAACACCAATGTTCCCGGGGGAAACCAACAGGCCAAGGCCATCTTATTGAGGAGCGGTAAGAAAGTGTTAAATCCAAGGGCGGATGACACAAGCACACCGCAGGACACAGTTGAAGAAGCAACAGTCAAAGAGCAGCCCGCACCTGTCATAGAGCAAACTGAGGACATAGCTGAAGATGGTAAGGAAGAACAAGCCACTGAGGAGGAACCACAGAAATTAACTCCCTATGTGCCACCTCACCAAAGGGCACATACCGTTCCGGTCCCCTATCCCAATAGTGCAAAAGCAAGAAAGGTGGATGCACAGTTTAAGAAATTTCTGGACAGCTTTAGGAAGTTATCAGTGAATATTCCTTTGCTAGAGGCAATTGAGCAAATACCGTCTTATGGGAAGTTTCTTAAAGATGTAATCACAAAGAAGAGGAAAATACCTGACACTGAGGTTGTGGTATTGAAGGAGCAAGTGAGTGCTTTTATTATGGGCACTTTGCCGCCAAAGAGACAGGACCCCGGTTGTTTTAATATTTCTTGTTTTATCGGGAAGTTCAAATTTGGAGAGGCACTTTGTGATTCCGGGGCAAGCATCAATCTGATGCCCCTTTCTACGTTCAAGAAACTTGGATTGAAGGAGTCAAGGACAAGTAACATGACCATCCAATTGGCTGATAATTCTGTGGTGAAACTGTATGGGATCTGTGAGGATGTCTTGGTAAAGGTAGACCGCTTTGTCTTTCCGGCTGATTTCGTTGTGATGGAAATGCAGGATGAGCACGGCAATGAGTTGCTACTTGGTCGCCCATTCCAAGCAACAGCTGATATGATCCTGGAGATGGGGAGAGGTCGCTTGACCTTGGGCATTGCGGATGATCGCTTTGAGATGGTCATGCCCAATAACAATGCATCCACTAAAGCAAAAGCACAGTGCAACATGGTGAAGCATGTGGAACACAATATCTCACTTTGTCTTGGGAAGCCATTTTTGGATATGGCTCATGTGATGAGCAGGATAGATAATGGGACCTTAGCGGTGGACCTTATGGAGAAAACAAAAGTTGTCTCTTTATGCAAGGTTGTTGGGTTTCAAAATGATGAGAATGAGGACATTCCACCTTCGTGGGAGGATGATGTGATTATTACTTCCATCTTTGATGCATATCCGGAACTGCCTTTGGAGGCGTGTTTGCTAAATGTCACTTATGATTGGATGCGGAGTACTTCACTCAAGGAGTGCGCCAAAATGCTTCAAATGCTTCCATGTTTCTACACGAGGCACTATGAAGATTTGGGTACACTGCCCCCACCGCTACAATCATCTCTTATTTGCCCACCTGATCTGGAGTTGAAGCCATTGCCCCCGCATCTGAAGTACGTCTTTCTAGCTGAGGAGGACAAGTTACCAGTGATTGTATCTGCATACTTGAGTGCGGATGAGGAGGAGCAACTACTGATAGTGCTCAAGAACCACCGTGGAGCTTTTGGGTGGTCTGTGGCGGACATCAAGGGGATCTCCCCTACACTTTGTCAACACAAGATACGGCTCGAGGAGGGAGCCAAGCCAGTCATACAGCCTCAAAGACGTCTAAATCCAAGCATGATGGAGGTTATCAAGAAGGAAGTCATAAAGCTTCTTGCTGCAGGGATCATTTATGCCATATCCGATTCGACGTGGGTGAGTCCCACACAGGTAGTCCCTAAAAAGGGGGGAATCACTGTCACTACAAATCTTTTGAATGAACCTTTCACCACCCGATTGGTAACCGGGTGGCGTGTTTGCATTGACTACCGCCGATTGAATGCCGCAACTCTTAAAGATCATTTTCCATTGCCATTTATCGATCAGATTTTGGAACGTCTAGCTGGTCGGTCGCATTTTTGTTTTCTAGATGGCTATTCGGGGTACAACCAGATTTCTATTGATCCTTTGGATCAAGAGAAGTCTACGTTTACATGTCCCTATGGGACGTTTTCTTACCGCCGTATGCCGTTTGGTTTATGCAATGCGCCGGCGACTTTTCAACGCTGCATGCTCGCCATATTCTCTGACATGGTGGAGAGGTGTCTTGAAGTTTTCATGGACGACTTCTCGGTGTATGGAGCGTCTTTTGATGAATGCCTTTATAACTTAGATAAGGTATTGCAGCGGTGCGAGGACACACACTTGGTCCTGAATTGGGAGAAATGTCACATGATGGTGACGGAAGGAATTGTGCTAGGACACAAGGTGTCTAGCAAGGGTCTTGAGGTAGACCCCGTAAAAATTGAGGTGATTTCTAAGCTACCCCCACCAAATTCTGTAAAAGGGGTGAGAAGCTTTTTAGGACACGCCGGGTTTTATCGGCGATTTATCAAGGATTTTTCAAAAATCGCAAAGCCATTATCGGAATTGTTGTAAAAAGACGCAGTTTTTGATTTCAATGAGAAATGTCTTCACGCATTCGAGGTTTTGAAGGAAAAATTGATTTCAGCTCCGGTTGTTCAAATGCCGGATTGGACAAAGCCATTCGAGTTGATGTGTGATGCGTCCGATTATGCTGTGGGAGCTGTTTTGGGGCAAAGGGTAGATAACAAGCCTGCTGTGATTTTCTACGCCTCAAAAATGCTTAATGATGCTCAATTGAACTACACAACCACGGAAAAGGAGTTACTGGCCGTCATGTTCGCCTTTGAAAAATTTCGGTAGTACTTAGTGGGTTCTAAGGTGGTTGTGTGGACTGATCACGCTGCAATAAAGTATTTGATGGAGAAGAAGGATGCGAAGCCTAGACTAATTAGGTGGATTTTGCTCCTACAAGAATTCGATATTGAAATCAAGGACAAGTTGGGAATTGAAAATGTGGTGGCTGACCACTTGTCTAGGTTAGAGAGGGTTGATGAACAAGGTTTGCACATACCCATTACCGAGACCTTTCCCGATGAACAACTTTTAAAAATTGATTCTAAAGAACCATGGTTTGCGGAAATTGTGAATTATTTGGCTTGCAGGATCATCCCGGAGGATTGGTCCTATCAAGAGAAAAAGAAATTCTTTCATTCATTGAGATATTATTTTTGGGATGACCCGATTCTCTTGAAGCAGTGCAGGGATGGTATTCTTCGCAGGTGCGTGCCGGAGGTGGAGTACGAGAGTGTTCTCCACCACTGTCATGCGTCGCCTACAGGAGGACACCATGCTAGCTCACGGACAGCAGCCAAGGTGTTGGAGAGCAGCCTTTATTGGCCCACTTTGTTCCGGGATGCCTATGATTTTGTTAGGCAATGTGACCCATGCCAGCGCGCAGGTAACATCTCAAGGAGACAAGAAATGCCCCTGAATGTATTTCAGGAAGTTGAGGTATTTGATTTATGGGGCATTGACTTCATGGGACCCTTTGTGTCCTCAAATTCAAATCTTTATATCTTACTTGCTGTAGATTATGTGTCGAAGTGGGTGGAGGCAATCCCCACAAGGACTAATGATTCGAATGTAGTGTGCAGATTTGTCAAAGAGAACATTTTCTGCAGGTTCGGGATTCCCCGAATGATCATAAGTGACGGAGGCACACATTTTCGAAATCAGAAATTCGCGACACTTTTAAAGAAATATGGGGTCAAGCACAACATCGGAACCCCATATCATCCACAGACGCAAGGACAAGTGGAGGTATCAAATAGAGAAATCAAGAAGATTTTAGAAAGGCCCGTAGCATCCACAAGGAAGAATTGGAGTGTATTGCTACCGGACGCGCTTTGGGCTTATCGAACGGCGTACAAAACACCTATAGGCACCACGCCTTTTAGGCTGGCGTATGGCCGGGCTTGCCACCTTCCGGTGGAATTGGAGCACAAGGCCCATTGGGCGCTAAGAAGGCTGAACTTGCGCTATGATGAGGCCGGGAGAAAAAGGATGTTTGAATTGAATGAATTGGATGAGCTACGCATGACGGCATATGAGAATGCCCGCATCTACAAGGAGCGCACAAAGCTGATCCACGATCGCCATATTGAGATGCGAACGTTCAAGAAGGGAGACAACGTTCTATTGTTCAACTCCCGTCTCAAACTGCATCCCGGGAAGCTGAAATCCCGGTGGAGTGGACCCTTCGAGGTGGAAGAAGTGAGACCGCACGGAGCGATTCTCGTGCGTGATGGAGATGCCACGTTCTTGGTGAACGGGCAACGCTTGAAGTTGTATTTTGGTGAGAATTACAAGAGGAAAGTGAATGAGGTCAAACTCATTTCACTTGTGCATGAATGAGATGAAGAGGAGACGTCTAGCCTAAGACGCTAAAGAAGGGCGCTTGTTGGGAGGCAACCCAACCATCGGTACATTAGGATAGTTTAATTTTAGTCATAGATTGCTTTTATTTCGTTTAAATTTTAGTTTAAAAATGATACCTTGATCCGTTTGTTGAATGTGCAGGCACAGGCAGGGTCAATACCATCGACACACTCGTCGATGGTATCGACATGGGTTCAGGTTGACACCAGCAAAAATCGCACTGCGTCGATGGTATCGACATGGTCACAGACAGGTCACAATAAAAGTGTCGATGGTATCGACACCCCAGTCGATACCATCGAGATCTCTGGAGATATTCAGACGAATTTTGCTCAGTCAACTCGATACCATCGATGGCCTCGTCGATGGTATCGACATCATCACAGGTTGAATGCAACACAACGGCGGTGTCACAATAAAAGCAAGTCGATACCATCGACATCCGTCGATGGTATCGACGGACATGTCACCGATCTGCACACAGACATCGACGACGATCGCAACAGCCACGTCAGCGATCCGGGTGCTGCGTCGATACCATCGACTTCCGTCGATGGTATCGACCCGTCAGCAATCCGGGTTTCTCGATCCAGCAAACGTCAGCCGTCGATACTCGCGAGGGAGGCGGCTACCCGCGAGATGTGTCGATACCATCGACCCGCGTCGATGGTATCGACGGGTCAATAGGGGAGCCAATCAAGCCTATTTAAGGGGACTTGCAACGTCATTTGACGTCACACCTTCAGAGCAAGTATCCTCCTTTGCGCCGAGCACTCCCCCGAGCCCTCCAAGACTGAAGAGAAGCGTCATCGAGCGGAGAATTTCTTCTCCATCTTCACCGAGCTCTTTTCTTCTAATCCCATCTTCTCGCAACCATGGTGCACGTCGCCGGAGAGTCGTCCTCAAGCGCACACCCTATGGAGATCGAGGAGTTCGTTCCTCCCCCAACCGCTTCCATCCCTCATCCACGCCTAATTCATGCCAACATGGAGGTGAGGAAGGTCTACGAGGAGATAATGAAGCAAAAGTTCGAGCCCACCCGGTATGTGGACCGGGGCATGATCCAGGAGTTGGGATTCGAGGCCAACTTGGCCTATGTGCTTCATGGACATGCACCCAACACCAGCAGAAGCCTACGCCCTGACGAGCTGCAGTACCATGCGGATGGGCAGCCCTTTTTCGGCAAATGGTCCACCTACAAGGAACTGGTGGTGGAGTTCATGGCGTCTCTCGACGTCTGTGTCGTACCAAACGACGTGGTAGCATCGGACTGGGAATGGATCAAGGGAAGGGTGTCCTTCCGACTCTTTAACAACAACTACAATCTCACACTGGTCCAGTTCAATCAAATCTTCAACTGGTTCCACTCTCCACATGATCAGCGAAGGCCGGACTCCCGCATCGACTATGCAAAGATCTTCTCCGAGCTAGTTACAATGCCGGCGGGGAAGACCGTGAGCTACCATAATGCAGCGGTAGCAGATTTTGAGCACCCGTTCGTCCGGGTCTTGCATATGATGTTGAGCTTGACATTCTTCGCTCGAAGTGATCTTGCTTTGAGCAAGTTTCTGGAGAGTGACTTGTTCTTCCTTTACGCACTCCTGAAGCGTCAACCATGCAACTGGGGGGCGTTCTGGCTACAGCGCGTCCTGGCGGTGAAGAGGAGCACAAGGAAGGCTCCAATCCATTTTGGTGGTCTTGTCACCAAGTTGGCGCTTTACTTGGGGCTGAACTTTCAGTCCATGACTCCGATCTCTATGAGGAGCAAGGTGAACGTGCAACACTTGCACCGTTCAAACCTCATTCTTCTCCGGGACGAGTTGGCGTACGCTCATTGCCACGTCAACCAAGCTTATCAGGAGAGCTCCCTACCGGACGACGTCTTCAACATAGAGGGCAAGCAACACTTCCAGTGGCCAATCATAGCCATCGAGTCCTCCGAAGAAGAAGGCAGAGGTGACGAGCAAGCAGGCGAGGCTGCGGAGGAAGAGGAGGCTTACACACCTCTTCGTGCACGTATGGCACCACGGAAGCATCCTAGGATGCATCCGGGTGCATCTTCATCATCTCAGCCCCCGCCGCCATCACCACAGCACGAGCAGCCAACCGAGGATCCCTATTCCATGCAGGGGATGTACACCATGCTGCAGGACATCCAGCAGACTCAGCAGCAGCACATGGTTATGTATACCATCATTCATGAGACTACGAGCCGGGTACTTGACAACCAACGGGCTATGTTCGAGAACGAGCGGCTCATCCTCACCAACCAAGAGCAAATGCACACCCGGTTGCAGCGGATAGAGACGCAACAGGAGCCCTTCTTCGACCACTACTGGAGTCGAGACTACTTTGTAGGCTATCCACAGCCTCCGCCGAGGACCCAATATGATCCAAGCTTCCAGGGGGAGTACCCGTCTTGGGATCCTACGGCACCGCAATACCCACCACCGCCTCCGCAGGATTGATCAGGGTATCACTGTTCCACCCTTAAGTTGGTTTTTGACTATGAGGCCATAGTCGAATTCAAGCTTAGGGGGGTGGCTGGAACAACTCTATCTTTTATCTTTTCTTTTGTTGTTTTCTTAGTTTTTGTTTTTTGCTTTGTTGTTTGTTCTTGCAATTTTAGTTTTTGTTTAGGATCCACATCTATCTAGTGTAACCGTGGATGTCTTAAAAATTGTCATCTCGCTGTTTTCATGGGAAATCTAAGGGAATTTAAAAATTTTCTGTGTCTTTTGGATAGCTTAACTTGGTTGTCCTTGGGGAACTTGTCCTATGAAAATGATTGATTATGTCAACTTTGAAGCAATATGTCACACTCACACCCCCATTGACTCATGAAAAGTGGATAGTAACGGTTGTTTGAGCCTAACCTAATCAAATGGTAATGAGACCTTAATTGGATATAAGAGAAAGAACCCTTTGAACTACTACACATGTCAGTAAGGAGGGACACATGATATTTTTCTAAGGTTGAGTAACTTAATCTTGTGATCATTCCACTTCATATTTTTCCATAATCTACCAAAGAATTGGAAGTAAAGTATAGTTTTAATTCCTTCTTGCGTGCATAGCATGTAGATAGGATTTGCATTGTTATTTTCATACTTTTGCATAAAATGAAAAAAAAATGTATAGTGATTCATGCACACTACCTTTTGGTGCATGCCATGTAGTTGCACTCATGACTTTCATGATTTTCATGCTTAAGTACACCATGTACCTCAGTTTTTCCTAAAAAGTGATCTAAACTTTTCCATACCCTCGAAATAATGCAAAGATTTCCAATCATGAAGAAAATGGCCTTATACATGTATCTCTAAGCAATTATGGATATGTGGGCTAAAAGAAAGAAAAAAAATTCTGAAAATCTGAAAAAATTGAGAAAAGAAAAAAAAGAGAGAATTTAGAAGGAAATGGAATAAGAGGGAGAAAGGAACATGATATCACTTGCATAACAAGGAAATTGAGTACATGATGTGGCTTAATTAGATTTCTATCTCTTTTTGAGGTGGAAGGTTAGTGCATGCATCATTCCACCCAATTATAGGCATTAGGGCATTTTTAATGTGCATTCACATCATTTAGGGCATTTTGTTTTATGCATTTTGAAACTGTGTAATACTTCCAAATTATTCCATGAACCACCCATTCCATCCACCCGTTGCTCGGATTGGTAGGCCACCGTGATTTTCTCCTCACTCATGTTTATCAGGAGAACTGCTTCCATGTAGATGGTAGTTAGGGCGAGCAACGTAGTGTAGGCGATCACAAGATGCACCAATGCTGAATCGGCAAATTTTATTATGTTAACTGCCTTATGTGATAGTGTTCATCGGTTTGAAGGATAATTTCTTTTATTGATGATTATTGTCGCCTGTAGGGTAATTACTGTTCTGTGATTAGGAAAGGCCGGTTTGAGAACGTCCAGTGGGAGTCATGTGTGATGTAGGTTGGTATGTTGATTGTTAGTTGCATCTGCAACCCTATTCTAAGGATTAGTTGCTCGAGGACGAGCAATGTTTAAGCTTAGGGGAGTTTGATGCGATGATTTTGAGTCGCATTTATAGACCTATTTCATATGTGTTTTGTGCTCTAATTACTCATTTTCATGGATAATATTGCATAATTCACTTAATTTGGTCTTTGCCATCATATTATATCAAATCCCCTTTGTTTTACTATTGTGAGCATCATTTATCATCTTATTATAAATTGTGTGGATTTACTTGGTCTTGTTGTGAAATTTCAGGAAAAACAAGTATCTGCTTCCGTCGATACCATCGACGGAAGTCGATACCATCGACCAAGCCACAGGTTGTCAGCCGAGAAGAGCAATACAGAGTCGATACCATCGACACCTAAGTCGATGGCATCGAGATCACTTCAGGTTGCTGGCGAGGATGCAGTCGATACCATCGACGAAAGTCGATGCCATCGACACAAGGAGAGCTACAACGTCGCTAGAAGACAAAACCGACGCTACAGGAGTCGATACCATCGACGCCCAAGTCGATGGTATTGAGATCACCACAGGCGCTCAGAATAAAAGAAAGGAAAGCTGCCGCTAATCCGCTGCGTCGATACCATCGACCCGCGTCGATGGTATCGACGCCGACAGATATGCGTTGGATCTATTTTGATCTCGATCGGACGGCTGTTGTTATTTGATGACCTAATTAGGGACTTATACCTAATGACGGCCACCCAGAGTTTAGGGGGATCTCATTTTTGTATTGCATGAGTGCCGAGGAGGAGAAAAAGGAGAACGGAGGCCGAGAAGCTCATCCCGGGTGATTCGGACGCTGCCGAAGACGATTTCCACCACCGACAGGCGGGGAAGCTCGTGTTTTACGCCAAGGATCCACCGGTTCTTCTCCGTTCAGGGGTTTTCCCACTTATTTCCCGTTTTTCTTATGAATTCCCCAATTTCTACCATGTATTCGTGTGAGATGAACATGAGAGGCTAAAACCCTCAATCTTTAGGACCGGGAGTAGCCCGGGAATGCATTGTATGACATTTTTATATCAATAATTCATATTTTTCTCTCAAATCTGTGGTATAGATTCGTTTTCTCCATTTATATTGTTATGCTTGATCACCATAATAATAACTTAATACTCTTAATCACTTCGACAGAAGGATTAACGGTTGAAAAGAGACGAAATCTACATTAATTAATAAAACCCTTGATAAAGGAGTTGTAAAATTAATGGTGGGAACTGAGAGACCATTTTTAATGCGCTTAGTTTAGGGGAATGATTACTACGACGGTGGAATCAACCTAAACCTTAGTGAATTACACCACGACAGTGGGTAATTCTCATTTCAGGCCACTACCCAGATAGAGAGAGAAGTGTGAGGAATTATATGAAACCTAATACAATGTTGACCCGCGGTGAAACCGCCATCCTAAAGATATCCTTTTGAATTGATTAAATTAACCTTTAATCGATTGTTTTCTTTGTTTGATTTTTATTTTATTTTTAATTTGAACAACAAAACCCTACTTTGTTAATCGGTCTAGCTGATTGCGATTAGTTAGTAAAAGTCCCCAATAATTCACGTATCCCTGAGTTCGACTCGGGCCTCACAAGGCCTATATTACTCGACGCGTATACTTGCGTTTAAGCGCGTAGTAAAATACACGTCAAGAAACTTGTTCATGAATATTACACCCACTAATAAGAGATATATGTTTGTTATAAAATGGATACTAAAAAATGTATAATAATGTCAAACCATACAATCTATTAGTGAGAAAATGTGACACTTTATATAACAAGAACAAATATCATCTTGAAAATACTTCAACTAAAAATCATAATTGACTACATTAAAACATGAAAATTGTAACTATAGTGATGAACCATTATCATCTTGAAAAAATGATGACTTTAACTAAAAATCATAATCGACTACATTAAAACATGATAATTTTAATTATAATGAATTATTCCTAATTAGAAAAGATTTAAAAAAGAAATAAAAGTATCATTATCAACTTAAAAGTATGACAATTATAACTAGAAAGGACGAATATGAACTTGAAACATATGAATTTACCTAGGAATGATCATTATCAACATAAAAAGGTGATTGTTGAGAGGCCCAATTTGCCACCTCAACTTTTGTTTCCTTATGATGTATCTTAATCATTGTTCTAGTGATGAAGATATAGAGGTAGAAAAGGAACTCATTGTCCACTCTTTAGATTCATGTTAAGAGAAAGAAGACAATTGTAGTGAACTATATGGAGTGTGTTTGTAAGTATTGGGTGACGTCCTTGGGTAGAAGGGTTTCATGCAGTGGGTTTGGGGAGAGAGACACATTTTCTTGAAACATTGTCACCAATTTTGGGAAACAATGGCACAATGCAATGGATCATGAAATTAATGTCGTAATGAGTATCTACTAATTCTCTAAGTCATAAATTGGGAACCATCATCTAATGAATCATGGTGATGCACTAGTTGGCATGTAGTGTATTGCTACAATCCAAGAATTAAATCTACCCTAGTGGCTGATGCCTTTGTAAGGGGAATCTCCTAAAATATTTCAGTATTCCTAATGAATGCATTTCATATGCTTGTGATCGTGACTATTGTCACTTTTGATAATTTTTATAGATAATTGTTCCTTTTCTCTTCCTCTTTTTGAAAACAAATAGTATTTATAATTTAATCTTCAAATTATATTATTTTAATTCAAATAATTATAATTTGGGTGAATGGTACATCTTTGTCCATGGGAGGTCATTTCACTCTCATTTCCTCATATAGTGCATGAAGTTCCTCATTAGTACATCCTTTACTCACATGTTCTAGTAGGATTCTTGATCCAGTCTCCCTGTCCTTTTGTGCAATCACACATATTTCTTGCTTTGTATTCACTTAATGTAATTTTATGTCAACATTAATCAACACTTCACCTTCTAATGGCGGCCTCCATCCTTCATTAGGTTTATCCCTTCATTTGGAGTTATGTATTGTGTTTTTGTGCTTCATTGTAGAGTGAATGTTTTTCGTGTGTTTCTTGATTATAGTCATTGTGACTCTACTTTCCAACCATCTTCTTCCTTCAAACAACAACTCATTTTCTGCCTTCCAAATATGCTAACATGTCCATAAGAACTTATGTGGCTAGTTTTTATCAGTTTGATCATGTTCCATTTCCTCTTTAAGGGAATCCCAAAAAAAATCAATTCTAGAAGAGTTTTTTTTATGACATTATCATTTGTCTTCTAAAACTTAGTTGTCTTACTACAATCTCTCATTTAGTGCATCATTATCTCTTCTACTTTTAAACAACTAACAATAGAAACATCCCGACCTTGTGTTCATTGTACTTACATTGTGAACAAATAACAATGGAAACATCATGACCTTGCATGGTACCTCTATCCTCTATAAACTAGTCCACATACTTGGTGTAACTAGTCACTTCCATTTTAGAATATACTTATAGTTTGAGGCATTGGTTAGTATCCCATTGTTGTGTAGGCTCCATATCTAATAATCATATAAATCACATGGAATTGGGGGAGTTATTATAATGATGGATTCAACTAACTCTGAAGTGAACCACTTGTTGAGAAATTCATTATTCCATTCTCCACTTTTGGTTCTTATCAATTTCACCTTCATATAATGAATGTACTCAATTATAATATTGTTGGGTAGGATAATTAGATTCTATGATTTCTTGATCTGCCTCCCAGACCATACAAATGTGTTGGTGTCATCCATAATACATCTTGTGCAATTGTCCGATATCGATCTGATATGTTTCTTTATAATTCTCCAAATCATTGATCCTCCAAGTGTGTTCCTTTTTCCATATTTTCCTTGCATCAAAGCACACCATGAGACTTTACTCTCCTAATATAAATCCTAGGTGACTTTTACTAAGAGTGGCTCATTTTTCGATATGACTGATTTGTTACTCTACTCTCCTTCTCCTTTACTAGCTATAACTCTTTCCCAAGCTACCATGTTGGCAGCCTATATTTCAACATTTTCGTTTTAGGTGAAACACCTCGTCAACTGATCTATCTTTGCATATATTGAGCTAGGTATTGTAGTTGTTTTCATTGTGTAAGAAGGAAGTGTGTTCTACATCGCACGAGCCAATGTTACCCTGCCTGCCATTCATAAAGTCCTTCCTGCCTTAGTTGTATACAATCTATCATTCTTATTGTAATGGATAAGTAGGTACCACTTTATTCAATTGTGAGATACCTGTCTATTGTCTTGGTAATTAGAATCTTGACAAAACAGTCGATACTTATTCTGATCTTTGTATCCAAGATGATGTCTCTAAAGCATACAACTCTGTTAGTTGGAAATTTCTTTTTCCTATTATGCACAAAATTGGTTTCTCTTCGAGTTGGATAAGAGGGATCAATATTATTTTTCATTCTACCTCTTATCATGTTTTAGTGAATGTGGATCCTTCCATCCCTATTGTTCCTTCTAATGGGTTGAGGTAAGGGGACCCATTGCTCCATATCTTCCTTTCATCGCTATACAGAGTTTTTTTGTTCTCATAAATGAGGAGGTTTAAAAAGATCAACAATACTAAAAGTTGTATTCTATTTGGTAAATGTGTTGATGTGTCTCTTATTACTGGTATTATGAATATGGATGAAGGTTTCCTAGATAACTCTAAATATTTGGGTGTCTTGTTGTTCTCAGGGAAATCGAGTAGGAAACATTGTGCCAAAATTGATTTATAAAATCAAATATAGGCTAGAAAGTTGGGAAGCTAATATGTTATCTATGGCTGGTAGAGTGGATTTAGTGAAATCTACTCTTACAACCATGCACCTCTATTAGGTGTATTCTTTTCCTATTCATAGTTCCATTCTTGAGGCAATTCACAAACTCTATCAAGATGTTATTTGGAGACATTCTGATCTAAGAAAAACATGCATCTTATTAATTGTGAGATTGTAGCTTTGCCAAAATATGAAGGTGGTTTAGGAGTAAGAAAAAGCAAGTAGGTGGCCAAGGAAATATTAATCCTAAATGGTTGGGATGTTGCTAGGAAAAAGGATACTCTATGGGTCAAATGGATTGGAAAAAATATATGTTGAAAACTTCATTCTGGTTGATTGACGATTCTTCTAACTTTACTTGGATGTTCAACAATGTTATGCGGTCTACAACTCTTCTAGTTTAGTTTAGCCAATTCAAGATTGGCTTTGGATGTTCTTTTAAAGTCTGGAATGATCCTTGGTTAAACAACTCGTTCTTTGAGGATGTGATTAGTAAGAATATGATCATTAGATCAGCTATCCCTTATAAATCTAGCTTGTATTTTATTATCAAGGACATGAAGTGGAATGTTCCTAGGTCAAGATGCACTTATATTCTTGAAGATACTTTTAAGGATGTTCTTATTAATAGTTTTGAAAATGATCATTTATTGTTCAATGGGCAGAAAAATATTGGAGTTAGGGATGTTTGGGAGGCTATTAGAGATAAAAAGCCTAAGAATTTATATTTCACTTGGATTTGGGAAAGCAAAGATAAAGTTAATGGGCTGGTTCACATGTGGAAAGCAATCCATAAAAAATTTCCTATTTCTGACTCTTTGAGAAGGAGAGGCATTGTGGTCACTTCTATCTGCTTTCTTTGTATGTAGGGGTATGAAGATGCCATGCATATCTATTTTGATTGCAAGTTTGTATCTGACTTATGGCAGTTAGCTAATAAAGACAATTTCATTAAGTTGGTTCCTTATGATTGAGAGGATCTCATGTCCTAGAATGATGTCAAATCTAGAATTATTGGTCCCCTTATCTTGTATCATTCATTGTTGGAATGGAATATGAGGGTGCATGACAACAAAAGTAGAGGAGTAGAAGTACTCTAGAAGATTATTTGCTCTGAATGTGATATTCTTCTGTAGTTTTGTTGACCTTGTGTCTGTCATGCTTTATGTTCTTATGTATGGGTGATCATGTCATTTTCCAAGTTCTATTCCTTTAGTTGTCCTTTGTTCATGATTTCTTTGTTCATTCTGTTAATAGAGGTCAAGGATGTAGCTTTCAGATGGTCTATTATTTAGATGTTTAGGGTCATTGTTCATGGTTTTGTGCTTGGAGCCTAATTTTCGGTCTTAGATTTTCTCATGTTGACAAACTTTTCTATTTGATGATGCTCCTTGATTGATGATGCTTCAATAACTTCTCTAGATTTTTGTCCTTTGGGTTGATAGATGTTTTTTTATGAGATTGTATAGTTTATAGTTCCATTTTTGAACCCTTGGAGCTGAAGTTTCCTTTATGGGCTTTTGTTCCTTTCCTATGGTTGAGCTTGGAGGAGGTATCTTCTGCTTTTGAAGGCATCTTTTGTTTCCTAATGAGACCTCGGTGGATATGCTATTTAGTTTAAAGATTTTGTTTCTTTAGATTGCTCTCTTCTAAACTTTTGGCCTCTGGGTTGGTAGTGTTTGTGAGAGTGTACAAATCATAGTTCTTTAAATGAAGCGCTAGATTCCTGGCCATGCTGAAGATTACTGGCTCGGGGCTAAGGATTTTTTTAGTCTCTCTAGTTCCTTTCCTATTGGTAGGCTGCATAGTTTGGAAGGAATGGTGAACTTGTAAAGTTTATTTTACAAAGCTTTTTACTCCTTTTGTAAAAAAAAAAGCAAGGTGAGTTTTTGGCGATACAAAAACTGGACAATTGCGTTACTTGAGAAAAGTAGACTAGATTCTCCTTGGAAACTGTTGACCTGATGCCTTGTTGAAGGACTTCACACATTTTAGAATTAACTTAGTTTGTTCAACTAAGGGTTTTCTAAAAAAAATACAATGTCATGCATGAAGCATAGGTATGCTATGGTCATGCTTCCCCTCCCTCATAAGAATGGTTTCTAATGACCTTCCTTCACTTATTTATCTACTTCTTGACACAGATTATCAAGACAAAGTATAGAGATGTAAGGTGATATCAGGTTCTACTATCTCACTCCTCCATTTGGTATGATTGGGTGAAGAAAATTGTCATTTGGAGAAATCCTTGCTTCCCTTTGAAATTAGTTGCATGATGATGTCTGATAGAACTTAAGGGATTCCATTGCGATTTAAAGTATCTTCTAAGACTACCAAATTGATTTGGTTATATGATTGAGTAAGATCAACCTTCAGTGCCATCAATGTATTCCTTCCACCTTATTTTGCATTGAGTGAATGATTTTCTTGAGCATGGATAATGTTATTGGATATTTTCCTCCCTTGAATGAAGCTTGATTAATATGGCTAAATGCACTCAGGTCAAAGTTTCTTTAGACAATCAACAATTATGATTGAGATGAGTTTATCACTTACATTGTTCAGTGAGATAGATCTCAAGTGATTGTAGCTTGTAGGATTACTCATTTAAGGAAGGAGGACCATTTTTAATTACCTAATCTTTCTTGGGATTTCTCCACTTCTTATTTTTTAATGATCATCGGTTATACTGATCTCGCAATTGTTTCCAACTATTGTATAAAATTGGTGTCTATGCCATCTGGACCACATGCCTTCAATAATTCCATCTTCATGAATGCATGTGTGATTTCTCTCATGCTAATGTTGACATTTAGATTACGCAATGCCTCTTTGTTATGTGCCTTGTATTAATAAATATAATCCCTAAAGAAGGATCTCCTCAATGCTGGTTGTTGCTTAGTAAACAAAATTTTTGAAGTTCTATTCAATTAGTCACATTATGTCATTATTGTCATGCAACCATTTTCCCTTTTCATTCTTAAATATTGTGATAGTGTTTCATCTAATGCGCCCTCTAAAAAAATTCTAGAAAAACATTGTGTTTGCATCAACTTGTGTCATCCATGTAGACCTTGACCGTTGTTGTGAGTCAATATCATCATACATCATCTTCACATCCTATTCACTCAGATTTAAAAATGCATGTGAATTTTTTCTGAAGGACTGGAGGGCATTTTGACTACAATACTATTCAAGAGAAGGAACTCCAGTATGTTGGCTGATGGACAAGTGAAATCTTGCCTCTTGCTTGAACCAGATGAGGGATAGTTGCATGCATGCCTAGATGGCATAATGAAAACCTAAGTAAATGATAGGAATAGAAGTAGAAATTTTCTTTGTAGTAGAAATAACATGAGTAATGTTGTGCCTAAAAGTGGAAGCAAGGTTTAATATTGTTGTTTAACAATGAATGAGAGTTTATAAAAAAACATAATTTGGTAATACTAAAATATGATTTTTGGAAACAAGAACCAGAGTCCAAATGCTATCCTATCATAGAATAAGTTTATTTTCTATCTAAAAACCAAAATGAATGAATGTGTTTCACAAAATAAATTCAAAAAATATATGAAAAATACATATTGCAAAGTAATTACTCCATATCTTTTGTTAGAATGGTAAAATTATTATAAATAGTGGAGGACCGAAAATGGATGTGAATGACTATTTAGAGGATTCCAATAATTCCTTATTAACATACACATATTCTAGAATTTTAGGAATGTAGCTACATATTTTAGTTTAAACAGTGATGACACTCTTCCACCAAAGAATTATAGTTGACATTAGATATACAGGCTAATAGGAGGTGTTACATTTTCTTCCTTTATGTCCTTATAAAATATTTTTTCAACTACTACAATTGTGGTACAATACATTGTTCTGAAGTGAATTAGAATTGGGATGGTGAGGTAGAACAACATCAATAAATGGTAGACAACCAAAACTATAAAGGCATCCTTCATTCAACTAGTATGCTTATTTTGCATCTTGATGTAAATAAGATCCCAAAGATTACTAATGGAGTTTTCAAAGGGAGAGAGATAGGGAGCATGGAATAATTTCAAGATTAATTGACAATAGACATCCTCATCCACATTGTATTTATGAAGAGAGAATATGTAGTTGTTATGTTTCTAACTAAAAAGGTGGTATATATCTCTAAGATCATTTTCAAGTTGGAGACATTCTTAATAAGAAGTTTGAGAAGTACAAGAGCATTAACAAATGAAGTGGATACCATTAAACCTATTAAGTTGATATCTTTTGTATAGACTATCAAGAATGCAAATATTGAGTTCTACTAAATATAGCCATATTGTTGATGAAAGGTTGGGGTTGAGTTGACAACCTTGTCTTCGATTATTAAAACTCGTAACAACATTTTAAGGAAAAACAAAACCTTAAAGTAAGATATAAATAAAAAAGTATATGAAATTTCATAAGGATTTGAAAAAACCATTTGAAATTATATGCTAGGTGAACATGTATAAAAGTGTGTGCTCGGCACGAAAGGCTTGTCATTGTAGGTATATTTCTTGTGGGTGCATGGTCTAAATGACCTAGGTTTGAACTAGTCAAAAATATCATATACCTAACATGGAGGGTACTCTATTAATGTATATCTGGTCACAAGTTTTTTTATACAATTAGGGTAAATGCTAAGAAATGGATAAACATTTTAATACTATCCTAGTGATAGTTTTAGTTTATATAGCTACCGATTAAGATAATTGAACAATTCTTACTAATAAATGTTAGTTGACATGAAAATCAATAAAGAATAATGGCCAATGACATCGTAATTACTTATCTAGTTTTAGATATAGAAAATGGACAAAATAAATGACATAAATGAATATCACAATGTCAATTAACATGTAAGTAGAGTGGAATTGAGTAAAACTAACCAAAAAAAATTCCCAATAGTTTCATTGTATATGGTAACAAATTGAACTCAGCATCACATAGTTACTCAATATGATCACTTAGACTTTGTGTAAATAGAAAAGAAAAATTAACTGGATGATTTGCATGAGGTGTTATTGCCAAGTTTATGCATGCAATCCCAAAATTCATGCTCATATAGATACATTACAGCAAAATACCATTGTCACACTTTAATAATTGGTAACAGACAAGAGGACCATGTCGCTTTGTGTATAAAAAGGTTGGATTGGGTTGATGTAATTTTAAATGTATTTTATATTTCTCAAAAAAATACAGTAAACGAGTAAACATATGGGTCAGTGATCTATATTGTCATTTCTTAGGATGGAAAATATTAGGATTCTGTCTACTTAAGAGTTCATGGGTGAAAATGGCATTCTCCTAAAATTCTTTTCCCTTATCAAATCCAATCTATGTAAAATAAATGTATTTTCTAAGAAGGGAGACAACTTATTTCTAAGGGCTTACAAGTGATCCTATAAGAGCATTGTAGAGACAAATTGGTCTGAAATCCATGATTTACTTTGCAAATATTGATAGAAATATGGATGGAACTTATGTGATGTAGATGCTATCCAAAATTGTACAAATCATGAAGAGTGCACAAGGAGTTGTAGAACTTTAGGAACTCAGAAAAGGAATGAAATACGGAAGATGATGCATTGCCATGAACAAGAGAATATATTGATGTGTTGACTAAAACCAATACCTTTAACCTATATCTTGATGAGTTGGTCAATAAAAATGAAAGAGGTGCCATCAATTGTATGACATTTACAAAACCAAAATAAGTAAAAACAAATAGGAAGGAGTAGACTATGTTTACATTGTATGTCAAAGTAATTGAAAAGTTGGTAAATGATAATTGACTGACCTATGATATATATATTTTCAACTATAAGAGTTTATGAAGTTGACATGTTTGTGTTAATTACAAACATTATAGAAAACTTGTGTTTATAAATCCATCATGGTGTTAGTGAACCATAAGTCAAATCCCTTCCCTATATAGAAGAAATTCAACTAATATTGCTTTTGTAAAAGAATTAAGCTCCTTTTAACCTACGTAATAGTGTGGATTCACTTTTCACAACATTCTTAGATACATGCCTATGCAATATTGTATTGTAGATAACGTGTTAGTTAGTATTTCCATTAAGATGACATCATATGTGATCCTCCACAACATGTAACCATCCCTATTATTGGGTAATTTACACATGCATGATTAACACATCGATGTGCCTTAAGGCTTGCATATGATGTTGGTGTGGGTGTGAGATATATGCTATCATGAATATAAGTTAATTTGCAGTTATATATGTCTTCATATATTGGAATTTAGGTAAATTGTAATTGTTACAAGAACATGTTCAGGAAAATAAACATTACTCTTCATAAAGGATAGACTCATTCAACACTAATGACTCCCACCTATCAAACATACACAACCACAAAAATTTTGCTATTAACTGTATTTGCATTTCCTCATACAAACTACAACGTCAATGAAACATGCCCATTCACGAAAAAAACTAAGATGTGCAAGTTGTCATATCACAAACCCAAATGTAGATAATAGCATAAGATACACTAATAGAGATCCATATATATGATGTAGTTGGGTTCTTTAGAGAACACATTAGTTTGCACCTGAGCAAGCCTTGGAGGAAGAATATATAAAATGGTAAATTTTTCTATGTAAAGTGCATTAAAAATATGAAAATGAATTTTAAACCGAATTAGACATTAACAATTTTAAGGACTATATAGCACTACATAAATGGGAGAATACCATATAGGTAAGATGAATCCTTAAAATCTAATTGGTTTTCATATATGTGGCCTACAACAAGGGTTAGAAGGGAATTACAATGAAACCAAGTTGTTTATAAATATTATTATGACATCTAATAATCAAGATCTATGACAAGGATCTATAAATTTGTATTGCCTAACAATAACTACTTCATCATCGAAAAATTCTACATGAAACTATGTTATATAAAAGAAGAAAAACAACATTGAATGAAAATAAATGTTAACTAATTTATCTAGGGCTAGCTTTTATCTCGAGGTGTACATATATATGGGTGTTTGTTTGTGGTCATATGTGTATGTGGACAAGCATCTTGGAACTTTCTTGCTTGTATGTGTGTATTGAATAGATGACTAGGGAGGACTCTTTCATTTGCCCATATTTGGGTGTATACATATTTTTTTGAAAGTGATGCTTCGATCAATTGAATCCACTACATGTGGTTGCATGTATGCATATGTTTTGTGTGTCTATACATAGAATATTCAAAGGTGAAGAATTCTTCCAGTACTTTTTGTATCCAAATAGGCACAAAGAAAGGAAGAATATAAACAAAAAGCTATTTTCTTACCAATCATGTCAATTGGTCATTGTTCAAAAGTTTTCAAAAAATTGTAGTATGTACGGTTTCACATAGAAACTTTATATAGATCAAATATGATGAATGTTGCACCAGACCATTACAATTTCATATGTATTTTGGTGTCTCTACATATATATGTATGTACACTATTATGTATACAACTACACCATCAATAAACCAAATGATTCATTTCTTTTCTTTAATCATTATTTCATAGAAAAAATACTTGTTTACAGTATATGACCATCATTACATATGTTTATCATAGACGAATACTAATAAGAAGAGTTCTAGATATCTTACTATTTTTATGATACCTCTTTGACTTTTTCAAATTCTTACCAATTATACCTTTATTATTAACAACCAAAAATGTAAGTTATTCAAATTTCATCAACTATTTAGTATTATTATATCAATCCTACTTTGATCGTAGGCACACTTGATATCTTTTTGTTCTTTCTACTTTATGATTGTGTGAATTATGTTATATTTGACTGCATCATGCATTCCATTTTCCATACTCATTGTATGGAATTATAAACTTCTACATATGACATAATATTAATGTAACAATGTGTTCTTTACTTGCATATTCATCTACTAAATCAATGATGACCATTTTCATTCATCTTATGAAAAACTATTTCCTTCTGCCTTAATTTGATAAGTTATTCAATACTATAATGTCTACAATGAGCCTTGTATGAGGGATCTAATCATTGTATCTTATGTAGGGAATCAATATGAACTCAGCTACACCAATATTTATTATTATATGTAGATGTTAGGATAAAAATATGGTTGCAAAGTAGTTTGACTAATATGTTATATTGTACAATCAATTTCACTTTTGTAGAAGGATATAAGAGTTGCAAAACTCCACATAGTATTACTTAATGTTATATAGGACTAGGTTCTCAAATAGAGCTATAGCATTGTTCAATAAATCATCCTTATCACAAAGTACCACCGGAGATAAAACGTGATGGAATCACCCTCGGTCTTGAAATCCCCAAATGAACTTCACAATAAGATTATATGTCAAGTATGTGTAATATTCCTATAAAAATCAACTATAAACAATCAAGATTTTCATTAAGGGTATATAATAAAATAAAAATGAAGGTTGGTTTTTATTATATAACTAATTTTTAAGAATTGATCATCATAGTGACACTACACAATAATTAAATGCATGATCGAAAATATACATATTATCGATTTTTTAATCATATTTCATGAAAAAATTAATATATAATAGTTTCCTCTATCCTAGTACAATATTTCTATGTAGGCCTCTATTGAAATAACATTTATTCTTAGTTACATTGAATATGTCCATTTAGGATATTAATTCCAAGATTGTTTATCCTATTTTTCAATAAGGAAACTATGTTTCCACTTTTTATTTTTACTCATAACTTCATCCTTTATTTCAATACATGAAGACCAATACATGGAATACATTATTTTATAAGAGATTAAATGGTAAATACAAACCGTATATTCATCAACTTAAACAAATAAAAACAACATTAAAAGTATTCACTATATGTTTACAAACAATTAGTAGGCTAGACCCAATCATTTGATTGGAAATTACTTACTAAACAATATCTTATAATTCTAGTGAAATTAATAAGATAATGGATAGTAAGTGTTGAATAACTCAAGAAATTCGTTTAAACCTATAGTGTACATCGTGTTGATCCTATTCGTTTATTTTATATGTATTTAAACTATGTATACTCTTTGTTTTATTACATTTAATTACACATATGAAGTTTGGCACACTATATTATATTGAAATTTTCATTTAGATGGGTATTGAGATGAATAAAGAATAGACAACATCATAAACAAAAGGAACATAAAGAGATATCTATATAACACTACGTGATAGTTATACAATTTTCTCCAAAATTGTACTAAAATTACATTCAAAAGGATGTGTGTTTCTTTCATCTAGGATAATTTGATGTCTATAAACTTGTACACATGCATACAATCTTATTAGAGACTTTACATTGTTTCTAAGAAATAAGCACTACTACATACCAAGTCAAGAGCACTCTCAAAAGTTTCTACATATAATGGTTTGCACTTATGTGAAACACATGCAATGAATTTGAAATGAGAATATGATGTTAACTGTGTATGTGATGGTCTTCTTTGCACAACAATGTAGCATGTATGATACATCATCCTTATTTATAATGTGTACATGGTCATTTATAATGACTGCACCCTCTTATTGAACTTTACCAATTCAGGAATTGTGCTTCATTGTTTTATATGCCCCTGAAATTTAATCAAACTATTTAACTTTTTATTTAGGTATTTTGGATCATTAACTTTCACATGCGATAATAAGCATAACTTTGAAGCTTTCTACAATTACAAAAATAGAAAACCACATGGCCTACAGTAATGGTCATGTGTATTTGTGATCGCAAGGTGTGACCACCCTAAATTTTAAGCCTCAAAATAAATCTAATAGAAAGAACTAAAATGCAAGTCATTTTTTCTCTCAATTATATGAAAGCCCTAGTTAACTCAATTTGACCCTTATATGTTTGGTTAACTACATCAAAGGCTTGTTTGGTACTTGTTATGTAATATACAAATACAATTGGTCCACAACATTAGTAAACCCAAGAAGAACATAAGTACATGAAGCTTCAACCGTATGCCACATCCTAGTTAATTAGTGCACATAACTTATCAATAAATGAGCAAATAATGAACAACCATTTCTATAAATATATATTTACCATGTTTGAATTCATTATGTATTTCTTCTTAGTTATATGAGTATTTAATGACACAATAAATATTTCCTTGAACTTTGGTATTATATTACTTCTACATGATTACCAATGCATTTGATAGCCTATGTCCCAAATGATGGAAACCAAATAAATACATAGCCCAAATGTAAGAAATGAGTAGACATGTATATTTCTCAAGTTCTATTTAGGAAAAATGACAAGATTTATTTAATTCGTTAAACATAGCTCATGCAAATTAAATTAGAATGAAAAGAATAGAAAAACTACATTAATTATCTATCAAGATAATGTGTCAAATTCAACTAAATTTGCCTAAGTCACCTAGATTGAATCCAACATCTCACTAGGTCATAAGCTTGCTAGATTTAAAGGTAATTACAATGCAAATCGGGCGTCCAAGTTTGCTCTCCAATTTTCATGGGCCTAACCAATAGCAAAAGGCTTATTTCCCTTATGCATTGTAATTCCCTTCAATTAGGGTTCTAGGCACTCTTCCTTATCACAATACCCTTCCATATCCCATGATAATTCAAGATGCAAGGCCCTTTATTTTCAATTCATCAACATTAGAAAAATAAACTAATAATCTATTAGGTTACCTTCACCAGGGACTCTAGATGAACCCAGACCATCTTTATAACCTACCCCAACCTATAATGAGTCAACTTGGTATCCTATGGAATCATATTTATAAGAAATACATCACAAGCATCACAAATTATCCATGATTTAAGATTGATTCTCTTATCACCTCTAGTTAGTTTATTGAATTATTATGCTCCAAATCCATCTTCTTTCACCTAGCTTCTCTAGATTTTCGAGCCTCCTCCATCCATTTTACAAGTAGGAAATATCCCAAAGGCCTTCAATGTGCCCATGAGAAGGTGATGAAATGTCCAATTTGGTATATTTATTAGTAATTTACCTTCCTCCTTTTTATCTCACGTTATTGCCAAATCATACATATGAACTAGAAATCCCATATGTTGATCTGCTTTCACATTTTTTTAAACACCATATAGTTTACCAATGGTCCTTAAACTCATCATATTAATCAAGCTTTGGTTTTCCTTAGAATTGAATCTTCCTACCACCTCCTCCACACTAAAAATGGTGGAAGGTGAGCTTGTCATCTTCTACCACCTTGAAGCCCACTTTTTGTGTACCTCACAACCAAGTGAAAAACATAAAGTAGATGGTGGTGTAGATTTATCTGTATCCTAGACTATAGATTTTTTATTATGTAAGAGTATTTATCTCCCCACTACCCTAGACCTACTATTCCAACCAAATAAACAACTAATACCTAATTCTTCACACTTTTTTGGCTTCTACCTCTAATTATTTGACCATTGAATGAGGTAAGGTTAAATTAGTTTATTGATTCACTTCCTCAAGAGGTTGTTCCAAATAAGTCAAATACTAGTTAAATTCTTATACCATAGGGAAGCATGCAAGTAATTCCTCGTTGTGCCATGGGTACAACTATGCTTAGCTATTGATACCTAGTTAATCACAGTGTTTAGGATTTAAGAAGATACGACCCATAATAATAGGGTATTAATTTATTAACTAATCTGTTGGAACCATACTACACACTTGACTATAATTTGTAACCAATTATTATTTTATTCAAATTTTAAATAATATTGTCACTCTATATTTACACTTCCTAGTGACTATCTCATTTGTGTTATATGTCATAGTACTTGTAGACTACGTATAGTCATACTATAAGGCTTTTAACCATTGAATATCCAACACACATGATCGAATTCAAGTTACTTATGAATGCTCATTTGCATTCAATATGATGATTCTAGACATTATCTTTTTAAAGTAATATATAATACGATAAATTGATCAGATTCTTATGATATTTGACCTCTCGTCTAAATCTCTACTTGACTCGAACAGTGGTCTTATTTTTATATATTTTCTTCAAAAAAATAATTTGGTCAAGGCATGGTTATATTTGGGAGAATTAGTTGGTTAATTAAATAGTATTTCTAGATATGAGTATTGATAAGATATTTCTATGCCTACTCTGAGATATTATAGGTCACACATTTATTATTTTCTTCAATGTTTGTCTACTATGTGGTAACTCCAGTGTAAAAATTACATTGTAAATAATATATGCTTGGAAAATATATCAACTATACAAACCAAGAATGATTAGAAGTCATCATATGCTGATAGGGATTATTACAAAATCATTAGACTCATTAAAAAGAGGACTAAAGTACATTGAACAAGCCAAAACTATCTACAAGTTGCAAAACCCTAATGTCTAAGGACTGAGGTTTCCACACTATTACAACTTTATGGCTTATTTTTATGAATGAATCTCATTAAGAGATTTCTTGTGAAGTATATCATTCCTCTCTTCCATATGTGTCAGCACAAAGTAGGAAGACCAACTCCAACCAAAGGCCTGATATTATCCTTGTGTTTAGTTATCACCTACAACCTATTAACTGTTGTAGGTTTCAGTAATGGGATTCCACACCAACCAAACTTCATATATATCATGCACTAGAAATACTTAATGAGATAAAAACCAAATGAAGTATGCTCATTGTTGCCCATCTCATCTTTACGCAACAAGCAAATTGGATTGATTTTTGACCCCAACTCCTCATCCTATCAAACATAGGAACTTGACGAGAACACTCTAATACATTTTGAAGGACTGTAAGGGAGATTTAAACTTATTTCATATCAGAAAGTGCCAAGGTACTTGGGGTGTGGGGTAACATATTCTTCATATCCAAAGAAGTCAGTCATCATGGCTTAATTGTTGTTTTTATTTATTGGTAATCAACATGTGATGAGCTCCAAAAAATCACAATGTTGCACCATTTCATTGGTAAATTGTGACTTTGCATATGGCAGTTCAAAATTTATTTGTATCTATTCCTCACCGCCTCCTCTAGGTGGAAACTGTAAAAACTTATTATAGGACCAGTCCTATAATAACATGGTAGGATCCAATAAAAACTTGTTAGAGTTCTTAGTTTGTGTTTCTCTTTCCTTATTTTTTAAAGGGGTGGGGTTTTAAAGGGGAGAGAGGAGGAGATGTTACAATGTGATTGGTTGTCCTATAAAAAAATATAGAACCAGTCCTATAGTGAGTTTTTTGGTGGAAACTCCTTTGCGGAAGGTGTTAGTCCTTTTTATTACATTCACAATTCACAATAGCATATTTTCTGTGTCAATAAGATTAACAATGCCCTCATGGTAGGGTAGGGGTGTAGCTAGGGGGTACCAGGGCTTTAACCCCCCTCCCACCAGAAATAAGCTCTATAGCTATTTATAGTATTAAACAAACATAAATGTATGTACAAATATACATTACTTGTATAGATGTTGACAAAGAAGTTAGTTGGATGGAATGGTGGATGGATTGTTTGCAAGATCTTTTGTGTGCATTCGATTCTCAGTGGCAACAAGTTGTTTAACACAACCAGCCCCATGTTGTATGGCAAAACTACATTTACATATACATTGATTTTAGACCCCCACCCAGTGTAGCTTCTTGAACAACCAATGTGGTAAGGAACATGAATCGTCCTCCATTCCATTATGTGTGATTTATCATCCTAGATGAAACTTGTCACTACGATCATAAACTTTAGTAAGATGAAAAGTAGTAGACCTAGAAAATTGCACCAAAACAAAACCTTACAGGTAAATACCACCTGGATGAACACCACTCTGATTTTGTTTGAATGCAAAATTATTGTCAATTTACTCACTATTTTTCTTAGGTTGTCAAAAGATGTATAATAATGTTTGGCATTCGCTTATCTACAACTCAAACTGAGGTAGCGAGTAGGGAAGGTTCCCTCCAAGATTCTAGTAGATATTTTTAATCTCACTTTCATCAAGTCACATAACTAAAGAAATACACATGGTATTTAAGGCCAGTCATGAACAAAAATAAAAGTTTATTAAAGTATCCACAATCCTTTTCAATCCCTAAAAGTTATGTATTTTGTGTCTAAGAAGAGAAGGAGATCAAATTCTAAGATCTTGTCTAATAGAGCCTTGTAACTTGCACCTTCAACAATGACATAAGTCGCTAACATTCCACCTCCATGAATATCATAAAGATCAAGGGTGTTAGTTAATCACTCTGTTGTAGACCATTGTATGCCATTAACATGTCATAAAGGAGGAGATTAATCAAGACAAAGAGCAAAGGGTTATCCAAAAATTAAGGTTGATCCACCTATTAGGGAGCTCGTCTCTTGCATACTAGCCACATGAAACACCAATTGACATTATCACAAACCTTAGCAAATATATTCCATTGCTAGTAGTGCACTATCAACTATGATTTATCCTTTGATGAAGGATGATTGATCTAGGGATACAACGATAGGGGAAATCTTCAACAAAATAACTAGAAACTTAGAAAATTTCTAGAGGACTAAATAGTGGCCAATAGGCCATGGATGCTACTTAATTTTCTTGATGGTAAGATGCTGAGTCAAATGGTTGACACTCCTCATCTTCCTCTCACCATGTACCATCTCATAGACTTGCAAGCATCATCCTTAACTAGGTGTCATGTCTCTTGATTTTGTTTGAATTGAAGAGCTTAACACTTAATGATTTTGAGGCTCTAATGGATATGCTAGGTCATTTGATCTCAACTCCAGTTACAACTTGCAAGAGAGAGGATTTCATTTCCTTAGCGACTCTTCTTTCTTGATGATAGGTTGGTGTAAGATAACTTATTCTACATCTGTACATCTTCTCAAGATGTTTGACATTATCCATACAACTCTTAGGTGACACTTATGATCATTCCAGTAGGTTTTCTAAGAGGGAAAAAATATTCCTCCATATCATTATTTGTAACTACAACATGATATGTATATTTTTCTTAATGTATAGGAAGCTTCTTTCTAAATAGGGGAACTCCTCAACTTTCCACAATTGCATTAGTTTCATGGTAGCAACCTCTTCTTCTTCGTAAGATAATTTTATATTAGGTCTTACATTGCATCCTCTTTAGCTATAGTGTATTTATGATTCAATTATAATATGATATGAGGAAGATCCATGAATGCGATGAAATAATTGTGCATCCTCTCATCAACTCTTTCAAGTTTTTAGAAACAATATACAATGGATTAGCTGTTCAATCTCGTATCCCATGCCTCTTCAACATTAGCTTTGCAATTGGGCCAATCTGGCCTGATGTTTAGGATCTTGAATTAAAGAGTTTGATTGTTTCTTTCATCATCTAATCAAGATATTTATGAGAAGTTATTTTTGGAAACCATGCATATATATCATTCAACAAAAACATTGTTATCATATTTGCTTCTCAAGGCCCATATTTCCTTCTTTTAACACTTAATTTTCTGATATGATGTTGGTCTAATATCTCAAAAAGTCATCTTTGTCCTTGTATATACCAATTTTTTTCAAGGAGTATTATTAATACTTGGATATAGAAGTTGGTATGTGAGACCAGAACTAACTGGGAAGACAAATTGACAATGTACCCTGTAAAATATCATATATCGAGAAAAAGGATTGAATTGTAGATGTATGTACCAATATTAGAGATTATATGAGATGGAACATTGCTTAGATGAAATGATAAACAATTTTACAAAATATGTTATGTTTGGCTGGGACATATTACATTTGCTATAGTGTTTAGAATGTTGATTTAGTAACACTTCAAAATGTCGTTGGGTGGTTGCTTATTATACAAAATGATAGTAGTGGAAACATCTTCCAACCAAATATTGAAAATGATTCTATAATGTTGAAGCATTGTTAGGTCAGATATCTAAAAAATATATGTAGGGTTGCATCATATTCTTCCTAAGAGAAACTCCCTAAAAAAATTAATAACATCTTGATATTAAATACAAGCATGATGATTTTATTTCTTAATGTATCATCTTGAAATGTATTTCTATATTGATAGGAAAAGGAAGTTAATTATATGTGTTAGTGCAACAAACATACTCTTCTACCAACTATGAAGACATCACAATCAAGGTCATATCATGGAGGAATCAACAATCCCAACAAATATGTGAAGGGAATTTTTTAAGAATCCTTATGAATTTACCAAGGTTGTAAAGGAAAATCCAACTGATGCAAAACCAAAGTAATTGTAATTGACTATCTTGATAAAAAATAAATATCCACAAACATTGTCACAAATATGTTGCTTTCACCACTGAGGTGTTTGTAACATACCAAAACCTAGAATCTTACCCTATTCCATTATTAGGAGGATTTGGAGGACACTACAATTGGTTCCTTAGATTTGACCAATCAAGAATAAAGTTATAGCTTATTGAATATTATTAATGCATAAAACATGAATAACTCAATGGTAACCCAATACATATTTAGGCTTGAAAACAAATATAATAAATTTAAATGGCACAAGGTTCTATAATCAACATCACATGTTTAACTATATGCTAACATGAAAGTAAATTTATTAAATATATCACATATGTTTCTTTTGCTAAATTATATACACATAATGGATAAAACATGTTTAGTAAGAAGTGTAATATGTTTAATACATAAATTAGAATTATAATTGGTGTTTCCATATCCATAAATATGAATAATTTACTATTCTCTAAACTAATGTTGAATTCATAGACTTAATATGTTAAATAAGCAAAATATGGAAATTTGTGCACAATCATATAAGGAAATTTTTTTGGTAACAATGTGAAGATAATGTGACTCGAGATAATAAATAATGATGGTGATAATATAATAATATACTAAATGTAATGATAAAGAGACTAAATTCTAATTTTGTTAGACATTATAAAGGTATCAACACCAAAATCTAATGGCAAAAACATATTCCTAGGGTTCCAATTACTTTATGTGCCAAATTTCACATTATTTAAAAATATTAATTATCCTAATATAATTAAGAAAATAAAATATGAGATAAAGCAAAAAATATTAAATGAATTATTGAATGACTTCAAAAGTGGAAACTAATTAGAAAAGTAGTTTTCTCCTTTTTTATTGGTCACAAAAATCAGTTTCTTATAATTTAGAAAATTAAGCATAAGTTGTAAAAGTTATTATTTCCTAGATGAATTTCAATAATAAAAGTCCTAGTGAAAATTTGAATGGAAAGAAATATCAGAATTTATGGGATTTGGAGCAACATGTTCGAGAACTTAATTTCCAATTTATAATAGCATATTTACATACTATTATGACATGATTCAATAAACACACCCAATGATACTTACAAGGCATGTAGCAAAAGAAGTTATGATTTACATATATATATATATATATATATATATATATATATATATATATATATATAGAGAGAGAGAGAGAGAGAGAGAGAGAGATAGAGAGAGATAGAGAGAGAGAGAGTCATGCTAGTGTACACTCGAGTGTACCGGAGGCACCGTACACCTTAGTCATTTTTTAAGATGCAATAAATTTTTGAAAAATCTAAACCATTGATCTTATTAATTATCATAAGAACATACTATATCATACATTTTAGCTCATTTGGACACTTATAGGTCGTGCATCTGAAGGAGGCCAAAATGATGTATTTCAAATTAGTTTTGTGTGTCGATTTTGTTGTCCTTAGATGAGTGACTTACACTAATCCAAAAGAGTTCAAATTTTGTATGTGACCTATTATTATTATAACCATGAAGATCAATGGATTATATTTTGGAAAAACATGGTCTAGATAGGCAAACACCATTGGGGTGTACATCATGATCTTTACACTCGAGTGTATTATAGCCTAACTCTCTATCTCTATATATATATATATTAATATATATATATATATATTAATGTTAAGAAAACATGCATAAATGTCTAACTAAATATGAATGAGTATTTCATACAAGTGGGACAATTTATCTTCTCTTTAGCTAACAAATTTTTTTTACCAAAACTAATGTATTATGTGTAGTAAATGTGTGATTTTTTTTGTCATAACAGAATTGCAATAAAATTCTCATTTCCAAATATAACGATTGTATATGGAATTTAATTACATTGTTTCATTTCATTAAATATATGAATTTCATGTAAATCTAATTTGTTATCTCTCTCTTAAATATAAAAATAACATATAAGTAGAATTATCCTCTCTAGCGTACTTCAAAGGAAGTAGAGTCCCATTATGAAGTTTACAATCCATTCAAAATATGACGCAACATATACAACATCTAATAAATAAATGAATACCAACTAAATAATAATAATATTGTTTGTACACTTTTCTAAAAAACTTACCTCTTTCCTCCTCAATTCTTGAAAATGGAAAATCATCAAATCGGTAATCTCATCATTACTATATTTATATAAGGAAAATCAAATAAAATCCTATATTATAGATATCATGAATATTTTCACATGTTTCCTCTTATAATCTATTGATATAATCAAGTTCATGATAATCAAGTTTATTATAGTTTTGTGCATATTGGAAATAAAAATGTGAAGATTTGTCGAGTACCAACTAAAAGCAATGTAGCTAACCCCTTGACAAAAGCATTTTTTCAGCAGAAGCATGAAGTTCATATTAGATCACTTGGGGTTAAGTTCATGGATGATTGTCTCTAAGTGCAAATGGGAGTCTGTTGGTATGTATGCCTAGAGAGACAATCATATGATGATTGTAATGGCATATCTTGTAATGATTTGATTAATGATAAAGGCAATCTTTTTCTATATGTTTGTTCAAATATGAGATAATGGTACAACATGATAGTTGTCTAAAGGATGATGATACTCAATGACGTATGTCTTCAGGTTCAGATCCTGAACAGTGAGATCAGATGAATATAAGAGTACATTCATTCTTGATATGTCCCTAGTCGGATGTCATTCTAGAAGCTAATAGGCAACAATAACATAGAAGACTAGAGTGTGTGTTGGTTGACGACATAATCCCATTAGTCATGATATGTGATATCAAAACAAACACATATGTACTTGTTAGAGAATAGTGTATCAGACAAACCCAACTTGAGAGTGATAGATTGAAACCATTGAATGGTAGTTAGAATTGACTCTGATAGTGATGGTGGTGATTGTAGTTCTTAGACCTAAAATCACTACACTCATAACATGTCATTTGTTTTACTTTGACATCATCCAATGTGAACTTGAATATGGGTTACCATGAAGGTGATGCTCAAATACATTTTGACACATGGGGAATGGCTATTAGTGATGTAGATCAGATTTGTCCCTCCTACTGGAGTTGATATCCTGACCACTCCATAAGCAAGACTGAGAAATGTATGGCCACACTCATGTGAACTAATATATGATATGTGAGCTCACATGCATCTTGGATAATATGCTCTAGATCAACGAACATGGATTGAATGTTGAAGAGGATGATGATTTCATGCCTTGAGTTCAATCTAGATAACAGACAAAGAACTATATGATCCTTGTAACACTAATAACAAATTGTAAGTTGAATTTTTTTTCAACTTTCCAATTACTTGAATAGAAACGATGTGTTTCTAGATACTGCTCATTGCTTATGATGTCTTAAATTGGTTATGGACATTCACTGTCAACATAATTTGGAACCTATAGGGTCACACACATAGGATTTAACTGGAATAGGAGTTTACTCATGAATATTCTTAATTTAATTTCTAAAGTGTTTAGGCATTTAATTTAAATAAGATTTGATGTCAGAAATCTAAAACGATCGGTTCAAGAATTGAATCAATCGATTTAGAAGTATGAACGAATCGGTTGGGATATCAATAAGACTGGTTCAAGGATTGATGCTGACGTCATGTTATGCATTTAATCTAATATTGAGAGCCAATATGTTTGTGAATAGAAAAATAGTGAACCGACTGATACAAGTGTTGAAGTGATTGTTTCAGTGTGAACCGATCAGTTTAGTGATGAACAGATCCGTTCTTAGTTTGTAGCTTCTTAAAAATTCATAAAATTCTATCTCTTCGAATCTTAGTTGATCTATAAACCCTGAAGCTAGACCTTCTATAAATAAAGGGGTAGTCAAGGCTTTCAGAGGAAACAATAATAAACTTTGACAATTGTTGTCTTCTCATAATTGTGGTAATGTGAGAACCTGAATAAGTCTTACATGTAAACAGGACAAACAACAAGGTAAAAACAACTAGGGACTGCAGTCAAAGCTAGCATGTTGACATCAAAGTGGCAACTCATTCATGGCTGTTCTAAAAGAATAACAAGAGTTCCTGGTGGTTCATGTGGACTATGTAGAGGTGTGTAGGTCGTTGCCACTCAAATGTCATCCATGATGCTACACCAAGAGGCTACCACTGACAATTATCCAAGTGTTTCTTGTAAAAAAAGTATGATACTGCAAGGATAGTCATTGTATTTGCTCTAAGGCCAGGTATATGCCTAGAAACTATCCTTCCCAATCTATAGTTGTTGATACAATTTGTTATTCCAGGGGAACATGACAAGACATTTTTGTTTACTCTGCCATATCTATCACTATATTTTCCTACACTTACATCTTGTAATACTATTTTCTTAATTATTAAACTATGTGCTCAAATTAGAACCACATTTATCTCATTTACTTTGTGGACAAATATTCCTATCTTCTCCTTGTACTTTTGATGTCCACATTCTACATGCACCCAATATTGTTACCAATCATACTAAGCCCTATATCATATACTACCCCCAAAGGAATATTGAGCACACTATTCCTTATAATAGCCATGTTATTTATAGAATCAAGTCTTTTTTAGTTCATCAAATTAATGTAATCTACGAATATATCCCATGATCCTCTTATGAAAATACAAGCAAAATAAGCATTATTTGAAAATATGAAGGAAATAGAACCCACCATGCAAATCAACAAAGATAAAGGTTATGAAGGATTTCTAAATATTAGTAATATTATAAATATAGAACATATTACAAGATATTCTTCTCAATGAACACAACTATAATGACATAGATCTACAAATGTAATAACGATCACCTTGTCTCTTCCTGAGAAGAAAATTGAATAAACTTTTCTAGAGTAATAAATCTAGAAGTGTTCTATCGTGACTTTGAAATTATAACCAATTTTCATATTTATTGGAATTAATATTGATTCAAACATTCTATCTTTAAAGGGTTGTTTTGGATTTAGTCATTACACTAGTGGTTGGGATCAACAGATGAAAATCAAATATCTCATGACCCCCTAAGCCTATATTCTTCTCTGAATTTCAGTGCTCTCCTATGGGCACTAGATGGAATTAATAAGCTCTTACCAAGGTAACCCTCTATCCTAGTTCTTGAAATCACCTTCAAAATCACCCTAACAGTTGTCCACAATTACCAAAACCACTAAATTGTACACATATAGTTTTATTAGTTAAATATTTAGATTTAATGACATGATTATTCCTATTTAAAATTTCAATCTTTGGAATTGTTTGTCATGATGTAATATCTGACAGCTTGATAATTATGAACACGCATTGCATTCTCATTAGGACTTCTCTTTTACTAGTTCATCTATCATCAAGAATGGAATATTTCTAATGTATGTAATAAGATATTCAAATTTCAATAAATTCTTTGGTTAATAATTAATGTCGAGAAGGATTTTCATCGCATAACAATATATGCTGATTTCACTTGCACATAATCTCCATTTCACCTTGACCTTGATTTCAAATGCATCTTAAATTGTCCCTCTCATCTAGTTACTAATCATGTCACTTTTTAATTTGGACCTCAATCTTGAAATATTAACATAATATTAAGATTTAACCAAACTAATTCACTTGCTTGATAATAATAGATGCATATTCATATGAAGATCCTACTGATCAATCAACCAAAATGTATTCTTTTGTTTTACTCTTTTGTTTGAACAAAACCTAAACACAAATCTAAACTTGAATGAAATGATTTTCCTAGTTAGGATGTGCAATTGTGAAAATGTACTAGGTGGCATAAGGGTGTTTACCACCTTCCATTGGCAAAATAGGACTGCCTTAGTCAATTTTTCATCTTTCTATAAATATTCCCTTAAGTAAGAACAACCCTACTATGAATTCATTTCCCACTGATTGATGATGTATCCATACTAACCTTATATCTATCCTTCATTAATCCATGTTTCCATCCACTCTCAACTTTGAATAATCCATCAATTCCTTGACTAAAACAATAATTATCGGTTCTTCCTATTCCATGGTCAACAAAAAAATTAAAACATATGCCACATCACATGATTTTATGAATATGAATGATATTTTCTAAATTTATAGAATAAAGATAACCAAAATAATAATACAAGGATGGTGCATTTCCTAGTCACAAAGATGTTATAAGAATAGAGGATAGAGATGGTGAACCAATTCCTATAGTAAGTGATATTTTATTAGATATATTGCATAATGAGCTTAAGGAATATAATACTTATCCTTTATAAAAAAGGATTAAGAATAAAACATATTTCCAATAATGATGGAAAGAATGATATAATTTCTAGAAAAAAAATATTTTCCATATTCCCAAAGCATTATTAATGCATTGCTCTCAATTCATGAACCATGTCCATAAGCCTAAAGGATATTTAACACCTCCTATACCCAGTCATCTCTTATATGCACATTATCACAGAAACTTGTAATGCTACCAACATATTTATGACAGTCAACCCATTGGATCCCAAAATATGGGCCTCTTCTTCCCACTAGTATATAAGAGAAGTGAAGTTCTCTTTATGATTTCATTTTCATGAGTGCATACACTCAACACTTTCTCCTCCACGTTATCCTCTATCCTACCCCTTTCTCTAAATAGTAACCAATGATAAGAAAGAGTTCCTACACATTTAAATCTAAGTAAAGTGGCATGTGGTTTTGGGAAGGTCTCTTTAATTTAATCATATCTCCTATGATAGTTGGTAACCAAAAATATCATACCCTAAAAGATACAAAGAATGTTGTAACATAAACATGCTAGTCTCTCTACAACATGTAGGGTGCAATGAGCATCATATTGAATTTGTCAACCTTATGTGGTATATTTCAAGCTCTCGATTTAACTAGATTCAAGGTAAACTCCCTAAATCTATTGTCTAGTTATAAAAATCTATTAGAGAAACCTTTCAATGTGGATGTAGAAAAAATTTGGAATGGTTTTTTAGGATCTTCAAATATACATGTGTCTAGGATGTTGGAAAGTGGCCTCCATTCAACATTGTTTGAGTTCTATCTCAGAGTCAACTCCTTGATTGATGACCAATTTCACACCTTGATAAGAGTATGACCAACACATTTGTCAACCCTCATCCATCCACCTCGTAATGCATGATGGTATGTAAGTGGTGGCAGATATTTCATTCGATATGTGAGAAATATAATTGGGCATATCATTTGATCGATAATTAGATATGGTTAGTTCTGCTCACAAATGTACAAGGTTTTATGACATTAATTTTTTCTTTTGGTTAATTTTAAACCTTTTGATATCTTGATATGTTAATTGATTAGGTAAAATAGAATATGAATCCGAAATGTAGATGGAAGATATAATTTTGATCATTATAATGCAAGAAACCCAAAAAATATATCTTAGGAACTAACTTTGACAAATAATCAATTTTTCTCTAAAATTGGGTTTTCATTGAATTATCCATATTACTTGCATTAATTTTGGTAATTGGGAATCCTAATTTTTTTGAAGCATTTTTTATAATAAATAGTTTGAAAATTACGTTCAAAAATTGAATTATTTTTTATATGATGTTGTATGAAACAAACAACATATAATGTTACATGAAGTATTGGAATTTAATATAATAAAATTTGGATAGTATTGATCAAAGGATAACAATATTTTCTTGATAAACATAGTGTATAATATCTACTCAATAGCCTTATGGTTTTGTTCCTTATTGATACCAAGGATTTTAAACTCACTTACTCTTGAGTTCCTTGAATCTAAAGTCAAACCTAGCCATAATATTAATCATACTTTCCAAGATGTAGGAATGCACTAGTTATAATACTTCAATCCCTTACATTGAAATGATCTTGAGATACTTAATATTTGAAAATTTTAGTTACAAGGATGACTAAAGTTGATAAAAACTAAAATCAAAATAAATAGAATTTGTAGGGAAAATTTGCATTGGTTCATCAAGTGAGATCATAGATAAGATACAAAGATGAAATACATATCATATTTATACTTCCTTATAAATTTGTGAGCCCCTTGTATTCACATTCTTTATAAGAAAAATGTCACTTATATATGTTTTTTTTACCACACATTGCAGTATATTTGTTTCATTTTAGTTTCACTTTTTGCATGCTTTAAAGATGATTAATAATGACATTCATTCATATAACTAGAAGAAATTTAAAGGTCCATTATAGAGGATTTAGTTGCCTCAATTTAGACTCAATTTGAATTCTCTCATTGAAAAGTTGTAAGTGGTATATATACACCACTTTTGATTTCATGTAACACCATATGGAAATAATCAGTTTTAACCTACTTCATTGGAAGTTAGATTACCATACTTAAAAGGGAAAAGAAAAGAAGCCCTTAGATGAAGGATCTGAAGATATAATATCTAGAGAAGTATATAGATACAAAAGAAAGACAAATAACTTACGGACCCCATATTCCCCACATATTACCAAATTCACTATTTAATGTTAGGAGAAAAGAAAATCCTTAGTTGAGTATATGTCCATTCTATCTTTAGTGCATGATTTTAGATCATAAACCAAAAACCATTATTCTTCATCCTGCACTGTGAAAGAGGTTTCTATCATTGTTTTTTTATACTTAGGTTGAGAAGTTCTAGTGTGAAGGCTAAATGCAAGTTATAGGCATGGAAAACATGCATTGTAACCATTGAAAATTCATCTAAGTTCATATATTAAGGAGAGTAGAAAGTTAACTTTATCACATATCGCTTGAATAGCGTGCCTACTTCATTATAGGAGAACGACTATGCTTCTAGAAAGATATATAAGAAACCTTTGTCGTAGGAGGATTTTAACAAATTTTTTCCCTACTAGGATAGCAATAGTACAAAGAAGAAGAAGGAGAGGCATTAAACAAAAAATAATAGGATGATAAATCAACACCATATTTTTTCTAAAATTTTAGGATTTAAGAATTTTATTTCCATATTGATAGAGGAACAAATGAACATCTCATTCAAAGGTTATGGTACCCTTTAAATTCATAAGTTCTAGATGGATGACCTCAAGCTTTTGACAAAGATCATGATTTTGTCCTTCAAATTAAGAAAGGTACCTAAGAATGTAAATAATTACAAGTATAGAATATCTAGGTTTGGTTGATGGGACTATAAAGGGTGAAAAACCTATGCAAGCTATCTTAAAAACTAACTGAGGCATAAAAAAAGGGAAACCTCATATTGTGGATAACATATGATACAAAGTCATAGCAATGAACTAGGAAAACGTCTACCTATATTTTTGAATTTGTGGAAAGAGACATTCAGACAAATGTAGGTATTCGAACGCAATTCGCTTTACTTTTAAATTGGAAAGGAATTATATATATATATATATATATATATATATATATAGAGAGAGAGAGAGAGAGAGAGAGAAAGAGAGAGAGAGCGTGAGAGAGAGAGAGGGTAGCGATCCAGTGAGAAACATCCTACAGTGAGAGCATGAGAGGCATTTGAATAACTACAAATTTGTAATTATTTTTTAAAATCCAACCATATAGATGGAAAAAGCATCATTTCATTTACCTTGTCGCAAAAAGTCATTACAATCAGACATTGTTTACATGCCCATATCTACAATATACACTTTTTACATCCAACAATCAGCCTGAAATTCAATATAGAGCATCAAAAAATATTTGGTTATTGTGAATGATCTACAAATTGGATGGTGATAAAATTATATAGGAAGGTTGATATTAAGGTATACTTATAATATGTATAGTTGGATTATGAAAAATTGATCTAAGTGGAGAGTTATTCAAATGCCTCTCATTCTCTCACCAGATATGTTTCTCTCTAGATCGTGCCCCATATATATATATATATACACACACACACACACATATATATATATATATATATATATAGACACACACACACACATATATATATATAGACGCACACACACATATATATAAATATATATATATATATATATATATATATATATATATATATATATATATAGGCACACACACATATATATATAAATATATATATATATACATATATATAAATATATATATATATATATATATATATATATATATATATATATATATAAGGTAGCTTCACAAGATGGTTCAACACATCCAGTAGTCCAACTGACACATTATAACAGACAAGGAAGAGTGTGTGCTATGAATTCCTATCATGTTTCTTTAATAATTAGCCTATAATTGAAGGGATACAAAATGATACAAGAGAAATAATAGATGGCTTTTTATTCATAATCATACAAAACTTTATTTCCTTAAATATGGAATCAATGATAATCTTCTATTTAAATGACCTACAATACATTCTCAATGTAACCACATCGAGTAGTACAATCTGACATGGAAATATCATTAAATTTTTAGATTGGACTCATCATATCATCATAATTCCAGGTTTGATAGTCAAGAACTTATTGTTAAAATTGATAAACTAAGTTTCATCCCATTGAGCATCTAATGTATGAAGTAAATTAGGTTATAGTAGGATCATGTAGTATATCAGATCCATGAAAATGTGTCTACACATGTCATGTGATCCATTCTACTTTTGAAATTGTCAACGCTAAAATAAACACCATACAGAAAATTGACAGGGTATGAGAATATGTTAACATGTCCTGGAAAAGCTATACAACTTAAAAGTGAAACTAAATTATGCATTAATGTAGCACCTATCATTGTTCACATCTCCCACTCACCAAATGGGATGACTTTGGTGTGTTAGATAAAGAAGCAATTCCAAGAAACCTTGGATATAGGTTTTATCCTACAAAATTATTCCCATTGGAATTCCCTTTATATTTTTTAATAGAAAGTCTATGGTTCCCATTTAATGTGTATTGACTTCAAAATGTTGATATGGCTCACCTAATGTAGATAGATCAATTATTTTGTGATTTCAAAATGGCTAGTGTATTTTATAGAATTGATCTTCGATGTGACTACCACCATCTAAGTGTCAAAGTTATTAATGTCTCAAAATGGCATTCTATTCTGCGTACAAAAATTATGAATTTTTTGTCATAGTTTTCAACTAAAAAAGTGCCCCTAGAATTTCAATGATCCTAAAAATTGATGTTTTACAACCGTTGCAAAGTATCTTTCTCATACTCTTTATATACATGGCATCTCAGTGTAATATGGAAATGTGGATAAACATAGGGAACAACTAGTTATAGTCCTTGAGTATCTTATGAAATAATTACTATGGTAAAGGAAGCAATGACTTAGTGGTTATTTAAATATATTAATAGTTGGGTTAATAGTGTATTTGAGATGCAAAATGGTGAAGTAATACACATGAATATCGGTCAAAAAGAATAAGATACTATAAACACAAGAAGTGTAAAAACATTTCATCATTTATGCCAATAATATGTGAAATACTTAGATGGATCTAGATCTGGTTTTTTTATTATCCTAGGGATCCTGAACTACCTCTTCACCCAAAATGATTTGAAGTAATGCTACATGAATGGATGGAATACGTCTATGACTATGATTTGATCATTGATACAATCCGAGAAACTCAATGTGGTCTCATGTGGTGAATATAAATAAATGTATGTATGTGCCTCATCCTTGAACACTTAATGGAGGTATCTCAAAGATATAGTCTTTAAGGTATCATATTTTCTTCCTAATTGAGTCTATATAGAAGAGAGAGACACCATATCTAATCTTATGTTTATGCTAACTAAATTTTACAAGTGTAACCATCTTAATGATATGAAGACCTTCCTATCGAAGTCTTTGATCTACATCTTAGTTGGATATGATGGAGGAAGATTGAGTAAATTAATGTAACTTTATTCAAGTGGAGTCAGGTCTAAAAATCTATATGTTGAAAAAATCACATGCCTTCATGTAAATAGTTTATCTAGGTACTACAAAGATGTATACCAATCCAATGTGATACTTTTTGTAAATAATATCTAGCTTGCTATTGCAGAATGAATGTTTTCTTGATAGGATGAAAAATATGTCTTGTATCAAATATTTAATTTGATGTGTTGTCAAAGAAAGTACTTATCCATTTATTGAGATTTAAGTACAAAATTTATGATATTTTAAGGAATTTCATTACTAATACAAGGTTTGTAAAATAATATATCAGGCATGACATATGTGATCCATCTTCAAGAAGGAACATGACATAAGTTGTTGTTTATCATACATATGTTTTCCATAATGCATAGAAGTGTAGATGCTCCCTATGTATTAAAATAGTAAGCACCTCATATCCAAGAGATACAAAATGTATTAATACCATTTATAAATTCATAAGTATGTGTGTATGTACCATTACTTGTGATTCTTTTCAAAAAAACGTTTCTGCAATCATATGTTTCTTCCTATATGATAATGTTGCATGGAATTTGAACACTATTAATGCAAACAAGTATCTTATATATTTGAATGTATATATATATATGTATATATATATATATATATATATATATATATATATATATATATATATATAGAGAGAGAGAGAGAGAGAGAGAGAAGGAGAGAGAAGGAGAGAGAAAAATCGTTAGGCTAGAATACACTTGAGGGAATAGATCACACCATACACCTCAATAATTTTCCATCATATAACAATTTTGCAACAGTCTAAATTTTTGTTCTTCTAAAACATCTTATATAGCTTATAAATAAAATTTTAACTTTCAGACACTTCTAATTCATCCATATAAATAGAGTAAATATGATGTACTTCAAATTAGTTATGTGCGTCAATTTTGTTATCCTTGGAAGAATGACTTACACACATCCAAATAAGCTCAAACATTGTATTTCACCTACTTTTATTATGGCAATGAAGAACAAGGATTTGGATTTTATAAAATATACATATGTATATCTATGATTCCTCCTTCATTGTCATTATATATAACACAAATATATATATATATATATATGTATATGTATATGTATATAAATATAAATATAAATATATATATATATATATATATGTATATATATATATATACAGAGAGAGAGAGAGAGAGTCAGGCTAGAATGCACTCGAGTGTACAGATCACACGAATATACTCAAGTGCGTTTGCATATCAAGACTATTTTTTTCAAAATGTAAACTTTTGATCTTCACCGTCATACTATTACTAGGCTACATAAAAATTTTGAGCCCATTTGGGCAACAAAATCGACGCGCGAAACTAATTTGAAATGCATAATTTTTGCGGTCTTCATAACATGAGCTATACATATCCAAATGTGCTGAAATTTTGCGTATGCGTTGTTCAATAGATGTTTAAGAAGATCAACAGATTAGATTTTCAAAAAAAAATATTGCATCATGAAAAACTACTTGAGTGTATTCCACTCCGGATACACTCGTGTGTATTCTAGCCTGACTCTCTCTCTCTCTCTCTCTATATATATATATATATATATATATATATATATATATATATATATATATATATATATATATATATATATATATATAAGGGCTCATATTCAATAACAGTGGGGGTAGCTACCCACTATCTCTTTTGGTTACTTTTTTTGGAGTTATTTACTTTACACACGTAGAGGGTTACTTTACCTTGTAAATGCATAAATAGTTAAATTTGTAACAAATATAACAAATATACATATATAAATAAATATACATATATATATATATGTTGTGTGTGTGTATATATATGTTGTGTATTCTGTCAAGTTTTACTTTTTTTTTAAAATCAAAATAGTTACTTTTTTGTCCAGAGAGTTACTATTTTGACCATATTGCTTCCTTTTAGGATCCAAGAGTAGCGAAAAGCCAGGCTACCGACTAGGCAATGAATGAATGACATGCGTTCATTGAATGTCTGCGTAGGTAGTTACTTGCTCCTTACTTGGTTACTTTTTTTGGGGTTTCTTACTTTATGCTTGTAGAGGATTACTTTATCTTGCAAACATTTATTTTTTATGCATAGATAGTTACATTTGGAGCATATATAACCAATATACAATTACATATTTTTTCCCCAAATTTTTACTGTGTATTTTACATGGTTATACTTTTTGAGTGAAATTGTTACTCTTTTGTCGAGTGAGTTACATTTCTGACCAAATAGTTACTTTTTGGGAGGCACGAGTAGAGAATTCAAGACTACCCACACATGTATTAAAGATGAACCATATATATATATATATATATATATATATATATATATATATATAAGAACATTCTATATTATAAATTTTATCTCATTTCAATAATTATAGGTCATGCATCTAAAGGAGGAAAGAATCATGCATTTCAAATTAGTTTTGTGCGTCGATTTTGTTCTCCTTGGATGAGTGACTTACACTCATCCAAATGAGCTCAAATTTTGTATGTGGCCTATTATTATTGTAACCATGAAGATCAATGGATTGGATTTTGTAAAATCAAGGTCTAGATAGGCAAACACCATTGAGGTGTACGGCATAATCGGTACACTCGAGTGTATTCTAGCCTGACTCTCTCTCTCTCTCTATATTTATATATATATCTATATATATATATATATATATATATAGATAGATATATATATATATAGATGTACCATATATATGCATATATATACATATTATACATATATATACATATATATACATATATATATATATATATATATATATATATATATATATATATATATATATATATGAGGTTAGGAAGTGTGTACCGGTTGGTACATGTAACTTATGTGTACCGGCCATTAAAATAGACCACGTGGAGTATGTTGATAAAATCCATCCATATGGATTGATTCAACATTGTATAGATTATATGTATTTAAAAAATCATAACCATATCTCATATAGATCATGAGATATAACAATATATCATTCAATAGTTTATACAATTTCTACAACTTACCGTTGATTAGAAAATACACATTTTCTTTTGTTTGATGATCTATGAATTTCAGATTGTGGTGATCTTTTGTACACATCTTATCTAAGGGGTATACTTTACATCCATAAGGTTGGATTATTCAGTATATTTTTACAATCATCATAAATGAAGGTGGGTACATATAAGCTACATGTACTCGGGTACACAATTCTTTTAGCCTATATATATATATATATATATATATATATATATATATCTGTGTGTGTGTTTGTGTGTGTTTGAATACTTTATTCATCGACGATACTGATGACTTTACATAATCAAAACTAACCATATCTTAATTTTATCTAAAAGAACAAATACTTTTTTAAACAATAATTATACATGTTACTAGATGTAGTTGTGAATAATCATGCGTGATTGATGTAATATGTGTAACTATTAAAGAAGAAAACATAATGTCTTACTTGCAAGGCATGTTGTTGTGATTTTTGGCCAACACCAATACCATTGACATTCTTTAGATAGCGGTCAATAGTCTTTTGTGTGCTGTAGACAATCACAAAGGAAATAACACATTTGTTATCAATGTGGCCATAAAACGTTATTGAAGCATTATAGAAAATCATTGATTTACGAAATATAGGACCTAGCTAGACATACATAAATACATCCATTTGTCAGCAACAGATAGTGTGTTGGTGAATTCATATGTTCTCTAATAAAGAAACCCATGTTCAAACCATTGTTTAGGAAAGCGGTATGCGGTGTACGGGCGGAGGGGGTACTGAATAGAGTATATGCGGTATGCGGGAGTATATGCGGGAGTATATGCGGTTTTGGATTTTTTTTTCTTTCAATAAACTAATTCTGTATAAAATGATATATCGAGATCATAAATAGAAGTATAAATATATACATTAGGCACTAATACATATTTACATATAAACATACAAATATGTATGTATGATATGCTTATATATGTATATATGTCTATATATGGAATGTGTTTGTAATATATGTACATATATTAAAATGTATGTATATCTGTAGATTTGAATAAATAAAAATATATGCATACATGTACAAATATGTGTTTGTAATTATGTAGGTATAGCATATATGTATGTATACATACAAAATTATCAAATGGTATTCATATAAATGTACAAATATGTGAGGAAATTGTTGTGCGTTTTACAATGTATACATATAAATAAATGACTATATATTTAATATGTAATGAAATGTGTGTATATGTATGCATGTATGTATGATATGTGTGGACATAAGTTGTGGGCTTTTCAAAAAGTGGAGTTTAATCAGCCGCTTAATCGGCCAAGAGGGAGTATATGCGGCCCATGTCCGCTTAATGGACCAATTAGTAATATGCGGTGCAGTAGGGTGACCGAATAGGCATAAGCGGGAGTATATGCGGTCGTGCAGACTGATTTCCCGAACAATGGTTCAAACTACTAGACAAGTTTTTCTTGATTTAGTATCATGTGAGAATCTAACCTCCACTATAGGTTGTGGGGTGAGGGAGGAGAAATCTTTTTATCTTAGTACCATATTTAATGCATGCATACATACATTTATACAAGCTAGATAAGGATAACTAAGTGGTTCAGCTAAAGGGCCACCAATGAAATAACCCACATAGGAAAAATTATCCTTAACTTACCTCTTGGTTGTATATCCTAAAGTTTGTGTGGTTGTTGGGTAGTAGGGAGTTAACTTTTGTTGTTATTCTAAAAAATATAAATGTGTATATAAAAGCATTCATACATATTTAAAAACATAGTGTCAACAAAAAATGACGTGTTGATGAATTCTAATGATTTCCAATGAAGAGTACCCAGATTTACACCACACATGCAAGCATTTTCTAATTTACCACTCCTCCCAGACGACATACCTCCACCATGACTTGTAGGAGAATGGGTAGAAATCTTTTTCTCATAATCCGATACTTAGAAACATAATTAATTTAATAATTTTTTGACTAACACTTTTAGCTTGCACACTCCTTATAAATGCATGCATTCTTACAGACACATCTTCAATCGATAGTCTTACCAAAAATAACATATATATATATATATACATATACATATATACATATACATACTCGAGTGTACGGATCGAACGAATACACTCAAGTGTGTTTGCATATCAAGACTATTTTTTCAAAATGTAAACTGTTGATCTTCACCGTCATACTATAACTAGGCTACGTATAAATTTTGAGCCCATTTGGATGCGTGTAAGTCACTCATCCAAGGGCAACAAAATCGACGCGCGAAACTAATTTGAAATGCATAATTTTTGCGGTCTTCATAACATGAGCTATACATATCCAAATGTACTCAAAAATTGTGTATGAGTTGTTCACGAGATGTTTAAGAAGATCAACGGATTAGATTTAAAAAAAAATATTGCATCATAAAAAACTACTTGAGTGTATTCCGCTCCGGATACACTCGAGTGTATTCTAGCCTGACTATATATATATATATATATATATATATATATATATATATATATATATATATATATATATATATATATATATATATATATATATATATATATATATATATATATATATATATATATATATATATATATATATATATATATATATATATATATATATATATAGTCAGGCTAGAATACACTCGAGTGTACAGATGGCATGAATACACTCAAGTGTGTTTGCATATCAAGACTATTTTTTTACGAAATGTAAACCATTGATCTTCACTGTCATACTATAACTAGGCTACATATAAATTTTGAGTCCATTTGGATGAGTGTAAGTCACTCATCCAAGGGCAACAAAATCAACGTGTGAAACTAATTTGAAATGTATAATTTTTACGGTCTTTATAATATGACCTATAAATGTCTAAATGTGCTCAAATTTTACATATGAGCTATTCACAAGATGTTTAAGAAAATCAACAGATTAAAGTTTTGAAAAAATATTGCATCACGAAAAACTACTTGAGTGTATTCTACTTCGAGTACACTCGAGTGTATTCTAGCCTGACTCTCTCTCTCTCTCTCTCTCTATATATATATATATATATATATATATATATATATATATGTATATATATATATATATATATATATATATATATATATATATAGAGTCAGGCTAGAATACACTCGAGTGTATGCGGAGCGGAATACACTCAAGTAGTTTTTCATGATGCAATATTTTTTTTGAAAATCTAATCCGTTGATCTTCTTAAACATCTCGTGAACAAGTCATACGCAAAATTTGAGCACATTTGGATATGTATAGCTCATGTTATGAAGACCGCAAAAATTATGCATTTCAAATTAGTTTCACGCGTCGATTTTGTTGCCCTTGGATGAGTGACTTACACTCATCCAAATGGGCTCAAAATTTGTATGTAGCCTAGTTATAGTATGACGGTGAAGATCAATGGTTTACATTTTGCAAAGAGATAGTCTTGATAGGCAAACACACTCGAGTGTATTCGTGCGATCTGTACACTCGAGTGTATTCTAGCCTGACTCTCTCTCTCTCTCTCTCTCTCTCTCTCTCTCTATATATATATATATATATATATATATATATATATATATATATATATTCATACATAATTAAAAACATATTGTGTTAGTTGTTTCTAGGTCTACGACGAAACTCTGCCTTAATCATTCTCAAGACATACTGATGTTTTTAGAAATAACATACCTACCCCACCCCTACCTCCATCCCTCCCCCAAGTGAGACTCGTGGTCAGATAGGATGATCCCATATAAGCGTCCTACAGCCCTTCCTCCTTAATTAAAAGACCATCTCACTCCGCTCTTCTCAATACCAGGATGACCAAGATAAGAATTCATCTTCTATCTTTCTCACTTCTTTCCTTGTTTTAACGAAAACATAAAGACCAACACGACTAGATTAAACCATTTATTCCCGAATTGCGAATTAAGACGAAGGGCAAACTTTGCAACGTTTCTATAATAATGCGTGAAGGAAAGTAATAACTTGCCAAACTACTACTCATTTTCTTAGGCGGTAGGGTTGTTTCAGTGAATTTTGTAAGCGGTAATTATGTGCAAATCTTAAACTTGGGAGAGTCTATATATGGGGGTTGGTGATTGTAGTGGGGTTCCTTGTGAGATAATAATTGATTTACGTAATCCACATAATTTCATGTTTGCGGTGAGAGTTTCCTTGTTAAGTAAGCTGTATTAGTTTGTTGTTACTTGAGTAACTCCTAGCGTGATCTGTCATTACATGTTGTACCATAGGGAAACACTGATTCTCCAGACGATGACTCATTCCTTGACAATACAAACATATGACTAGATAAAACGAGTGCTGAACTATTGACGAGAAGAAAGTATGCAGCTAAACAGTTACAGAACACGGATTTGTAGGTTTGTTCAAGATGATCTACCTCCTTAGATGACATGAAAAATTTCACTATATAAGGCACTGGTGTGGGCAGACAGACGAGACAGTGCACATGATAGCTGTCTCCACACAGTGGGCATACACATATATGAGTAGGGCAGTAACTAGATCCTGATTTGGATCTGTAACATGGAATGTACCATCCGTGTGGGCTTCGGCCCGACACCATATTGAATTTTATTAGGGCCCGCAAAAACCTCACTGATCGTGTTTTCCAGAAATCTATTTCATTATGTTCCGGACCTACAATCAGATGAAAATAATACTTGGAGGTATATAGCACATATAAGAGTGAATATGCTTTATTGTATGTATGAGCGTAAGAAATTGTTAGACCAATGGGAAAGTTGAGAGGCCAGACTGCCCTTCAAGCCTTCAAGGGGTGGATGCTCACAATAAGGGTAAAAGAGTAGCCGAAAGAGAGTGTACATCTCTCGTGTTTGCGACGAGCTCATGCCTTCTCAGCCCTTGTTCATAAGAGAGAGCTAACCCCATCTCCTCCCCACACCCAACACAGACACAGATACAATCAGCAGTTCACCCATTGTATCACCCAATGATCCATCTCTGAGAGGTTACGGAAGGTTTTCATAGGTATGATTGTTAACTGCAGAGCCTTTCAAATCATATGCTAATGAGCCTAGAATGGACAATGAAGATGGTGGAGTTTTTGTGCTGCCTGGCAAACATTGCAGTAGAAACGTAATACTGGTCAAGTACATGTGATCTTATCATCAAGGAGCATTACCATAGACATGCAATTGGTATCTAGATATTCACCTTATCGATATTCCAAACCAGCTTCTTCTAACTAGATGATATTGTGTTACCCGATGTCTGAAAGCAGGAACAGCTTGATCAGTGATTGTAAATGATATTTAATGAGCAAGTAAACCGGGGCAATGACAGGCGTCCGACTGATGTTAGTTAAGGCAGCGAGGTGACTATATTTATTACTGTTTAATAGGATCCGTTTTGATATGTTATTGTAATAACAGTAAGCAAAAGCTGTCATACTGTGTTGGGCGTGTAAGTATACTTTAAATATCATTTATTTAAACCTTGTACTCGCATAAGGAGGTGAAAGAGCCAAAAAGAAGGGGGTGACAGTAATGTGTAACAAAACCGGGTACTGGGTGAAGAAAATCACAAGAAGTTGAAGTGAAGGAGGTGAATAAAGAAAAAAGATGAAGCAGTTCGTGAACAAGAGGGAAATCTCAAGTTGTTGAAACATGATAATGGAGGTTACGTGGTACAGAATCAAGCCTCCCGTCCCATGGGTAGCAAATTTGGGGATGAACTTACAAGAGAGAATGACAGAAAACGGAATGGAAGTAAGGAAAAGAAAGATGCTGAGAGACAACTCATCTGTGGTGATTACAGACAAATGAACAATACATAAAATAAAAGATCTAGCCAGGTTACTTTGCCAGAAATCTGGAAAGGAAACTATCCATCTTGAAAACCTGCAATAACCACCAACTTCTAGCTAGGTTGTTGGCACTGCCGCCAAGCATTGGTAGCTTAAGAGAGGGAGAACTTGAGTCTAAGTCACTTATAAGGAGAGAATCGAACAAGAAGTGGAGGCGAATATACGTATATGTGGTATTTATTGGAATATTGATTGCCAAGGATGAAGACGAGAGGCTTAGATCTGTAACGCGGTCAACGTGCCATATATATCAGTTTTGTGTTTCTAAATGGATTCAAGAACGGGTAGATTACAGATTCTAGCCTAAGAAGAAGCAAGAAGAAGCACTGTACTTGGAGGCGGAGGAGAACTCGTATAGCTTCCCTCTGTTGGAGAAAACCATCAGCGCGATCTCCGCATCGCATAGAACGGCGAGCTCGTTGGCCTTCTTCACCAGACCCCGGCGGCGCTTGGAGAAGGTCACCTGCCGGCTTGTGGGGTTCTCTATCAGCTTCAGCTCGAGCTTGCCGCGACCCATAGATGCATATGCTAGGTGCAGCGGTCCGATCAGTCAATCCCTATACCTGTTTTCCAAGGAATAGCAGGTGCGGGCGTCATAAAATAGGAAGGGTAAGTCGAACAAGCGAGCGCTGAGCTACCAGCTTCTAGCAGAAGATTGACTGCAGCTAGTTTACTTGACGTTGTTGAGGGCGGCAGCGGCGGTGGCTGCTGAAAGATGGTCTCTGGGATTTTGGAGGCTTCAGCCGCGGCTACGGAGGATCCAAACACCAAATGGGGAATAGAAACGAGAAACAAGAGGAAAGCGGCGATTTGCTTACCGGTACTATGAAACAGCGTACGAATAAAGAATCCAAACTGGAGAGTGGACAACCATGTAGCCAACAGAGAAAAGTCCCAACTCCAAAATAGTGGCGCCCTCAGGTTCGGTGACTGTCCTAGTTTTTTTTTTAATGTACTGTTTCCTACAAGGACGGGCAATAATAAAGTAGTGTACAAAACATTAACAATGCAGTTATGTTTTCCCCTTTTAAGCCTGTCATAACCCTGGGTGGTTTGCCATTTTTCTTCACTTGCACTTTTTAGTTTGACCGTTCTCTTCTTAGGCCTTGTCCATTCTAAGACCATCGTGGCTTCATGTTACCCCAATTATAGCTTCGGAACAACCCTTATTCTCCTCTCCTCGATACATACAAGTAAGGCAGGTCTGTTCCAACTTCTAAACAATGGTAAGTTACAGCCCTTGTTACATAAATTAATAATGTATGGTTTAAGGATGGCATTGATGTTTTATTAGTGAAGGTCATAAACTTATAATGGATGTGCAACGCTCAAACACAAAACAAGAGTAACAAGTTGGAGTAAATGTAGCATTGGTCCCTAAGATCCTATCATTATCAACTCGGTGTTGTCAAAGTTGTTAATATCTTGAGATGTTGCTAAATAGAATGATCGAAGCCCAAGTGTTTGCTACGTACATTTTTAATTGTCACCCATTTAAGAATTTAGTGGATAGTATGTCGGTTGATCTTCTGAGCAGATTGGTGTTAGATTGATCAACTTGTCTTGAACCTTCTCTTTCATGAAGTGACATTCAACTTTGATGTGTTTTTTACTTTCATGGAAGATGGGATTGGAAGCTATATTAACTGCAACTTGATTGTTGCACTACAATTGTGTGGTTTCAGATTGTGGAAATCCTAGTTATTCCAAGAAGTTCCTAACCCATACAAGTTGATGAGTGATATGAATAATAGACTGATACTTAGATTCCACACTTGATAAAGAACCAACATGTGGTTCTTCCTCTTCTTGGAGAATAGGTTACCACGTATGAAAACAAAATATCTAGTTATAGATCATTTGTCAATGAAAGAGCCTACCCAGTCTGCATTTGAGAAACCATTCACCTTTAGGTGCCTGTGACTAGTGTAGAGCAGACCTTTTGAGAGGTCTTTTAAGATAGTAGAAGATGTGAATCACAGCGTCCCAATGACCAATTGTGTTTTTTGCAATAATTGGCTTTTCACACTTGTCACAACCAAGGTTTCTAGTCAATTAACTATGAGACAATTCATTTTCCCAACTAGACATATATACTATCTAGGATCTACAAGAGACTCCCCATGATCTATATATAGGACTTTAGAATCCATAGGTGAATTTGTAGGTTTTGATCCCTAGTTCTTCAATATTTGAACCTTCCTAGTTTCTTCAAGGAGACCTAGTACATACTAGTATTGCGAGATGATAATTCAATATTTGAACCTTGCCACCTCAATACCAAGAAGTATATTAGAAGTCCAAGATATTTGGTCTGTGACATACCTTGAAGAATATATTTGAGATGTCTGATTCCTTGGTAATCAAGACATGCAATAACAATGTCATCAACATAGATGACTAGAATGATATATCAGGATGATCCCTGCTGGTAAATGACAATGTGATATAGATTGGACTGCTATAAACCAAAGGCTTCAACATATTGATCAAACTTATGAAATCATGATCAGTGTCTTTCTTTAGATCATATAGGGATTTAAGAAACCAATTAACAAGATGGTACTACCCCTACACAAAAAACCAATGTGGTTGCTCCATATATAACTTTTCAGAATGGTCACCATGAAGGAAGGTGTTCTTGATCTAGTTGATGTAATGGCCAGGAAAATTGAGAAGCTTATGAGATGAACACGAACATATGCCATTTGGACATAGGTGAAAAGTCTTTAGGTAATCTTCCCCATAGACTCGTGCGTAGCCTATTGTGACAAGTCTTTCTTTAAGTCAGTTGATAATCCCATCTGGACCAACTTTAACTAAGAAAACCCATTTGCAACCAACTATTTATTTATTTAGAGGAGTTGACGCTACACTCGTTGTGCCATTTTTAGGCAAAGTAGCCATATCATATTCCATATCTTGTTTCCAACCTAGGTTATTCAATAAAACAAAGATACTATGAGGTATTGAGACAATTGATATATTGGAAATAAAGGTAGAATATGATGGGGGGTAAGAAATTATAAGATATATAACTAGATATAGGATGGACAATGCATTAACACTTCCCTTTTCTTAGGGAAATATGCAGATCATTGGGATCTAGTTGACTCATAAAAATGCAAGCAGTTATTGGAGAAAGATTGAGAAATGTTTGATCATCATGTACCTGTATTGAGCCATCTGAAGAATTTGCATAATTATCTCTTGTACTTATAGATGGATCATTAGGTTTAGGTGATGGACTCCATGTAGATCAATGGAAATAGAAAAATATGGAAGCCTTTAGTTTGTTGAGAAGTCCAAAAGGCTTACATGGATTTTCCAAAGTAAGGGTTGTCTTTAAAAAATATGATATCGACAAACATCAGAATAGATGTGTTGTTGGATTATTACAACAATACCCCTTTCGAGTTTTAGAATATAAGACAATGACAAACTTTTTGCTCGAGGGGTACGAAGTTTGTCACGGCCATTTATTCCTAAACAAAGCTAACACACCAAATATTTTTGGAGGAACACTATATAGCATTAGTTTCAAACAAAAGTTGACTGTTCAATGCCAATGAAGGAATATAATTAATTAGATAACTATTAGTAAGGACAATGTCTCCCTAACAACTGTAGGAATACTCACATGGTGAAGAAGATCTCCCACAACTCAATAATGTGCCTTATTTTTTCTTTCTGATATCCCATATTGTATAGGACAACTAGGTCATGCCTTTTTAAAAAATAAATGAGGTGCGTGATTGAACTGAAGTATTCTTTTGCACTATCTATCCAATAAATGTTAATACTTTATGAGACTTGTGTTTCAATTTAAACCTAAAAGTTTTGCACAATAGATAGGATCTTAGAACAATCTTTCAGTATATACAACCATGCAGTTCTAGAAAATTTATCAATAAAAGTAAAAGAAATACTGAAACCCAAGTTTTTTTAGGAGACCCAATGAGGTCCACAAACATCTTAGTGAATAATATGAAAAATAGAGTATGCACACATAATATCTACAGATAGAAAACTAGATCTATGGTACTTTCTAGTTGACAAGCTTCATCATCATGTTTATCCAAATGGGAAAATTGTGGTCACAAAATTTGAAGCTTTTGAAGAGATAAGTGACCAAGGTAACTACGGATGTGTAAAGGAGATGCAACCATGCAATCCTTTAGAACCCCATCTAGAGAGTAGAGACCAACTTCCTCATACCCTCCACCAATAACTATCTTTGTCTGAAGGTCTTATATTAGACACTGATCGAGATCAAAAGTGACAGAGGCATGAAGAGTATGAGTTAATTTACTAATAGATATAAATTAAACGAAAAGGAAAGAATCAAAAGGGTGGATGAAAGGTTGATATGAGGAAGGGGAAATATGGTCCTAGGTGTCCTCAATGGCAACTAAATATCCACTTGCAACAGTGACCTTTGGGGTACTGGTTCTTGTGGTGAATATATTGGAGATAAGGCTAGGTATACCTATAATATGATCCATTGCACTGGAATCGAGTATCCAAGATGAAAATATATAGTTGTGGATCAAGATAAGGATTTGATGTGCCTGAAATCTAAATGTATGAAGCAACATATGAGGATTCTTGTTGAGATTCTTAGATCTGAAGGAGCTAACTATATTCCTCATCATTCATCTTGATTTGATGAGGAGTTCTCTCAGTAGACTATTTAGTGGTGGGGAGGTTGGCATAAGGCGTTTGATGTGGGAAGCCATGATTGGAGTAGCATAATTTCTTCAAGTGACTCTTTTTGTCATAGTGAGTGCACTGGAGTCATCCTCTACTCCCATAAGATCATCCTTCCCTTCTCTTACCACAACCACGACCTCTAGTAGAATGATTGCTGGTGTTGTGGGAGATGTAGAAAGATGAATCTAGATGGGATTGGCTGGGGAGTTTTGCTCAAGGAAGGATCTAGAGATGTGTTGGTATGAATACCATTTGGTCAAGTTGCCACTACAGCTTGACAAGGTTGGTGGAGATGAGAAGGAGACTATTTTGACCATCCATGATGCGAGTGGCCTTTAAAAAGTATGGATTTATACTCTTCTCCTCTAGATGAAGATTATACATCTCAACTGCCATGTCATAAATTCAAGAGATATTGTGGGAGTACATCAGTTCAAGATGATCCCAAACTGGCTTCTAGTCAGTTAAGTGATCCATGAAGTTAGCAACATGAGGCTCCATTGTGCTCCTAGAGCACAAAGGAGACTAGCATCATGTTTCTTCCACTATGGAAGAGAATCATTAGTGGGAGGTCCTTCTATGAGATGCTTCATTTTTTCCTAACCTTTAACCTAGATGATGATCGTGTGACTCCATTGATTGAAGTTGTGTCCATTTAGTTTTCTCAAGGTGAGGAAAAAATTCTAGATAAGAAGAGGTCTGGATTATAGAGGCATAATCTATGAAGGATTTTGTCTCTCTTGATGTAGTGCAGATAGGCTACAACACTACATGTCGATGTATTTACACGTTGTGTAAGTTGATAGGGTGTGTAAATCCTAGCAATGAAACTGTGTGTTGGAGAATGACACAATGTGTTGCCATGTTTCCGTCGCCACCTGTTGTATACCCTTGATATGATATTGTGTGTTGGATAATGACACAATGTGTCGCCACATGTCTGTAGTTGTTTGAGATTATTCTAGATCTAGATATTTCATTGATCGTGCATGGATTGTGCATGAGGGAAAATGATGTAGAGGGGACTAGCATGGAGATTGACTTCCATAGATATGAGTGGAGATGAATTCTAATGTAGAGATGTCTCAATGGAGATGACTTCCGTGGGAATGAGGTTTGGTGGAGGTGACTTCCACCATCGAGAAGAAGTATTCAGTGAAGATGGTAGAGAAGATAATGTCATGACCTAGATAACCTAGATTCTTTTTATGAGTGAATTGAGACTATGTGATACCATGTTAGTAGAGATAATGTGAAAAATATCTTACGTATATTTAAATAAGAGGGCTAGCCTTTATATAGGACTATGGGTGGCTACCAATACCCATTTACACAATGTGGGACTAAACCCAACATACCAGAGTATAGAAACACACACACACACACACACACACACACACACACACACACACACATATATATATATATATATATATATATATATATATATATATATATATATATATATATATATATATATATATATATATATATATAGTCAGGCTAGAATACACTCGAGTGTACAGATCGTACGAATACACTCAAGTGTGTTTGCATATGAAGACTATTTTTTGCAAAATGTAAACCATTGATCTTCACCGTCATACTATAACTAGACTACATACAAATTTTGAGCCCATTTGGATGAGTGTAAGTCACTCATCCAAGGGAAACAAAATCGACGTGCGAAACTAATTTGAAATGCATAATTTTTGCGGTCTTCATAACATGAGCTATACATATCCAAATGTGCTCAAATTTTGCGTATGAGTTGTTCATGAGATGTTTAACAAGATCAACAGATTACATTTTTAAAAAATATATTGCATCATGAAAAACTACTTGAGTGTATTCTGCTCCGAATACACTCGAGTGTATTCTAGCCTGACTCTCTCTCTCTCTCTCTCTCTCTCTCTCTATATATATATATATATATATATATATATATATATATATATATAATGAAATAAGAAGAAAAGAAGGAACCAACTCCTTGCTTTACCAAACATCATCGCTAAGAAGTCATCATAGGTAATCATTTTGAAAGGGTGAAGACGTGGACTGCATTCAACAAAGAACAAGTTGAGAATGCCTTCTATAGAAAATTCTAGGGAGCTACTATATTTGATTGAAAATCCCCTAGGTTTGATGCATCAAACCTATGATCAATATTATGAAAACAATATGAAAATATAGACATCTCAAATCAAGAAGGTCAATGCATTGACCAACATAACAATAACATCGACCAACACAATAGAATTTCAAAAAATCACTTATTTAGATCATACAAATAGAGTCAAAATTTGGTAAGACCCCACCTAAGACCTAATAATGTTGTATTAGTGGTACATATCCTAGTTCACAACACTAAATAGAAAAAGGGAAAGGTGGATAAGGAGAGTAGATTTCTTCTCTACCGACATAACCATAGCAGGAAAATCGACTAGCCAAATGTTGTAGAAAACAACCATGATCTATTGTTGTGCATTCTACACCATAATTCTTTTATGTTTCATTATTTTATCATGGATTTTGTCATCTCTTGTATTTATTTCATGAAGAAACATAGACTCATGAGGAAAAACATAAATTTCTCTAGAACCTAGACTAGAGAATATGTATTGCACAATAGTATTACATGAATCCACTATATTTACTTGATTCTAGTAACTATATATTGATATTTCATAATTTAATGCATTACAAAATGTATTACACACTTCCTGATCATAATATCATACTTAGAAGCTTCAAAACTTAGCATGAAAATGTTGTTTGAAGATTAATATAGATGCATTTATTATTATTGGTTTTATATTTTAAAAATAAAAGAATTTCATTTGTTATATATGAATCATCTACCACTTCAAAATGTAACAGATAACATTTGTTATCACAAATAAACTAGTTTCATCAATTTCTTTCTTAAGCACACATTCATAAGAGTACAACAATAACCTTATTCGTATGAGGCTTTTATTATTGTTCACCCGTGCATAATGCATTCAGTTGTGATTGAATGCAACAAAAGTAGGGTTTGAAGCTTCTAAGTATGATATTATGATATGGAAGGATGTAATACAACTGTGCAATGTGTATTAGAATATGCTATATCAATATATAATGAGTTGCATCAAGTCACAATAGTGGACTAATGGTAAATTTTGATTTTTAGATATTCCTAACCCCCAATATTTGATCTAGTTTTGTAGTTCCCATAATGGCTCACGCCAGCTAATCGAATCACCTGGGTGAACTGGTCGGTTGGCAATCTTGACATTGCCAATGCAGTCTCTAGTCAACCTGACACTCTAACCAGCTGGTTCAACACTTTAACTTGATAGTTCTGAGTCTAATCAGTCAATTGTATTTTTAATTGAGTACCTAAACACCTTTAGTCTCAATCTAAACATCATTCATGGACAATCTCCTCTTCCAGGGGTATCTTATGTGTGTGACCCTGCAGGTTCCAATTTACTTTGACAGTGAATGTTCATAACAACCTAGGACACCACAAGCAATGGGTGGAATCTAGTAACTCATCATTTCTACCGAAGTAACTTAGAAAGTTGGAGGATAAGTTCAACCTACAATCTGTGATTAGTGTTACCATGATCGTATAGTTCCTTTGTCACTAACATCTAGATTGAACTCGAGGCATGGAACATCATCCTCTTCAACACTCAATCCATGTTCCTTGACCTAGAGCAGACTGTCTGAGATGCATATGAATTCACATATCATATATTGAATAACATGGGTATGGACATATAATTCTCAGTCTCTCTTATCAAGGGGCCCTGGATATCATATTCCTTGTATGAGGGACAAATCCCATCTCTATCACTCACAGTCTATCCCCATGTGTGAAAGTCACCCAACCAACACCTTTACAACACCCATGTTTCATGAATGCGTTTGATGATGTCAAAGTGTACCCAACGACATGTGATGAGTGTAGTGATTTCAGCTCTAAGAACCACAATCACCACCATCACTATGAGAGATGATTGTGACTACCATTGGTATCCATGTATCTTCTCAAGGTGGGTCTGTCCGATATACTATTCTCTAACATATATCTATGTGCTTGACTTGATATCACATATCATGACTAACGAGACTCTGTCATCAGTCAACACTCACTCTAGTCTTATGTATTATTGTTGACTATTTTTCTTCCACAGTAATATCCGACTAGGGGCATAACAAGAATGTATATACTCTTAGCATACATATGGTCTCATTGTTCATGTCCTTAACCTGAAGACCTATATCATCGAGTCACATCATTCTTTAGACATCTATCATGTACGTGTCATCATCTCATGACTGAGACAAAAATAATAGATGGAATTACCTTTATCGTTATAAAATCAAGTATCATATGCCACATTGCAATCATCATATGATTGGCTCTTTGGGCATACTATACCAACACTTGTTAATATGAACTCCACCTTGTCATCATCAAATTCCTGCATCAAATATCACCAAACCATAGAAATAATCACATTTTCAGTGACTTGGAACATTCTCCATTGAAAGATCTCATATTCTCACATCTCCTACATTTCCATAAAAATGGAGTCGAATGGAGAGATTAATTTGTTGACTTTAATCAATAAACATACTTAGACATCTTGCACAATAATATATCCAATGGAATTATAGGATCCTTCAATCCAAGTTTCTTGATTGTGGCAAGCGACATGAGATTAATGCTCACCCAAAATCACATAGTGCTTCTTTGATTTTATTGCTGCCTATAACACATAGGATATTGAAATATCCCATATCTTTCATTTTTGGTAGAAACCTCTCTTGAATCATTCCACTCATCACCTTATTAACACCCATAATGTTAGATTCTTTGATTTTATACTTCTTAGTGATGATCGCCTTTAGAAAATTCTCATATCCTGGAATATAGTCAATGGCATCCACCAGTGGGATATTAATATGTAGCTTCTTAAAAATGTCAAACTCTTTTTGGAATTTATTTTTGTCTTTTTTTCAAATTTTAACTATTTGAAATTTTCACCTCGAGTGTGGAAATGTCATCTTATGAGGAAATGCATGGCTCCTTGGGGTCTTCCGCCCTAATCTTTCTGTAGAATCATCTTCCAATGTAACATGATATTTTACAATTGTATCATATGTAAATGATGTAATTTCTTGAATTGGAAAAGTGGACGTGAAGGAAGTGGAGTCTAGGGATGTATCCCTTGGTAAACCATACGTGGTAAGAAAATTCTTTTCCTTTTCTTAGAGTCACTACATTGGTTGGAGTGTTGACCTCTACAATATTTGTAGGTCTATTATTTACTCAATCTTCCATACAAGTTGTTGGAATAAGGAACCTATGGCACCTAAATGTGCTCAAATTGAGGAATGGACGGATTTGGGATCTACTTGATAGAATAAGCCTTCCCATTGTAGATTGAGATACATTTAGCCTGTTGATGGATGTGGGGTGTCTATGTAGTCCCTAGAAAACCATGTTGTGTTGAATTCTTCAAATCATAGATATTTGTGGCCAACTATTTAATTTTAGTCCCTAAACTTCTAATTCAGGACCATTGATTTTGCAACTCCTACTGTAACGACCCTGCCTCCCAGTAACCCCCAATTAAGGGAGACCAATAGGTCAGAGCTATTATCTCAATAAACTGGATCAAAGGTTCGACAATTAATCAATAATAATTATGAAATTCTACCAACTAAACTAAAATCTGGTATAAAAATAAAACTTTGCATACCTTTTAAATTTTTTGGAAAACTACTTCTATCCACAGCTCGAGTCTATTCTATTTAATCCTCCTTGCACTTTATTTCTTATTTTCACAATGTGTCATTTTACTGTTTGTTCTTTTCAGGGTTGTAGCTAAAACACCGACAAAAAAAATGTCAGTCAGCATAAATGAATATGCTGGTATGTGGGGACAACCAAAATTTCATAAATATGGCTAACAATCTAAATATCACAATCAAATTAATTAACAAGCCAAATTAAACTTTCAATGTGACATTCTCCACCGCTTTTTCCCTAACCCTGGAATACCCTCTTTAGGGTTTCTCTTTTGCCATTGACTTAAGGCCACCTTCTCAATCTTGAGCTTGGTGCCTGGGGTCACCTCTCATGGTTCCCATTAGTCATGAAATAAATACCACCTTCTCATTCCCGAGCTTGGTGTCTGGGGTCACCACTCATGGTACCCATGGGTCTTCCCTCCTGGGCTTGACCTTTTGGCATCATCCATCAGGGTGGCATGTAGGTGCAAGAATACACATTTATATTATAATTGTGATAATCGTAGTGACTTTATGATTTGCAAGTACGAACATCCAAACTGATAGGTTGCATTCAATGCGATCAATCATCTAAAAAATCTTCGGGAAGTGAAAGTGATTAACCATAATTAACCACATACATGTCAGGATGACTTGAGTGCAGAAATAATCCAACTAAGAAAGAAATCCAGTAAACAAGCAAGCACACAAGATGATTCTAAAATATGCATCCAATTTTCCTATCATGGATCAAGCCATCAAGGTCTATTAAACCTAGTTGTTTCCTAGGGTTACTAGTCCTTTTTAGGGTTTGAATCCTAATTAGGGTTTCACTTCATTTTTACTATTTTAAACCCTAACTTTATAAAATTACTCACAAACCCTAATTATCTCGTCTACTCTTCATGAAAGATATTAAGGTTACCTTTTATCCACATATAACCCTAATTTTAGATTAAAGGCACTTTTCTTTCCTTTTTACCCTATTTAGGGTTTCTAAGGATATTAATCATCATATTATGTTTAAAACCCTAAATCTCACAATTTCATCTTCAAAATAGGTTAAGATTCATCTTTATCATTAAATAAGTTAACAATACTCAAATTAACTTATTTGTACTATTAAATCTACCATTTATCATCAATTAGGGTTTCTAACCACAAATTAATACTTTTCCATCAAAATTATACACTTTTCAAAAAGATACTGATTTAGGCTTTCAAACAATTTTTAACTAATTCCTCGTATTTTTTTGATCAACTTTCATGTATAAACTTTTCTCATCAGAGTTTTCTAGCAAAAGATATGATTTTTGCAAGAAAAGACACTTTTCTAAATTTTCTAATATATTATGTTTTCATCAAAAAAACCCTAATCGTTCGATCCGTGGTCTGCTATGGCAGAGGCAAATCTATCTTTTGCACATTTTCGTTAATCCACGGGATCCAATGATCCACAAATGTGTGCCTGACTCGCGATTGAAAAGAAACAAAAGGCACTTATGCCATTACCTGAACAACAGAAGAGGGAGGGCAATATGGTAATTCTCCCAGGGGGTTGTCTTCAACCTCACGTTCCTAAGTGCGCGAGTAGGTGGTCAACCCCTTGGTTGACTCTGAGATCCCAACCACCTGCGAGTGCGGCAAAGATCTAGAAAGCTCTGCCTTCCTCCACCGGACTTGACGAGGCCTTCAATTGCCCTCTACGACTACGCCACGACCTTCCCTTAGTCACCGGACTCTGAAGAAGCAAACTGGGTGGACGAGGGGAAAGGGCATGGTAGAAGAAGCGATTGAGAGCACTCCTCGCAGTTCACCGTGGAGTTTAGGCTAGCAAGAGAACGTGTTGTTTCCCCCTCTCACCCTCCCCTATATATAGGGTCGAAGGTAGGTTCGGGTGAATTGGGAAATTCCCCAATCATCGACCAAACCCCTACAAAGTAGGGATGATTCTCATCGGACTCCTCTCCTAAATCCAAAGGAAATAAAAACGGGCCTGCACACACTCAGGATCACGAGAAAATTGAGAGGGAAAATCCATTTGTAACTCGGCTAGAGTCCAAGTTCCTGTAGAACTGGACGATGAGAGGCAATCGTTCGATCAAGATCCAACGACTCGCATCTCACGCGATCAACCAAAAAGGAAAATCATATTTCTATTGGCAAGATAATTCCGTATTTTGGAGATAATTTGAGAAAATCATAACTCCTAATCTATAGCTCCTTTTTATCTTGAAATTTAAGGGAAATTTTGCCTTCGCATTATCTAGCTATTTATTAAACTTGGGAAACAAATTCCAACAGATGAGAAGGTTTCTTTCCTTCTCAAGTTATCCATCAATTAATCCAAAATTAATTAATATTTCTTTTCCCTTTGTCATTATCTTGTTATCTTGGGTCCCTTGGACCTCAAGAAATCTTATAGGCATGAATTTACATATTTGGGAATATTTATTTTCCTTTATCCTCTTATAGATGTCTATTTCACATATTTTCCTTTTATTAATTAAATCCTTTTTCCTTTTTATTTCTCTTTTCTTTTCAATTGGGCTCAATGGCCAACAAGGCCCATTATCAGTCAATCAAGACCATTTCACATGACATCCATCACAAAAAAAATAGATTCCATTTATTCAAAACAAATCATATCATTATTTGTTCAAATATCTTTAATAGGAGAAATTACATTTCTCACCAAAAGAACCCAAAAATTGGGGTTGTAACACCTACCTAGATTGATCCAAATAAGATTGATTCTTGTACATTCACATAATCTTCTTGAATCTTGGTCTGCATTTCTATCATGTTGTTGTGATTGCTTGGGGATCCTATAGAAAATAATTTTTACCCCTCTAAGAAAATTTGAGATCAAAATGCCATGGCAGGTCAATTCTTTTATAATTATTTCATCCCATGTAGTTCCATTATTTTTCTACAACTTATGCTTTGTTGAAGTTCAAAGTCTCTAACCATTATGTGAGCATCCACATCTATGACTTAAGCTCTTTTATTCTCATGCCTCCATTAAAGATGAAGCAAGAAATTCCTTATATCTTTGAACAACTCATGATATCAATATCGTGTAGATGGAATAACCTTAAAGTAGTAACTACACAAGATAAAAATAGTTCTACATACAAAAGTAATAAAAAAATTGTAAGATAAATACATATTTATTTTCAAAAAGACATTGCAATTAAATTTAAAAATAAAATAAAAAGTATGGCCTTAAGTTGTCGGTCTTAGCACTCGTAGTGCTAGTATTAATTATTTGTTGGCAACAGTGACAAAAACATGAAGTGTACAATGTGCTTTCAACATTTTTTGAAGCTAGAAACTATGACTAACCAAAATCAATTAATTTAGGATGAAAGAAATAATCGAGTCAGTTTGAATGCAACAATAAAAATTAAAATAAACAAAGTGAATCAATATTTGTTATGAAATTAGATAGAGGGATTCTCTAGGGTATTTGGCATTACTCCACTTTTATAGTGTGTTATTAATTATGTTAATTATAATGCTTCCAATGTCAAAGCCTCTTTCATAGTGAATAAACATTTTAACCATGAGTAGGGTGATCAATCATGATTATGGAGCAACAAAGCATATTGTCATTAAAAATCCCAAAAGCAAATAAATTTATTTTTTGATAAACGTTGTCTAGTATAAATTATTGTTTGGCTACTCCCAGGTTCTAGAAAAGAGGGAAATGAGCTCCTCATATCAAACATGGTATCAAAATAGAATTTTGAGAATGTAAGCATATACAAATAATTAGATGGAATCAAGGAATTCTAGATAGCTAAGATCCCCTTCAAATATGGGCACAAAAAGACAACATATGAATCTCTAAATCTCTCCTAGAAGGTGACATGATGATTGTTCTCCATTTCCCTACCTCTTCCTCTTGCCTCATTTGGGTCTAGGGTCTGAATCACCCCTCTTTTATGTGTTGTTGGGGATATGCCCTGAGTTTTATAGAACCCAATTGGCCAATATTAATCATTTATGCTAGGTTTTAAATTATGGTCTTCCATATATTTACATTAGTGGAACCGACATGTCTCAGTGGCTTTGACGTGACTAAATTCAAGTCTGATCAAGATGATGTTAGTACCACCTATAGGGATGTTGAGGGTACTCAGAAGATGTTGATGCTTCTGGATCTTTTCTTGGTGGAACCGAGAATGGTCTTAATGCTATCAACTTTATTTGAAAGTTTTCTTTTATTGATTCATGTCGATGGTACCATACTGACATCAATGTTGGAGGCACCGACTTTGGTTGAAAGTGATCCTCTAAACTAAAATTCAAATATCATACATTAAATCAAGATAAAATGTGATAATTTTGTTTAAAATATGAAATATTAATGCAAAAGAGTTTTAAAGTCTAGTTTTTTTGTAAGATGAATGGAAAAATATATTTTGGAAATATTGAAATGTCATGAAAAACACATTATATAGCCTATGAAATAATGAGTGATTTGAATAGATTAGGGATACAACTTCACCAAAGGAAGTTGAGTAAAGTTGTTCCATTGATAAAAATCACTTGCACTTGATAGTTTTCTAGTTCTCAGGCCCGTGCTTTGATGATCCATCTTTGTCTCAATATATTTAGTATAGTCATTCAAGTCATCTCTCAAGTCTTTTTCAAATTGAGGATAGTGTCAATCGCAAACTAGGGAGGATGGAGCTTCAGTCCATCTTGTGAAACTATATATTTTTCTTTCTTTTATGACATTGCTTTTTATTGCATCAAGAATCAAGTATATCAAAAGTTGTGTAGTTCTTATTTCTATTTATTGTCATGAAAATGAAAAGATGTTAGTTAACTCTAATATTAAAAATCCTCGAGACATTTCTCAATTTATTGTGAATGTTTTAATCATTAAAATATTTATATTTTCCTAGTTTGTTCATAATTAAGACAAACATGATGGATTTTGATATTCTTGGGTATCCAATTATTTTATTGAATGGTGAGCATCTCAGTCTGTTTGATCTAGCATCATTCATTATCCTTTGTAAAATCTTTTGGGGCTAGGTTTTATAACTTTAATGATTCACAAGTGAACCATAAGAGACTCTTTTCATGGTTGGGTATGATGTTGTGTCTTAATTTTAGTAATCTTCATTCACCCTCGTGCACATATACATGAGTGTTAGACTTGTGAAATAACTCAAATTTCCATGACATAATATTTTGTAAGTATCCAGGAAGACATTTTATTTTTTCATTATTATAGAGAGAAATAAATGTTTATAGTTTTGTACTTAGATTGCATACATCACATGGACATTGCATTTTTGCATCTAGAACATATTGTTTTAGTGCAAGATTAGTTGTTGAAACTGAGTTTTTTAATGGAACAATAATAGTTACTCATCCACCTCTAATTCTATAAAAGATCCAACATAACTAAATTATATGTCTATGTGGGGGCAAGCTATGATAGTCTTGTAAAAAAATTAAAAAAATAAATATACACAAGAGAAAATAATAATGAAATGAAGAGGGAAGAAGGAATATATTTCATCTCAAATGAATAGTTGTCCAAAAAATCCATGAAAGAATGTGTGAAACATATTTAAACCCATGAGTATTAACTACCCCCCAAATTATAATATGATGAATGAGTCATCCATTTTTGCATTATTACACTAGTCCCATAGGACCATTTCATTCTTTTTTTGGGTTAGCATCATTTCTTCTGCATTTCTACATTTTTTAAAAGTTTGACTTGAGCCACTTGATCCATCCACTCATTTCCCTATTGGTGGGCTAATGCTAATGATCAACTCCATCATTTACTTTTCATAAGGGGACTACTTCAAATGTATATTTTGATAGATTTAGGGCCATGATTATAGGTAGACACGACACTTTACTCAAACATACTTCATATTGATCATAATAAGTTATCTGCTCCAATCAACTTATGTTTATATGTCAGTTATATTTGCAACATCTTCATAGATTTCGTTATTGACTACTTTGATAAGCAATTGTTTATTGACTATTTGGACCATTTTAGCCTTGTTGGATGGGGAGTTTGATTCGAGAGTCATCTTAGAATGAATTTTTCTTCTCTTTAACAGATTCGACCAATTTGAGAATCTTTGTTTCTATAAAATAAGCATCAATATAAAATTTGGGAAGTTTGATGCACATACAATGATGTCATTTTTCCTGTAATTTACATGTGTCGAAATATCCTAACTAATTGTCCTTCTGCCAGATATGTTCTCATTCATATTTTAGTTGGTGCACCAACACAGAGACCACCTCATCAAACAAGAACTAATATACCAACAAACTTCAACGAGTATTATTGCTTTAAAAGAGCTTTTATGTTACAAGTTCTTTTTCTTTAGAAAATTAAAGTTAAAAGAGCTTTTATGAATGTTATAGTTTTAATTAAATTCCATCCCCACAAAACTTTCAAAAAATACACACACATATATATATACATATATATTATTATATAAATATATGCATATATATATATATTAGTTTATATATATACACATAAGTATATATATATATATATTAGTTTATATATATACATAAGTATATATATATATGCATATATATGCATATATATACATATACATATATATATATATATATATATATATATATATATGTATATATAGCTAAAAGAATTGTGTACCTGAGTACATATATCTTACATGTACCCATCGTCATTAATGATGATTGTAAAATCGTAATGAACAATCTAACCTTAAAGATGTGATGTATACCTCTGAGATAAGATGTATATAAAAGAGCAACACAATTTGGTATTTACAGATCATCCAATGAAAGAAAATGTGTATTTTCTAATGAACGATAAGTTGTAGAAATTACAAACACCGTTGGATGATATATTACTATATCTCATGATATATATGGGATATGATTATGATTTTTTAAATACATCTTATCTATACAATCATGAATCAATCCATATGGTTGAATTTTACGAACATACTCCAGATGTGCCATTTTAATGGAAGGTACACATAAGTTACATGTACCGCCCGGTACACACTTCCTAACCTCTCTCTCTCTCTCTCTCTCTCTCTCTCTATATATATATATATATATATATATATATATATATATATATATATATATATATATATATGACAGAATGTAGAGGGACAATCTTTTTTGGGAGTAGGGGAGTAATGGGTTTTTTTCATGTCTGGAGTGCATATTTTTTTATTAGAGTGGCTGCTGATTTGGTGGATGGAGTTGATGGGGAGATTTGGAAAAGAATATGGAAATAGGGATGGCCACAAAAATTGAAGCACTTTGTATGGAGAGCACTTAGGAATATACTTCCCACCAAGGCAGAGTTACAGAGGAAGCAGGTGACGCAAGACGATGGTTGTCACCATTGCGGACAGGGGGAGGATATTTCATATGTGTTTCTTCATTGTGACTTAGTGAGGAAGATATAGGCCACATGTGACTTTGACTGGTTGGGGCAGCTGGGCATATATGACGTGGGGAGCTTTGTGAGCAGCCTTTTTGATGAGGAGGATAACCGGCGCAAGGAGGAGGGCATCACACTTCTTTGGGTGACGTGGGCAACTAGGAATAAATTTCTATTTGAAGACCATCCACCTTTTCTTCTGGGTCTAGCGGTGAGTTTCATCAACCCCGTGAAGTTGCATGCATGGTACCACACAACGGTGAGCAGATCAACATTGCATTCTTCGGCCTTTGGACTAATTTCTTGGCTCTGGACACCACCGGGCAGCGTAAAGATCAACACGGATGCATCTATTACCATAGCGAGGGAGAGTGGTTGCGGCACAACCATTAGGAATGAGCATGGATAGCTTTTGTGGACCTTCCAATGCTTTTAGAGAAACTGTACTCAATGCTTAGTGCGGAGGGTATGGCTGTTCTAAATGGCATGCAGCTTGCGCTCAGAAAGGGATTTTTAGATGTGGTGGTGGAGACATATTGCTTTCTTTTGGTGGAGGTGGTAAAGAAGGGATATGGTGGACAAGGCTATGAAAATTTCATCATCCGGGACATCACTGATCTTTCCCTTAGTTTCTTTTCTTTTAATTTTTGTTTTGTTATAAGGCAAGGTAATAGAGTACCACATGCCTTGGCATCTTCTGCCTATCATTTTATTAACCTTCACTATGTATGGGAGGGTTTTGAGGATCGGATCCTTGTACTTTTTACAGACGGTTTGATACTTAATAAAATGGCAGGCGCCCTTTATCAAAAAAAAAATATAGAGTCAAGCTAGAATACACTCGAGTGTATTCAGAGCAGGATACACTCAAGTAGTTTTTCATGATGCAACATTTTTTCTAAAATCTAATCTGTTGATCTTCTTAAATATCTCGTGAATTGCTCACATACAAAATTTGAGCCAATTTGGACATTTATAGCTCAAGTTATGAAGACCACAAAAATGATGCATTTCAAATTAGTTTTGTGCATCAATTTTGTTGCCCTCGGATGTGTGACTTACACTCATCCAAATGGTCTCAAAATGTGTATGTAGCCTAATTATAGTATGACAACGAAGATCATTGGTTTACATTTTGCAAAAAAAAAAGTCTTGATATGCAAGCACCACTTGATTGTAGCGTGCGATCTGTACACTCAAGTATATTCTAACCTAACTCTCTCTCTTTCTATACACACACACACATATATATATATTAATATATATCTATATATATATATATATATATATATATATATATATATATATATATATAAAGAGAGAGAGAGAGTCAAGGTAGAATACATTCAAGCGTACTGAAGTCAGAATACACTCAAGTCATTTTCCATCATGCAATGTTAGCTTGAAAATATAAAATATCAATCTTCATAAATATCTTATGAACATACTGTTAATAAATTAGGAGATCATTTGGACATTTATATGTTACACATCTAAAGGAGATAAAAATATTATAGATAAATTAGTTTTCTGCGTTAAGATTATAGAAGATTGACTTCAGAAAATATTAAATGGGCTCAAATTTTGCATGTACCCTTTAATTTTCTATAAAAATGAATATTAATGGTTTTGGTTTTCCAAAAAATGGTCCAAATATTTAAACACCACTTGAGTGTACAGTGCAATCTGCATACTAGAGTGCATACTATCCTGAATCTCTCTCAATATATCTCTCTTTTTCTTTATATATACATATATGTTTATATATATAGAGAGAGAAATAGATACTGAGAGAGTCTGAGTAGAATACAGTTGAGTGTATATTGTCTTTGGTACACTCTAGTGTATTCTTCCTTGACTCTATGTATGTACCTTTATCTATGGGGATGTATTTGTTGCCTGGATGGGTAACATAATAAATTAGTTATCCAATAATTTTGGTTATAATCTAAGTATTATGGTTAAAATTTTAGTATTCTGGTTACAAATTTTCCCTCCTGGTTATTGTTCGGGGCATATATATCTTTTTCCAAAAATGCCATTATTACAAATTTTTGTGAACAAAATACAAAATTGACTTTATCCATAGAAACTGAGTCTTTCTATTACAAATTCGGTCTTCTGGTTATAGTTTGGTACCTTCCTGTTATGAAACTAGATCCACAAGTATGTGAGCTTAGTTACCCAAATTGGGTAATGAATATATATCACACACACACATACACACACACACACACACACACACACACACACACACACATATATATATATATATATATATATATATATATATATATATATATATATATATATATATATATATATATATATAGAGAGAGAGAGAGAGAGAGAGAGAGAGAGAGTCATGTTGAAACACATTGGACATTACTAAAGACAGAGTACTCTAAAGTCATTTTCAATCATGCTATGTTTAGTTTGAAAATCTAAACTGTTGATCTCGTCAAATATCTTATTAACATTATATGTATAAAATATGAGATCATTTGTACACTTAGAGGTCATGTATCTAAATGAGTAATTGTAACTCCAACTTGTGTGCGTGTATTTTGTTGATCATGGAAAATGACTTAGAAAAATCCAAATGAGCTGTAATTTTGCATGTACCCTCTATTTGGCATAACAATGAATATCAATGATTGGGATTTACCAAAAAAAAATGGTTTCGTTACGTGAACACCTCTTGAGAGTAGGGTGTGATTTGTCGATGCTAGTTTATTTTAGCAAAACTCTCTCTCTTTCTATCTTTGTCTCTGTATATATACTTATGTATATATATGTATGTATATATAGGGGTGTTTATATATATAGAGAGAGAGTCATGCTAGAATACACTTGAGTGTATATATTGCATAGTACACTCAAGTGGTGTTCACATATTTATACCAATTTATTGCGAAACCTAACCATTCATATTTTTTGTTATAACAAGTAAAGGGTACAAGAAAATTTGAATTTATTTGCAAACACTCACTTATGACCAAATAAATCGATAAACAAAACTTCATATACATTTATTTTAATTGATTTTTTTGTGATTTCACCATTATTATCAATATTATGCATATGAATGCAATTCTTTGTTAAACTTGTTATTCATTAAATAACATTAATGTCATGTTCATCTTTTTTTGTGGGTTGAAGATTAATTAAAATTATATTTGACCATTTTTTTACTTTCTATGATTCATTCTATAATTTTAATGACTTCTACAATTACTCTGACTACTAGCTATCATTTATAATGTATTATGGAGAGTGTATATGTGTATATTAGGATAACCTTGGGCGGCAAAGCCATGGTGCTCCCAAGATGGGTAAATCATCCTTCATCCCTTGACATAATTTGAACCTGGGATGCTTCATGAGGTAGCAACAAAACTCACCATTTGGTCTACATATTGCTAGGTAGTGTATGTGTGTATATCAGAACATTGGTAAATAAACTCCACACCCAAAATAGGTACAAATTTCAAGTCACATGCATCTCATGTGAGTTTCTAGATTTACATCATATCTAAGACCCTTGTACAAGTGAGGATTACAAAATATCCCAATTCCTTTTAATAATAAAAAGAATATCTAACAATTTTTCTTTTTGAATATTCACTAAGAATTAGAACTATTTTTCTACTTTATAGAGCATGCTTAGTTCATCGTTCTTTTAGCTTCACATTCTTCTATTATTCCACATATGTTACACACTACATGATTAAGATCTTGGTAGTTCTTGATAGCTTCAAAATTGTGTGTAGGGTTTCATTTAGTGTTAAATATACTCAATAGCCCATCTTCATATGATATCTCCCAAAAAACATACTTCTAGTATTTATTGGTGTCAATAAATCAAAGGACGCTTCTTCGGATCCACACCTGAATAAGTTGGTGTCCATGTTTGGACTCCATATCTTAACCTTCACCAAGGAAATGAGTGTATCTTTGTAAGTTTGATATGATGTAAGACTCCATGTTGGCTGATTCATAGCGGACCATAGGGTATTAGATCTATTTTCTTTCTATTGGATGCACTATCTGCATGCATTTCACATTTCTACATTATTCATATCATCTTTCCATTTTGTCCAGATTTCAACTATTCTTCTCCATATAGTACAGTACCCCCACCTCTAAAATGGTTTTTGTTGAAGTTTGTTTTGATATCTTGCATAAATCTAGATCACCCAGTTAGACTCTCTACTTAGTAACCTTTTGATTCTGATAAATGTGTAGTAGTCAACCATGTCATACTTGAAATGCAATTTAACCCTCCCACGGAGTGGGAATGCTAGTCTTTACTAGCTCATCCGGTGAATGGCGCTTCCCTATTTGAAGTATGACACCATAATCTCAATCATGTGTAACAAAACTTTTGGGATTTCAATTTGGGTTATCTAGTTCCTAACGACACTCAATGAAACACTCTTGACCAATATCAGACGAACTACCATGGTTATCTTCGATCCTGGCAATTTTCTAATCATATCATTTAGTCTGCCTAGGAGATCATGGAAGTGTCTTCTTCTTAGATTAACACCTTCTAGAGGATATCCTAGATTCTTTCTAGGCCATTCATGTTTTGGAAAACCATCAACCACCAACAGATCATCCAAGTTCTACTAGGAATCCTATATATATACACATATACATAGACACACATATATATATATGCATATATTTGATTTGTTATCATTGAGGATCGTCCCTAACATATTGTCAAATTTAGTAAACAATTTTCTAAAATTCACTAGACTATTTTCCCTTCCTTCAATAAACACCAGGATATCATCTATAAATAACAGATGTGACAATACTTTTGTGTACATAATAGTAAAGGTTTGAATCTCCATCGTCATGATTTTCTTCTCAATCATTCTTGATAGAACATCCATGGAAATTGTAAACAATAGAGGTGGAAAGGGATCACCCTAACTCAAGCCAATTTAATTTGTGAAGAAGCTTTCAAATGTCCTATTAATAAGTAGAGAGAAGAAAGGTGTTGACACACATTATTTTATCCTCTGAGTTCACCTTTCACAAAAGTTTAGTTCTTCCAAGCATTTCCATAGATAAGACCTATTCACCTTATCATATGCTTTAGTATTATTGAGCTTCACACATCTTGAAGGTGTGCTTTTTTGAACATTGAAGTTAAGTGTGAATTATGCAATAAACATTGTGCAATGTTCTATATTTCAACCCTTTACAAATGTTCCTTGCTTCAGGGATATGAGCTTTGGGAAAAAAGTAGGTAGGGGTTGATTAGTTATTTTGTTAGAGTTTTATAAAGTAACAAACAACAAGAAATGTAACACACGTCAACAAGTGATGAAATGATCTCCTTTTTAGGTATAATTACTAAGAGTACACGATTAACATGTTTTACCATGTTACCTCCATTGAAGAACCAAATTACCATTTCAATCAGTTGTTCTTATATCATTTCTCAATTCTGCCAATATAAGAAGCCATTCAATCCATGCAGACTTAGGATTTATTCTGCTCCTATGCTCCACACATCACTTTTCAATTCATTCATCATTAGGTATCTAGCATAAACATTGTGTTTTCCTTATCCGAGACCTGATTGTTCTAGGTGAATCCATGGTTTCCCTGTTAATATTGTCTTTTGTAATATAGACTTTCAAAGAAGAATGTAGTTTGTCAAAAATTGCTATCATTCACATAAATGCAATTCACATCCTAATCATAAAGCTCAATTATTGTGTTCACAATTCTCTTCTCTTAACAATGGAATGGTAGAGTTTGTGTTATGGTAACCATTCCTTATCCATTTTGCTCTACTTCTTTGCTGATAAAGTTCTCATCTAATTCCTTAAGGGAGTTTTGATACGCGTCGTTCAACACACCAATTCACTAGGGGTTGATTCCTAGAGTTTAACCTCTTGTTAATGACAAAAAAACCGGTTAAGGTTAAGTTATTATTATAGAGAGGGTCGATCCCATGGGACAACATGATTAAGATTTAGATTTAAACCAACATTGTTTAAACAATTATTGTTGGATGCAAAATTGAAATTATAATGGTGGAAGGGTTAATTACATTAGAACAATAAAGAATGATTATATTAGAACAATAATTAAAAATTGCACTAAGAACAATTAAAGAAGGAGTTATGCTAAGAACAAATGAAAAGAGAGTTATATTAGAACAATAAAGAAAATATTATCTATGAGCATAATTAAATTACTAGAAAGAAAGAGAGCAATTGGAATGCAACATTGATTGAATCAATGATAAAGATACCAAGATTATGGGTTTACCACCATAGCCTAAACTAGATTGATGGAATTTGTTGAGATAAAACAAGTTAGATGAAGGTAGGCAAGAACATCCTCAAATGTATGTACAAAAGTGGAACTCCCTACAAACTCATTGATCTTGGTGTTTATAGATCCTTGTATGAACAACCCAAAAAAGATCCTCTTGAGATCTTTGTAGATTGTATGGGTGTTTCGAGCCTTGGGGTTTGAGATCTCATCACCCAAGACTCACATTTGGCAAAAACCAATTATCAAGTTGTTCAAGTTGGAAAAAAAATCTATCCAACAAGATCTAGTTAATTGTGGCTATGGGGCTACTCCACATGATTTGATATTTAAAACTACTCACGATCCATGGATATCAAAGAAAGTACAACAAAAGGAAGAGAGGAATCCATAGACTATAAAGAAGAAGAATCCCAAAGGATCTTTGTCTAGTGACAATGAAGTGGCTTCCCTTCTTAATTCCTTGCTCCCAACAAGATGACTAAGAACAAATGGAAATAAGAACTTGAAATCTTGTTCAAGAAACAAGATTACAAGATGCAAGAATGAAATAACGAAGTGCTAAAATCTAGAGTTCAAGTAAAAAAACTCAGATCCTTTTCTTGTTGAGTCCCCCCTCCTTTTATAAGGGAAGGAGGGGGTGGAAATCCTAAAGGGGGGAGAGAAAAGAAGGGTCGAAAGATACTGAATATAATTGATCATAGGGTATGAATCAAATGATTCATAGTCTAAACCTATTGGTTTAGATCTAGAAAAGTGTGGGCCCAGGGCAGCAGGTCAAAACCCTAGAGATAGGGTGGCGACTCTATTTGACCAAGACTTGGTCATTAAGAAATCTGAGTTGGTAGTTTGCAAGACTTGAAATGCTTCATTGGGGAACTAAGACAAGAAATTTGGAAGAATGGAACTCCCATTTTTCTACTGACGAGCCAAAGTATAAAAGTAGAGTTGAGAGGTGAACAATCATTTGGGGCTATGTGATGCGACAATCTAAATGGATGAAACGATTAGTTTACTACATTGACCAATCAGTTCACGTATTGAGATGGTTGAATTACTATAATTGAAGCCTTTGGTCCTTGCTTTCTAGAAATTTATGTAGGTTCATGTTTCTAACATGTGAGTGAAGGTAGAATCTTTAAATTATGATTGAAAAATGATAAGAATTTGTATTATAGGTCAAGAAGTGATCAAATTGCAATTATTTCTAGAAAATCAAAAGTGAAATAACCTCCTATGAAAAGACTATAAAATATGTAGTTGAAAGTGGATGAGTATACATTCATCAAAATTCCCCACACTAGAACTTTCACTTGTCCTCAAGAAAGAAAGAATCATAAATAATTCCAATTTTTACTAGCAACATGTCTATTCTCACCCTCATAGAATTACTTTTCTCCTTACCTCCTTTCTTGGCCAACCTACCCAATCTCCTAGAATCATGAAACACAAAATTCTACACCCCCTACCAAAATTGGTTTTGTAGCTTGTTTCTATATCGATACTTTGTAAGAAACAAACTTCATCTTACTGTACTTCCACACTCCCACTTTTATTGTAAGTATTGCACATGAATACGATGAAATGAGGTATGCAAGATGATGATCCTTCATCTATTTGAATCAAGATCTTTTTATTATGGGTTGCAGTTACATTGACCACATTTTTTAGTGTGCTCTTTGGTATCCTTTGATGGTACACCCCTGTTACATTTATTGAGAATAAAGATAGGGGAAGGAATGCCGTGCCATTCTTGGGTTTTGGCATGAGATGGTTTTGATTTTTTTTAGTGAGATGAAGATGGTGGAAGGAGGTTATTCCCATGCTTTTAAAACTTCCATTTTAGGGACTGTCATCTCATCAATTCAACACATCTTGTCACCAAATCATACAAGACATAGGATAAGTTAATCTCTAGTTTAAAATAGAGAAAAATAGTTTTTTTTTTATTTTTATTGTTGTAATAAGGATTCCCAACATTTCCAAGGAGTATTGCAATTTGGGGTCCTAGGTGACATGATGTTAAATTTGGAAAAAAAATCTGCAAGAAAGATTTACTACATCAAGGGGGGTACAATGATACAAAGTCTATTCATTTCACCAACTATATAAGGGATACTTTTTGTAATTATGGAATAGAAGCAAACTACTTTTTAGAAAGCAAACTAAATGCAAGAAATTGAGATGACAACAAAAATTATGATAAAAAGGAAGATAAGGGTGGAATTGTTATGTACCTCCCACCTCAATTCCAGACTTAGAATTTTGCTCTTCCTGAGCAAATACCAAACCCGAGATGGAGGGAAGAAAATCACTAATGTGGTGGAGATCGATGCAGTGGGGAAGCAAAAGGGGAGGGAGACTCATAGTAATAATGGCCCCAATATGGAGAGTTGGGGTCAATGTAGGCTCAGTGGGCCCCATACTCGGTGTAGGCAGGTCTCATGGGGGTGTAGTGGCCCGAGTCAACATGCCAGGACTCCTAGAAATGCTGGATTGAGTGGATGCCCTTGGCATTGCTACTCATGTTGGATCTGGTCTAGTTGCTCCTAGATCTTATAGAAGCCATAAGGCTCATTGGCTCCTGTGTTTTCTACAGTACACCTCCTGGTGCAATGTCAAGATGGTGGAGGAGGAGGTATGGTATCATATTCATATGGCTCCATTGGGACACTCCACCAGTGGGTGGTGGGCTCAGGGATGGCCTTGTCGGAGGTGGTTGGCGCTCTAGATTTAACTCCTAGGTATGCGCCGACAGATTTGTCAGATCAAAAACATAATTGGAAAATTGCAAACCTAGTGTGACAGAGAAGCTCTGGGGTGGTAGTGGATCTTTCAAGCTTCAATAGTATACATCTTTGGCACCGTAGAGGATGAACTTGCTACCCTTAAGATATGGTAGGTCAATTTGGTGGCCCATGAGTGGTATCACCAAAAAGGAGATGTCAGTGTAGACCAAGAAGATTGCTAAGGTAGTCATTACATTGCCAATGTTGAATGCAGATGAGGTGATGTAGCTTTCCTGGGTGTTGATATGGTTGAGAATGGCATCCCCCCAGTTGAATGGCTCACCATTAAGAAGGCACCATAGAACATATAGACCCAACAAGGTGACAACTCCTTGAGTGCATGCCCTGCAGAAGATGGCCCATGATAAGATCATGTAAAGATAGCAGCTGTCAAGGTTGTTAATGTTCGATTCATGAGGTCCCCACAACACAGAGGGAGTAAGTCTGGTGATATATTCCCATAACTTATATGGGATGTATCTAGTGGGGTGAGAGTAGTGAGGATGCTCCATGCGACGTGAGAGCCAATAATCATCCCGACCATCGAGGATGATAGTGATGATATTTCTGGTTGAGATTTCTAAATCGTCACTAAAAATTCAAATTGACAACTAGAATTTCCTTGCAAGTAGTGGAAATGATGGAAGGTTGTCATGAAATAGATAATGATGTAGTTATACACTGAAATGATGTGATACACAAAGAGGAGGATGTGACTATGCTGTATAATATTGTTGATGACGTCCCTTATGTTGAGGGTAGTGAGGGTGGTGCCTCAGGCCCATCTAGGAAGTGTAATACCCATAGCAAATAGAAGTTAGATCATTCGTAATAGATGTCACTCACAAATCGGATATAGCTTCATGGAATGGGGTTATGCAGTGTGTGAGAGGGATAACAAAGTTTGAATCATGTCTACATGACTAGCCTTCGTCAACTTCCTAGAGGAGCTCCTCTACTTCCTCAAGGTCGGGGAACATCTCCTTAACTATCTCGAGTGAAGAATCGCCAGTTTGTTCCCATATGTGTATTCCAAGGCTCGAGGTGGAGCTTCGAGGAGGGTCATGAGAGACTATTTTCTTGGTCGGACCCTTCCCCTTGAAAAGATGGTTGAAGAAGCCTCCCCTTATGACATTTTGGCAATGCTAGAAGGATGAACTACTCATTTTAGGGAGTAAAACGGTCAGTTGGGATGTTGAACTAATCATTTTAGCACTTAAAACACTTAGTTGAGATGGAAGAGGGGTGATCTAGGGAGGTTGCTCGAAGCATTCAGTTGGATGCCTAAGACGGTTGGCTCGATGATCATAATCTTCTAGGAAGGAAGGAGAGAAAGATGGATGGGAGTGCAGATGAGGTGACACAAATCACTAGTGGTTGGCGGTCTGGGTGAAAAATGGATGATTTGGTGGAAAAATGCCCAGTTGGCGGTGGTAGGTCTGTCGGTTGGTAATAGGGCAGCCAGTTCATAGGAAAAGAAGAAGATGGGGAGCATCAAAGTGATATCAGGTAGCGCTAATCGTCGGTGTAGGGTCTCAAAGGTGAAGTTGGAACCACTCGATTGGCAGAGGTAGAACCGTCATCTTGGGGATTGGATCACCCAACTGTGAGAATAGAGACATAGATCGAGGGCTTATTGCTACTGCGTTAGAAGGGTGTGTGACAACTATGGCTTGGGGCTCAGGGGAAGCTTGAGAATGTGTGAGACAAACCCCCACTTGGTTTGTCTTATAGATCATTCAAGGGGGATGAACCAATCAGTTCTCCATATGAACCTCCCTGTTCATATGTCTTGGTAGAGAAAAGATGATTTGATTCTCAATGCAAATTATTGTTTGAAATGACTATCTTATGGCCATGAACTGACCATTTCACAAGGTGAAATGACTGGTTGTCTTGTTGTGGGTGCACTTGAACTCTAAATTACTCGATCCCATCACCAATTTTGAAGATACCATTTTGTAGTGTGTGTCGATCATTTCACTATGTGAAATGGACGACTTACTTGTCATGGACAACAAACAAAAAGTTTTGAACATCAAACGATCAATTAGGAGACCAACTAGTCGGCTCAATCTTTTTTTTAATGGGAACTTAAACAAAGTAAAAGTTTGATACAAGTAAATAAAAATTAAATGAGAAAAACAATGTGAAATAAAAGAGATGTTGGGTTTCCTTCCAACTAGAACTTAGTTTTAAGTTAAAGATCGAATCCGGAGTGGGTGAGGTAGGAGGGTCACTGAATTTTAAGTTTGTAAGAACATGTAGGCATTCTGTTCCTAGTCTGATGAACTCTTCATCGGTGATGTACTGCCTAAGTCTATGCCCATTTACTGAAAATTCATTCTTCCATTTATCCTGACAATGAAACATTCCATGTGGATAGGAAAACTTTACAAGATAAGGGCCATACCATATAGATTTGAGTTTTCTAGGGAAGAGACTCAACCTGGAATAGAAAACTAAGTCATGGCCACCCTCTTGAATGTCTTTCCGACTTACATGACCATCATGCCATCACTTGGTTCTGTCCTTTTAAATTTAGGAATTTTCATAGGATGTCATGCTAAGTTATTCTAGTTCCTGAAACTAAAGAAATGTTTCTCACCTACTACAGAAAGATCAAAATTAAGGGTTTTGATAGCCCAGTTGGCCTTGTGTTCTTTTTCTACAGGAAGATGACAAGATCTCCCATATATAAACCTAAAAGGAGTGGTGTGTAAAGGTGTTTTGTAGGTTGTTCTGTATGCCCACAAGGCATCATTAATTTTCGAAGCCTAGTCTTTCCTAGTGAAATTGACAGTAATCTCTAGGATGAAGTTAATTTGATGGTTTGAAATATAGACTTGGCCACTAGTCTAAGGCTGGTAAGGAGAGGCGAAGTTATGGTGGAACCCATATCTTCTAAGAGAAGACTCAAACCTTTTCTCTAAGTAGTTTGGAGTCAAAAGTCTTGGTGGAGATGGCTTCTACCCATTTTGAAACATAATCCACGACCACTAGGATTTATACGTACCCACATGAAGAAGAAAATGGCCCCATATAATCCACTCCCTATACAACAAAAATCTCTACTTCTTGCCAGACATTCATTGGCATTTGGTCTCTCTTGCAGATATTCGCAGTCCTCTGACATTGATCACATGCTAAGTTAAGTTCGTTAGAATCTCAAAATAGGATAGGCCAGAAGAATACTAACTGAAGCACTGTCCTAGATATTTTTTGAGAACTCATGTGTCCTCTAGTGAGGCCAAATTGACATTGGGTGAGGATGTCATGGGACTATTACTCAGTAACACATCTGCAAAAACCATATACACACAATCTAAATAGATAAGGGTCACCCCAATAATAGTTCCTAACATCATGTATTTTTCCTTCGCATGTCCTCTGCAATTAGGATGTAGGGCACCTAATGCAAGATAATTAACATAATTTGTGAACCATGGGAATTGGGATTCAACATTACAAAACTTATCATTTGGTAAGGAATCATATTTTGGGATCCCATCATCATCACATTAGCTTAGGTAACTAAGATGGTCAATAACAACATTTCCACAACATTTCTTATCAATGATTTCTAAATCTAATTTCTAAAGTAAAAGGATCAATTGATTAAGATGGGGTTTGAAATCTTTCTTAGTCATTAAATTTTGAATGACCGCATGACCATGTGAACAATTACCTTGGACCCAAGTATAGGTTCAAAACTAGTTGATGGCATAGACAATGTCTAACATTTCCTTATCAGTAGTGGTGTAATTCTGTTGTGTATCATCTAATATTTTTTAAGTGTCGTATATGACATGATGTTTCTTGTCCACTTGTTGCCCAAGAATGGCAACAAAAACATAATCACTAGAATCACACATGGTTCTAAAAGGCAAGGACCCATTAGCTGCACATGTGATGGGGTGGAGGTGAGAGCATCTTTAGGTAAAGGAAACTAGTCATGCAAGCATTGTCAAAAGTGAAGGGGACATTTTTTTGGAGGAGGTTGGTCAGAGGTTTGGCGATTTTCAAAAAATAACATATGAATCATTGATAGAATCCAACATGCTTAATGAAGGCACGAATATCTTTGACGTAGGTGGGAGGGGGAAGTTTGGATATGACCTCGATCTTATCCCTATCTACCTCTATACCTTGATTTCTAACTAGTTGTCCAAAAACAATCCTTCCTTAATCAAAATGATATTTTCCCAATTTAAAACTAAGCGTGCCTCGTCACACTTATCAAGGAATAAGGATAAATGCCTAAGTAAAGAATCAAAGTAGTCTCCGTAAATGGAGAAGTCATCCATCATGACCTCCATAAAAGTTTCGGTCAACCCTGCATAGATAGAGGACATGCACCACTAGAAGATGGTTGGGGCATTACACAAACCAAATGCCATTCCCCTGAATGCACAAGTGACAAAGGGGCAAATGGAGGCGGTCTTCTCCTGATCTTTAGGATGAATGGGAATCTTATATAAACCTGAATAGCCATCTAAATAAAAAAAATATTCTTAATGGGCAAGGCTCTCTAGTACTTGAACCAGAAAGGAAAGGGGGAAATGATCTTCCCTAATGGATTTATTCAACTTCGTACAGTCAATGCATCCTCTACCTCCATAATAGTACTAGTGGAGATGAGCTCGTCTTTTTCATTCTTCACATTAGTGGTTCCCCCACCATTTGGATAGGACTGAAGCAAGAGCATTTAGACATTGGGTATAAGATTCATGTATTCAAAATCTTGATAACTTCCAATCAGACAAACTCTTTAATGTTTATGTTTAATTTCCATTGAGGGTCTTGAGGTGGTTTATACTCTTCTACCATAGGGATTTTATGCATGCAAATGGATTGGTCAATCCTTGTAAACCCACTCATTTCATACCATAGAGATGCCCTCCTTTTCCTTGGCTTATTCATGACTTGTCTTCTTGCTCAAAATTAAGGTCAGAATTGATTGTGATAAGATTGATTTGTTGTTCGTCAACAAAGACATATTTATGTCTTTCCAGGAGAGGTTTCATTTTTGGGGCCTTAGGGGGTTTAGGTTTCTCTTCAATAAGAGGTTCCAATTTAAGGTCCTCAAATTCAACATGGGGAACTTCCTCAAATTTTTCAAGGTGAGCCCTGCATTGGTCTAATTGCTCATCTTGAAAACTACATTCAGAAGGGATAATAAGGGTTGTGTGGAGAGGGTCCTCAAGTAATTCCCACTCTTGCCTTAATTGGGATAACTTATCAACACAATCAAGGAGGTAGACCTAATCTTGAAGGCTTGGGCCTCTCATGCTTTCAATCACCCTAAATTATAGGATTTGCCTTCCTATTCGTAATAGGATGGTTCCAATCTCAACATTAATCAAGGCTCAGGCAGTGGCTAGGAAGGGTGACAAAAAATGAGTGGGGGCTGCCAAAAATGAGGGGGTAATGTAGATCTTCCTTGATGCCCATGATCACTAAATCACATGGAACATAGGCGTCTTTACCAACCTTTATAGGTATATCTTCAATAATATGCACATGCTTCATCATTGATGCACCTGCATACTAGATGGTCATGGAAATGGGAAGCAAATAAAAAACTCCTAATCTCCTACAAAGACTATAAGGAATAATTGAAGTATTGCCTCCTAAGTCAACCATGAATTTCCTACAAGCATTATCACCTGGGTAGCACTCAATTCCAATGAAACTAACATCTTTCTATTTTTATGCATTTTATTTTGAATGATATCATAGGTGGTCCTAGAAAGTTTCACAGTCTCATATTCTTCAATGGTATACTTCCTGATCAAAAGAGTTTTCATGTACTTAGAGCAGGGAGGTATGTTAATGAGAGAATCCAAGAAGGGATGTCCACATGTACTTTTTTCATGGCCTACCTAAACTTCATGAAATAGACATCTAGCCTAGTCTGCTTGAGACGAGCTTGGTATGGTGGTCATAGTTTGCAAACTCAGATCTCGGGCTCATTAGCTTCCATATGTGGAGCTTCATGAATGGGGATGGTGGGGTGACCGGTGAAGATTCTTTTTCAATGATTATGGTGTCATCATCTATAAACTTCAACAGTACCACAAGAATCTTCTCTAGAGTATGGGAGAAGCATGCACCCTTCTAAAGTGGTGGAGACAACTCTAAGTTGCTTAGTTTGCTTGAGGTTGTTTTCTGGTTGCCCAATAGAAGTGTCAATGTGGTTTTTTGGCTAGCTAAGAGTTGGGACAATTGAGTATCAGTTGCGTTCTGGTGGGATTGTTGTGGAAGAATTATTTTCTCTAAAGAACCTATTCTATCTTCAGTAGAGGGAATAGGGAAATTCTATAAGATTTGTGGTGGCAGTAGGATCAAATGTTGATATTACTACCCTTGGTAGGGGCCACACTTTTTGAAATTACCCCTCTAATACCCTGGTTCTCAAAATCCATTTGGTTGTTATTGTATGGAAATCCTAGTGGTGGATGGTTTGCATTTTTGTATTGAGGATGAGGGGTTCTTTATTGGGGGTGGGTGTTTGGGCACCCAATGGGTTTCCACGTTGGAACTAGGGTGATTTTTGGCTTGATTTAGGTTATAGTAGGCTTGACCCGGTAACTACGAATGGAGTTTATTTCCATTTTTTGTCCAACTTCCTGTTGCATGGGAACATTATAGGAAAATTGACATTGGTGGGTAGTGTGATCATACCCCTGACATATACAATAGAGAGAGTCTACAACCTTGGTTTGTTGAGGTTTCCCTCTCCTTTCATAGGAATTTAAGGAAGACTCTATGTCATCCTATTTCATGACCAAAAGTTTAAGGCTTTCAACAACTTCTTTAATGCCAGAATTCTCCTCATCTTTAGATGCCTTGAGGACCCCACCAGTCCCATATCGTGCTTGGGTCTTAGAATTACCTATAACAACCTCCCTAGAACTATCAAGGTTTTGAAATATAAAATTTCCTCCAAATGAGGAATCGAGAAAGACTTTGGTGTTGTCATCAACACCACATGTGAAAATTTTGATAAGTTGGGTTTGGGGAATATAATAATGGGGGCAATGATGGAGAATGTCTTTGAACATCTCCCAAGATTCTCCTAAGGTCTCACATGGGACCATGCCAAATTGGGTAATTTGTCCCCTAATTTCATAATTGAGACAAGGGGTGTAATATTTTTCCAAAAATTTGTATTGGAGCGCATCCCAAGTGGTGACATGATATCCCTCCATGACATTATACCAAAACTACTAGCTTGTCTAGAAAGACAGTATTTGAACAACCTAAGACAAATGGCATCCTCAGAAATGCTTGGGATCTTATGTAAGGAACAAAGATCAATAAATATTTGGAAGCAGTGCTGACAATTATTATCTTTGTTACTGGAAAATGGTTTGGCTTAAAGCATTACGATCCAATAGAGTTAGGATCTGGAACTATGGAGTTGTGATGTCAGGTGGAACAATAGGATGTTGTGCATAGGCAGTCTTTGAAACTGAGAAGTCCTTCAGTTGTTTTCATCATTGGACCTCACATAGTGTGGTGTCATGTACTTCTTGATCAACCAACATGGCCTCTCTCTATGCAACAAGGGCCTACTCAATCCTATAGGTTACTTCCTCCTTGTCCATCCTAAAATGGTTTTCTCTATTTAAATGATGGAATGTTCGTTCTATTTCTAGTCAAAAATTGGTGGCAAAGAACATCATTTAGCGAGCATCCCATGCACAATTATAATGAACAAATATAAAAGGTTTTATGAAAATGGACTGTCGAAATGGAAACTTGGAAGAAGGAGGAGTAGCACTGTTAGAGTAGGACTCGACAGGGAGGGAAAAACAAATAAATTGTTCAAAAAAAATTTGGGGTTCGATAAAACAAATGTGTTGTTCCTTGCAATGGGCCAAAATTTATACACATCATTCGACACACCAATTCACTAGGGGTTGACTCCTAGAGGTTTACCTCTTATTAACAACAAAACAAGCAGTTAAGGTTAATTTATTATTACAGAGAGGGTATATCCCACTTGACAATGTAATTAAAATAAGAATTTGAACTGGCTTTGTTTGAACAAATTTTCTTGGATGAAAAATTTAAATTCATGTGGTTGAAGGGTTGATTACATTAGAAAAGTAAAGAAACATTATACTAAAATAAAGATAAAAAGTGACACTAAGAAAAATTAAAGAAAGAGTTATTCTTTTAACAAGAAAAGAGAGTTATGATTAGAACAATAATGAAAAGATTATCTATGAATAGAAGTATATTACAGGAATGAAAGAGAGAGATTAGAAAACAACGGAGATTGAATCAATGATAAAGATATTGGGTTTATGGTTTCTACCTCCATAGCCTGTGTAAACTAGATTGATCAAATCTATGGATATTAAACAAGTTATATTAAGGTATATAAAAACATTCTCAAATGTATATACAAAAGTCAAACTCCCTACAAACCCAGTGGTCCTGGAGTTTATAGATCCTTTCATGATAATCCCAATAAAAAATACTTCTAAGATTTCTTTCGGATCTTTGTGCATTTGTTTGTTTGTTCTGATCCTTGTGGTCTGAGGTCTAATCACCCAATACTACCATTCAACAAAAACAAGAGACCAAGTCATTTAATTTGGAGAAAATCCAAAAAAAGACCATCCAACAATTATCATCATATATAAATAGATCTAGTCAACTATGGATATGGGGCAACTCTACATGCCCTAGTATAGTAAACTACTCACGATCCATGGAAGTTAACGAAAGAATATTGGAAGGAAGAAAGGGATCCATAGACTAGAAAGAATAAGAATCTCAAATGATCTTTGTCTAGTGACAGTGAAATGGACTCACATCTTAATTCCTTTCTCCCATCTAGAAGACCAAGAAAAAGTGGAAATAAGTTCTAGAAATCTTTATTGAAAAAACAAGAGTACAAGATGCAAGAATGAAATAACAAAGTGTTGGCAAGTACACAAACTCTGGTCCTTCTCTTGTGGAGTCACCCCTCCTTTTATAAGGGAAGAAGGGAGTGGAAACCCTGAATATGGGAGAGAAAATAAAGGTCAGAGACTTCTGAAAATAACTGATCGTGGGCTGCTAACCAATTGGTTCATAGTATGAATTGATTGGTTTGGATTTGGGGAGACGTGGGCCCCAGTTAGTGGGTCAAAACTCTAGATATAGTGTGACGACCCCAATTCCTACATGTTTTCCATGTTGACATTCCATTGATATGCGTGCACTTATATCAATAAGATGTAAAGAGGTAAAATACAAAGAATTGTGGTTATCATCTATAATACACGAAAGTCAGATCATGTTCACAAACATCACATAATTTACTACAATAAAACCATCATTCATAAATAAGGTAGTGTTTATATTATTTGAATAGAAGAAAATACTAACTATGAGAAATAGGAAAGTACATATGATATTGCATCCGACACAACATCTAGGTAAAAAGAAATGAAAAAATATCTTTAAGGAATAGAAAGGAACATCCGTCTACTATAATATCCTCCAAGGAGCTTTATTATATTCTTTCTGGTACATTGACTTCAATTAATCATTCTTTGCACCTAGAATATACGTCAAACAATGGGTCAACATAAACTGTTGTGTACATGGGTGAAAGATATATACATATTAGTTTCACATACTTGAAAGATTTTAGCCCACAAGGGTGTGTCTCACTGGTGATTGGACCACGAGAACATGCAAAGGTCTTAGGTTTGAATCCTCATGAAGATGAATAAACTGGGATTTATGTCTGACATGGTTAGTGCTGGAATTGATGGGTTGCACACTTGGTTTACCATACTCCTCCTATTTTGGGCCTCCATAGGTTAATGAGGGGTCGGGGAGAGGAAGTCTCCTTTATGACTCATACTTGAAAGATTGGAAAGCAAGAAAATATGAATAAAACATTATTTAGGCAGAGAATCAGGTAAACCATTTATTTAAAATATGTCGTTGATGTGGTTGTACTACTAAGTGTGTCAGAACCTACAATACTTTTATGTTGGGCCCTCGTAGCCCCTTGTGTTGTTGGGATACCCTCCCCTAGGGCTATGGGGATGTGTTGGCCTTAGTTTTAGAAGAGGGAGAGAGTGCATATCTTGCTCAGTAGCTATAACCCCTATCTTTATTTATGTTCTTGATGTTATGTCTAGGGCATAATACAAATAATATGCATCCAATAACTATACACAAATAAAGCATCCAATATTTCATACTTACTGCACATAGGAAAACTAGTCATATAATTATAATCCCATGTATCAGATCATGATTTGAAAGGAGTCTAGAGCTAATGTGAATAGATCACCCTGAAAGGAAGTTAAGGGTACATTATTACTATGAGTCCATATGACTAAAGACTAGGGTTTTGGTTAAACTAGGTTCTTAATAGTTAGATCAAAGATTATTGTTAAGTCTGTCTCATTTTAGGGTCATAAGGTCATGTCTATGGTTAAGGTTAAACATGGATCATAAATACCTTTATTATTTAGAGAGAGGAACATCAAAATTAGGGATTTCAAGAAGTTTAGGTTCTCGTTGATTTACTTCTTCAGGGTTCATATGATGTAGTAGTATGAGAGATGGATCTAGTGTTTTGAATCAAAATTAGGTGAGATCAGATCATTTTTATAATTTCTATATGAAAACATAACTATATAATTTAGTAGGCTTTATTATATTATTTTTGGAACATGGCTTGGATTTAGGTCACGATAGTATTTTATTAGCATTTTTCATAATTTTCTAATAAATTTGATATATAGTTTTGGTACCATACCATATTCCTATTAGTTGTTTTTAGTTTCCTATGTTAATATGGTTTCTATTTATAAAATGGGGTAAAGAATGATCTATGCTTACATGGGCGCTCATGATTTGTCTAGCTAGGTGGACGATTTTCTTGCTATTTCTCTCTGACACAAGATCTATAACTGAGGTGGAACCCTCTAGTTAGCCATCTTTATCCTGACTAGCACTGCGTGGAGCTGAGTCAAATCCCTCACTTCCTTCTTCTAGCTCGAGCTAGAGCCTGATCCTCCTTGGGCGATGGCTCTACTCATGATGAGTAAAGTTGGCAGCAACCAGAAGGTGCTAAAGCATTCATGGAATTATTCTGAACCTAGACATCAAGGTCTTGTGTTGTAGCTCCCTCTAGAATTTGACACTACTATGGGCAAGTGTCAAGTTTTAGGAGGGATATAGTTAGGAGGGATAGGGAGGAGATATGGATAGGGAAGGTGTGTGGCAAGTCTGACTAGCCTAACCAAACGTCAAGTTGATGGTTGATTGGAATGGATTTGTGTTTGGTTGAATGACCAAGGTGGTGCATCGGTGAAAAGGAGGTGGGGTTGGAGGCGATGCATAGGGTGCCCTAGCGCTGAATTGGTGGTGGTAGATGATTAAAGGAAGCAAGGAAGAGCTAAAAAAGTCGTTAAATAATCAAGAGGAGACTTGGATAGGGAAGCCCAAAATGGTTAACGTCGCCACGTGAGAGATGTGAAAAATGAGGGGTTCAGTCTCTTAGATCCGAGGTCCAGAAGGGGTGTTTCAGGGGTTGATGTGATTGTATCAGAGAGAGGGCCTGCTCCTCCAAAACATCTTGCGAGAATCAATCTTGATTGTTGGCTTGAGGGTGATACTATTGCCTTGGTTACTTGACTCTATATCTCGAGATATGTAGAGATGGAAGATGACTTTTTAGTTGTCATATCATCACGAACAACAAGGATCAAGGTCCTTCAGATAGCCATCCGCACCCAAGTCACTGTGTGGTCTCGTGACATTTTTTATGTCATATTTGATCGAATTAAATGACAAACTTACGTCCTAGGGTAAATATTAATGAAATAGAACTCATAAAATTGAATGTTCATAACTTTCAAATGGTGCATCCAATTGTAATGAGATTTTAGGTGGAGCTTTTTGAGATGGTTATATACCTATAGTACAAAATTGGGATAAAAATTCAAATATTAGTCTACCGCAGTTTGAATAGGTTCTTAATACACATGACTTACCCTAATGTGCATTTAGGGTTTACATTGTTCTAAAATTTATGTATCGATATGGCCAAAATAGTAGAGGGAGGTGATTGAGGTTATGTTACAAATTAAATTAAAATTTATTTCTATCATTATATGTGTAAGGGGGAGAAAAAAATGATATAAAGACTCATTTCATTACATTCTCCCCTCTTTTTCAAAATTTTATCCTTAAAATTCAAGCAACATGAAAGTGATGTGGATACTTCTTCTCAATCTTAGACTTGAGGTTCCAGGTAGCATCAGTCTGATCATAGTGGCTCCAAATAACATTGAACATACGAATACATCGACAACTACAAATATCCTTTGTCTTGGAATCAAGAATCTTGACTAGGGACTCGACATAAGATAGATCGTCTTTCAACTCTAAAGGATCATTATTCAGGATGTGATTTGGATCTTTGACATAAGGCTTCAGATTAAAAACATGAAACACATTATGATTTGCACTGTATAGAGAAGGAGGAGCAAGATAGTATGCACATTCACCAATCTTCCCCAATATTTCAAAGGGTCCAACGAAGTGAGGACCGAGCTTCCCTTTATTCTTGTCCAAGACAGATGCGCCTAAACTTCAATAAAACATGATCTTCGTCCTTGGACTGACTTACTTGTCAGTGAGAATCTGCATAAGATTTTTTCCTTTCTTGCTCCCATTTCATTCTCTACTTTATCAATGCAACCTTGCTTGTGTAAAGCTCCATCTCCTCGTATTTCATCAAGATGTGCTCCCAGATGTCATCCCACTATAGAGGAGATCTACAATGTATGCCATAGAGAGATAAATATGGAGGCATCCAATACACACCTGGTAGTTGTTATTATATGCACACTCAGCTAAAGGAAAATAATTGTCCCTCGAGCCTTCTCAATCAAGAACACAAGCCTGTAGAAGATTCTCCAAAATCTACATTGTACGCTCTGACTGCCCATCAGTGTGTGATTGATATGTTGTTTTGAAGTTAAATTTTGTACCTAATTCCTCTTGAACCTGTTTGCATAGCTTAGAAGTGAAATTTGGATCCCTATCCAAAAAACAGACTCTAGAACTCCATGCAGGTGTACTATCTCATGTATATAGAGGTTGGCAAGCTCAGAATGTTTTAATGTCATCTTCGTAGGTAGGAATTGAGTTGATTTTGTGAGACTATCCACTATAACCCATGCATCATCATTTCCCTTTCTAGTCCTGGGTAGCCTCACCACAAAATCCAAGGTGATGTGTTCCCATTTCCATTCTGAGATTTCAAGTGGTTGTAGTAATCCACCCAGTCTCTAGTTCTCTGCCTTGATTCTCTGGCACATAAAAAATCTGGAAACAATTCAGTAATATAACGCTTCATACTCCTCAACCAAATAAGGTCTTTGTGCATTTTGGTTGTGCTGGGATGGACCATGTACCTTAACCCATGTGTCTCACTAAGAATCTTTGACTTCACAACTGACTGTTCAGGAACCCAAATATGATTCTTATATCAAAGAACACCATCGAGACCCGCACACAAGTGTGTTTGAGGTTTAGACAAGAGAGAAGAGAGATGTTCAAGATCAGGACTGACCTTTTTTACCTCTAGAAGTTCAGATTGTATCCCACGAATGATAGAGATATTGCTGAAATGAACAGATTGTGCATGAACTACAACTTCCAATCCACCAGATCCTCCATATTCTTTCACTCAGGAACATACAAGGATGCACACACTGCTCTTTTTTTGCTAAGGGCATCGACTACTACAATTTTCTTACGGGGATAGTAGGCAATGGTGAAATTTTAGTCCTTTAGATACCCTAACCATGGATGTTGATGTAGTTTGAAGTCTTTATGTGTCAGGATATACTTCATACTTTTGTTGTCTGTGAAGATATCAAATTGAGCCACATACACATTGTGCCTCTAGATTTTGAGAGCATGTATTATAACATATATTTCCAAGTCACGGGTGGGATAATTGAGTTCATTGGGTTTTAGCTATCTGGATGTAATAGCCACCACCTTCCCATTCTTTTATAGGAAACAACCTATCCTCAAAGTGTCGGTGAAGATATCAAACCCTTCATTGCTAGAATGTAAAACTAGAACAAGTGTTGATGTCAGTTTCTGCTTTAGCTCCTGGAAAGTGCACTCACACGTAGCTGGCCATATAAGCCACTCATTCTTTTGAGTAAGCTTAGTTATAGGAAGTACAACTTTTGAGATATCAGGGATGAAGTGACTATAATATCAGACAAGATACAAGAAAGTCTGAATCTAAGAAGGATTTTGGGGAGGTTTCCAAGCGAGAACATCTAACACTTTTGCATGATCAACGAATATACTACCCCTAAAAATGACATGGCCAAGCAATATGAATTTAGCAATCTAGAATTCACTTTTAGAATGTTTCCCATAGAACTTTTGACCTCAAAGGACCTCAATAACTTCTTTCAAGTACTCTCAATGTTTCTTCATAGAGTCTAAAAAGATTAGAATATTAACAATTAAAATGTCCACAAACTCTTTAAGATAGGGTTGGAAGACCTTATTTATGAGATTCAAGAATACACTAGATGTGTTGGTTAACCCTAATGGCATCACTAGAAACTCATAATACCAATAACAAGTTCAGATTGAAACTTTTGAGATATCAGTATCTTTGACTTTGAGTGGATGATAGCCAAAACAAAGGTCAGTTTTGGAGAAAAGTTTAGCAGTACAAAGTTGATCAAAGAGGTAATCAATGCAGTGAAGTGGGTTCTTATTTTCAATAGTGGCTTGGTTCAACATATGTTAGTCAATACACATGTGCATAGAATTGTATTTCTTTTTTACAAAGAGAACATGCGTACACCAAGGGAAGCACTAGGACATATGAAAACTTTATCGAGAAGTTCTTGCAAATGTTTCTTCAGCTCCAAAAGCTCACTAGGAACCATCATATATGGGGCCCTAGAAATCAGAGTGGTTCTAGGAAGAATCTCTATAGAGAAATCCATGTCTTAGTCAGGAGGCAACCCAATAATCACCTTTAGGAATATGTCAAGAAAATCACATAACACCTCTAATCTTTCTACTGGTCCTATACTAGGATTGGTCTTTGAGACTAATTTGAGGAAGACTTTACAACCTTTAGCAATAACCTTTTTCTCTTTAAGAGAGGAGATGACTACCCTCTTCTCCGTATAGTCAATATGTACATAATACTTGTATGGACAATCCATACCAAGTATAATATCAAAATCTTCCATATACAAGAGGATAAATTCAAAGGGTGTGTCACAAGTTTCGAATTTTATAGGCAGGATATCAATCTTCTGTAATTGTAGTGAATATTTTGCCACTAGAAGTTGACACATAAAGAATACATCACATATCGTTTATATGCAAATGTAACATAAATGCCAAATTTCATGATATGAAGGTATTTTTTGAATAAAAAATTCTTTTACATGATGATCATTAAGAAATAAAATGCGTACACGTATATAGTTTATCATGAATATTTGTGAAGTTATTGGACATGATATTAAGATAAAAGAAAAGGAATTACGGTTACCTTCAATGAGTTGGTTTGGGTTGGCCTTAGGCTCTTTATTAGCCACCACAAACACTCTGGCATTGTGGTGCCTTGAGGAGGTGGAGCACCATATGGAGAGTTGCCAAATATAGATGGAGTAGGGCACTTGGAAATGAAATATCCCTCCTTGCAGTTGAATGAAATTGGGTTGGTGTGATGACAAGGCCCATCATGTCCTCATCCACAAGCCATACATTTTATTTAGAAAGTCTTCAACTTATTTTTGTTATTTCTTTGACCTCCTATATTTGAACTTCCTTTTCTTGATCCTTTGTTATGGCCAGGGTGAAACTTCCTAGACTTATCTTTATCAGTAGTGGTTAACCCTAGGCATCCCATGCCCAAAGGCATCTGCATACCCTCATCCCTTTCCATCTTAAGGGCCATATTTTGGGCTTCACCAAATTTCTTGGGATGGGAGGTGATGTCTAGGGTTTTCAAGTTGCCATCTAGGTATTAAATATAGTACTCCATAAGGCGTTCCTCAGTTCTAATGGGTGCATGATCCAAAAGCATAAACTTTCGAGTGTAATCATCCACCAAGAGATTGCCTTGTTTGAGCTCAATATATAACCTTGCCTTCCTCTTCTTCTCATCTATTGGCATGAAATGATCAATAAAGATGGTTTTTAAGGCTTCCTACTCCATGGTATCAATCTATACTTCCTTATTCCCAATGAACTTTTCCCACCAATTTTTTGCTCCTCCCGTTAGTAGGTATGTGGAAAACTTCACTTCTTATCATGGGGTACCTCTAGGATATGGAATGCATTCTATATCGATAGGACCCACACTTTGAATTTTTCCATCACTTCAGGTTGGTCTTCACCCCAGTTTCAGTTTGACAATGTCAAGAACAATTACTTCCTTCTTAGAAGAACTAGTTTTAGTGGTTCCCTTTAGGGAAACAAACTCCAAAAAGTCAAAGAGGATTTTCTTCTGTTCTTACCACCAAACCTTGGTCATACTCTCAATATTATGTTCACTAGAAGTTTCAGGTTCTTTTATCTTTTTCAAGGATGAATCTTTAGAAGCCTTACAACCATGTGTTTTTGGAGGCATCATAAAAATTTGGTGTAGTGAATAAGATACTTTTGTTCTATTTTTTAAAAATATATTTCATTTTTATTGATTATTTATGATCTTTGTGTTATGATTTGTGGAGGATACCCTAATGTCTTTAATCCAGAATCTGTCATCCTTATGAATATAAATAGAATGACTCATCCTAACCTATATAGTATAGAAAGAGATGAGAGGTAATGTCTATAGAATATAGAGAGATGAGAATGAATATCTATATATGAGAAGAATCCTTAATTAAGGTATGTCCAAAGTAGGGACACTTAGGGTTTTGGCCGGGTAAACTTATACTGCCATAAGGTAGCCTCATGTGCTAAGAAAAGTAGCTCAAAGACTTTTGACAAACCCATCATAGATGTTATCCTACACACCTTCACCCCTTATATCCCTAACTCAAGGACTACCTAGACTCATAATAGGGTGAATGAGGTTTCATGCAGCTATGCTGTGTGAACTCTAGCTCTGATACCAACTGTGAAAACCTCAAATCTTGCATACTTTCCATGTTGATATTGCATTGATATGATGAACTCATATGAATAAGATGTCAAGAGGGAAAATACATGAAAATTTGGTTATCATCTATAATACATGGAAGCCAGATCATGTTCACAAACATCACATAATTTGCCACACAAAAACCATCATTCATAAATAAGAAGATAGTTGTGTTTAGATTATTTGCACATAAGAAAAGATTATCTATAAGGAAAAAGGAAATGCAGAACTAGCTATAAGGAAATGAAAGGAACATCTATCTACTATAATATCCTATAAGGAGCTTTATTAAATGCTTTCTGGTACATTGACTTCAATTAAGCATTCTTTGCACCTAGAAAATATGTGAAACATCGAGTCAACATAAAATGTTGTGTATGTGGGTGAAAGATACAAGAATAAAAGCTTGCATACATGAAAGATTTGAAAAGGAAGAAAATAAAAAGAAAACATTATTTAGAGTGAGAATCAGGTAAGCCATTTCGTTTAAATGTGTCTTTGATGCAGTTGTACTACTAATTGTGTCAACACCTACAATACTTTTATGATGGGCCCTCTACACCCCTTGGACTATGGGGATTCCTACCCCTAGGGCTATGGGTATGTCCCGACCTTAGTTTTTGAAGAGGGAGAGAGTGTATTTCTCATTCAGTAGCTAAAACCCATCTCTTTATTTATGTTCTTGATGTTATAGCAAGGGCATAATACAAATAATATGCATCTAAGAACTACAAAAATAAGGCATCATTTATTTCATACTTAATGAAATTAGTAAAATTAGTCATATACTTATTATCCTATGTACCTATTTTATCAAATCTTAATTCCAAAGGAGTCTAGAGATAATGTGAATAAATCAACCTGAAAGTAAGTTTAGGGTACACTATTACCATGAGTCCATATGACCCAAGACTAGGGTTTTGGTTAAATAGGGTTCCTAATGATTAGATGAGAAATTATTTTTAAGTCAATCTCATTTTTGGGTCATAAGGTTAGGTCTAGAGTTAAGGTTAAACTTGGATTAGAAAGCATTTGTTATTTAGAGAGAGGAACATCAAAATTAGGGTTTCCAAGAAGTCTAGGTCATCATTGATTTACTTCTGTAGGTTTCATATGATGTATCAGTATCAGAGATGGATCTAGGGTTTTGAATCAAAATTAACTGGGATCATATTTTTTTAACATTTCTAGATAAGAAAAGATAACTATATAATTTAGTAGGCTTTATGCTATGATTTTTGGAACAAGTCTCGGATTTAGATTATGATAGTATTTTATTTGCATTCCTCATAATTTCTGATAAATTTGATAAATAGTTTTGCTACCATACGACATTCCTATCAATTGTTATGATTTTCCTAAGTTAAAAAAGAAAGATGTATTCTTACATGGCCGCTCGCGATTGGTCCTTCTAGGTGGATTATTTCCTTACTATTTCTAGTTGACACATGATCTGTAGCTGAGGTGGAGCCCTCTAGTTGGCTATCTCTAGGCTGACTAGCACCGCATGGAGATGAGTCAAAACCCTTGCTGCCTTCTTCTAGCTCGACCAAGGGTGTGATCCGCCTCCGACGATGGCTTAGCTCAAGATGAGTGAAGTTGGTGGCAACTTGGAGGTGCTAACTTCTTCGTGGGATCATTCCACACATAGATGGAAAGGTCCCATGTCACAGCTCCCAATGGAACTTGGCTCCACCACATGGAAGGGTGAGCTCACCAGAGGGATATGGTTAGGAGGGATATGGAGGTGAGATGACTAGGTAAGGTGTTGGGAAAGTCTGACTAGCCTTATCGAAGGTGAAGTGGATGGTTGATTGGAGTAGGGGTGTGTCAGGAGCCGCGACTAAGGTTGTGCAATGGTGCAAAAGAGGTGGGATTGGTGATGATGCAAAGGATGCCCTCGTGCAGAATTGGAGGTGGTGCATGACTAAAGGAAGGGGGTGGAGCTAATGGAGTGGTTAAATAGACAAGAGGATGTTTGGCTAGGGAAACCCTAAATGGTTAGCACCGCCAAGTGAAAGCTGTGAAAAAGGAGGGGTTCAGTCTCATAGATCTGAGGTCTAGAAGGTATGTGTCAGGGGGCGTTGCGACCGTCTCCATGAGAAGACATGCACCTACAAAATATATTGCAAGAGTCAATCCTGATCATTGTCTTAAGGGCGACATTGATGCCTTGATTCCTTGGCTCTATATCCAAAGATATGTAGAGTTTGAAGAGAATTTTTAGTCATCAGATGCTCCTTGAACAAACAAGATAAAGGGTCATCAAAAAACCATCCCCGCCTAGGTCATTGGGCGGCCATGTGACATTTACAATGTCATGTTTGATCAAATTAAATGACAAACATATGTCCTAGTGTCAATATTAATGAAATAAAACTCATAAAATCCAATGTGCATAACTCTCAATTAGTGCATCCAATTACAGTGATATCTTAGGTGGAGATTTGTGATATGGTTATCTAACTATGATACTAAATTTGGATAGAAATTCAAATGCTCGTCTACCATAGTCTGACTAGGTTTGTAATATGCATGACTTACCCTATGTGCATTCAAGGTTTGCATTATTATGGAATTTGTGTATCCATATGGTCAAAATAGTAGAAGGAAGTGATTGATGGAATTTTAAGCATAATGATCTGTAAGAGAGAGAAAATAATGATATAAAATCTCAATTTATATCATTAGGGTGGAGACTCCATTTGACCAATAATTCATGATGAAGCAGTCTAATTCAACAGTTTGGAAGACTTGAAAGACTCAGTTGGGTTAAAGAGATGAGCGGTTTGGAAGAATTGAATGCTCATTTAGCCTACTGAATAGCTAGTGTGGAAAAGTATAGCTGAGAGGTGCAAAGTTGTTTAGGGATCTAAGATGAAACATTATGTATGGAGGAAATGACTGGTTCACTACATGAACTATTAGGCTCATGTAATGAGATGGTCATATTATTGTAATTGAAGAGTTTGGTCCTTGATTTCTAGAAATTTAAGTAGGTTCTTATTTCCCTCGTGTGAGTGAAGGTTGAATCTACAAATTATGAGTTAAAAATGATAAGAATTTGCGTTATTGGTCAATGGGTGATCAAATTGTATTTATTTTAAAAAAATTAGCAAAAGTAAAACCAAATACTACAAAAAGACTATAAAAGTGGTAATTGAAAGTGGATGAATATACATTCATGAAGTTATTATACTAGATGTGACTTTCTCATCTTCAATGAGATAATTGTCTTGTAGGTTTTTTCTAAGATCTTTTCTTATGTCATTGAGTTCCATTTTCTCCTTCTCAATTAAATTTTGTAGATTTACATACTTCTTTGATAATGTCTTTAAGGTCAGTTTAACATCATTTAGCCTTTGGTTGAAACAATATAGTGGGTTTCCATATACCTCCTTCGACTGAACTTTTTTGAAGACTTCCTTGAAGCCCAACCAATCTTGCAATTGATTCAGAAATCTTAAAGGTCTATTTTTCGAAATATTTCTTTGAGGTTAACATGTAGGGAATAATGATAAAAAAAGTTGGAAGTTAGAAGTTATAAGGGGAAAAGTCATTCTTCCTAAGAGCTATGGACCACCCTGCAAACTTCCCTCAGATCTGAAAGAAGAAAATTCCAGCAAGCAATCTACTTACTCCCTTGGAGTCTCCTTTTGAGTGACGTAATATCTTCAAGGTGGATAACAGAAGGAAGACTGCTTCTTTGGAAAAAACTTATATCTGGTTTGAACAAAAAAGATCATTTTCTATCACTCTGAGTTCTCTAATAGTTCTTAGTATTGGAACCATTGTCTTCTTGGTTATGTGATTGATTTTTACCCAGACGTCGGCCTTCGGTATCGGTAACTATCTCAACTATGGGGTCTATCAGAAGATTTTAAGATTATAAGGAGAGAACATGGTATGTTTATCTTTCGGTTTGCCAATGCTTCTGATATGAACTTTGTACTAGATAAAGGACCCTATTATGTTAAGTGCATGCATCTTGTTCTAGTGAAGTGGTGCCCTAATCTTCTGGATAAGAAGCTTGGTCTAAAATCTGTCCTTATATGGGTTTGAGTTTTTGACCTTCCCATGGATCTCTGGGATGTAAGAATGTGGGAAAGGATCAAGTCCTTCCTTGCTACTCTAGTTTGCACAGATAATGTAACAAAGGAGGGTTCTCAGATTGACTATGCTAGAATGCATGTTCTTATGAGTTTGCATTTTGTCTTCCCGACTTTCATGGAGATTCAAATTTGTGAAGGCGTTTCTCAGCAGACTCTATTCAAGTATGAGTGGCTCCCTGAAGTTTGTAATAGATGTAATCTTTTTTTTTCAATGAATCAGAGTTATGTTCATTCTATTATGAGACTCTTGATAAATATGGTGGAACTGAAGTGTCAATAGGTGAACCTCCAAATGGGTCAGTTGTTCTGAGGTCTATTCCTTCTACCCCATTCCAGGTGTTCGATGAAATATCTCAGGGGCTTCATGAAAAGTCTATTGGAGTTGCTGGGTCCTATGGTCTAGTTGTGAATGAAGAGTTTTCAGCTACTCCTCCTAAAGTTTCTTCTTAGCCAATTACTAGCCTAACACTAAGAATTAATGAGTCCATTTTCTCTCTGATGACTAGTAGACTCAACGATCTTGAAGTAATTCCTGATAACTATTCATATGAAGTCGTCAGCTCAATGAATCAAGTTGTCAAATGAATGACAACTTTAAGATTTCCTCCAGGAACGTGAGAGGCCTCAATGTTCAGGTGAGAGGTGTCCAGGAAGAATTACTCAAACTCTCTAGTCATTTTATTATTCTGAATGAAACAAGATTGAGATTTAAAAAGCTTTCTAATTTCATGGATCGATACTTTCAAGGCTATAATTTCATTTGTAGGATTCTTGTTCTCTAGAAAATAGACTATGTAATGTTGTTAAGGCTTTTGAAACCGATCAATAAATTCATCTCAGTGTTACAATTGGCAATTTCTATAATTTTTATCTGCTATGTATGGTCACAATGTAGATTCTGATAGAATTAAGTTGTGGGAATCCATTGACTCTATCCCTTTAAATATGGCCAATACTTGGTTGATTGTTGGAGATTTTAATAGTGTGAGAATGTAATGTGAAAATAATTTTAGACATCCTCTAAATCCTAAATTAATGGAGAAGTTTAATGAATGTGTACTTATTTGTGGATTATATGAGGTAGATATGTAAGGTCCTTCATTTACTTGGGACAACCACCAAGATGGAGATGACTTTAGTACCACTAAGATTGATCATATCCTCTGTAACTCCTATTTTATAAATTTTGTGCATGATTTCTGTGGTGAGGTCATATCCAATAGTGTAGGCAATCATGAGATTCTCTTTCTTAATATTGGTGAGGATTGATTTTTAAATCCCCCTTTAGATTCATTAATTCTAGGGATTGTCGAGTAGACTTCCTTGATTTAGTCAAAGAAAGTTGGAGCATTAAAGTTGCAAGGTATTCTATGTTCTCTGTGTATAGAAAGGTTGTGATGTTAAGGATTAAGTTGAAGTAGTGGAAATTATCTATTGTGGGTTACCTTATTGATAATACTAGAATCTTGAAAGAAGAAGCAAGTACAGTTCAAAGAATTGTTGATTTGAATCCAACTAATCCTATTCTTCATATTGAAGCAAAAGTTGCAAGGGGCAAGTCTTCAAAAGCTTCTCTTCTTGAGGAAAAGATTATTAGAAAAAGTCACGCATTCAATGGTTAAAAGAGGGTGACTCTAATAGGAACTTCTTTTATTCTTCTTTGAAAACCATGAGGAAAAGAAATATCATTGGAGTTTAGAATATTGATGGTTTTATTAATCATAACCCTAATGAGTTGAGAAGGTATGTGTCGGATTACTATTATATTTCGTTCAATTCTCCTTTTCATGCAAGTGGTAGATTCCATGGTGCTTGGTGAGGTGCTAAGCTTAGTTTGACTCAAAAGTCATATCTGATTTCTCCTGTGTTCCAATTTAAAATCATTGATGTAGTTAATAATCTTAATGTTGATAAATCTCTAGGACCGGATGGGTTTAACACTATGTTATCAAAAAAACATGGAGTATTATGACTCAGATGTAAGTTGTGTTGTTCAAGAGTTTTTTCATAATGGTAGACTTCTGAAGGAGGTCAACTAGACTTTCATTACTCTCATTCCTAAGGCTGGTTTAGATACTAGTGATTTAAAGAACTAACGTCTAATTGCTCTGTGTAGCATTGTTTATAAGATTATTTCAATAATTTTTGCCAATAGGTTACAGGTGGTGCTTCCCTCTATTATTGACCTAGAGCAATGTGCTTTCATTAAAAAGTGTAATATCAATGATGTTGTGTTTCTAACTAATGAGGTTATCCATGATTTTAATGGTAGCACTGCTAGCAGTAAGTCATGTTAGAAAGTGCATATTACTAAGGCCTATCATTTTGTTAATTGGAACTACCTCTTCTCTATTATGTTTAATATGGGGTTTCCCGCTATCTAGATACATAGGATCTCTAAAATATTTTGTACTACATCCTATCAAGTTTATTCAATGAGGAACCATATAATAGTTTCCATCCTTCTAATTAGATTTGCCAAGGAGATTTATTTCCCCATATCTTTTTGTGATTGTGATGTAGGGGTTATTTGAGTTAATTAAGTATAATATAAGAGATAAAAGTCTTATTCCTATTAAGGCATCCGTCAATTTTTCTCTCTCTTATCTCATTTTTGCGGATGACTTAATGTTTTTTTTAGGTTAATGCATGTAATGCTAATGCAATTCTCAAGGTTTTTGAGCAATCTAGTAATTTCTCGGACCTTAGGTTTAACCTTGAAAAAAGTGATATCATCTTCAGTAAATGTGCCAAGAGGGTGGAAGTTCAACAGACTCTTAAGTTCCCTGAGTGTAATTTTTTGAACAAATATCTTGGAGTTCCTCTATTAATAGGGAAGTTGTCCAAGGACCACTGTTCTCCTATTGTTGACTAGATGAAAAGGAATCTTGAAGGGTGGAATTCTAGCTTTCTATCATTGTCTGTGAGAAAGGAGTTGATCAATTCTACCCTTGCTGCATTCCATTAGTACTGGACTTAAAGATTCCCTCTTCCTAAGTTCGTTTGTGACTTGGTTGAAAAGGTTTGCAGGGACTTTTTTTGGGGCCAACATGATAACAAGAATAATATTCATTTAGTGAAGTGAGACCATGTTACTAGACCAAAGAAAGAAAAAGGTCTAGGCATCAAGAAGGTCAAAGTTGTGGTTGAGAGTTGTTTAATTCTTTATGCTTGGAATGTGTCTAATAAGAAAGAATCCTTACGAGTCAGATGGTTAAATGAAATATATCTGAAGAAACTATCCTTTTGTTCTGTTGGCATGTCGCCTAAGATGTCTTAGTTATTTTCTAAAATCCTCAAAGAAAGAGACAAAATTTTGAAGTTCACCAAATTTCATATTGGTAATGGTAAAAATATGAGATTTTGGATAGACCCTTGGTATAACCACTCTTCTCTGGTTACTTTGCTTGGTAAAAATGTAGTGCTTAAGTAAGTCTCTAGTTTGAATTGATTTGCTAATTCTTTTATGAATGAAGACTCTTGATATTACTCTTCTAATAGAATTAATCTGAAATTGACTGAGTTTCTTCACTCCTTGAAGGTAGAAAATCCCCTAGTTATAAACTTGTGTGGAATACAATTAGGACATTCAATCCATATGATAAGTATGCATAGTGGATATGGTGAGATGACATCCTACGAGGTTCAGGATTCATAAGTGGAAAGCTTTGTTGAACAAGCTTCCTACTAGAGATTATGCTAGAAGGAGAGGTTTTCAAACTACCTCAATCAACTTTCTTTGCAAGAGTGTATATGAGAATACAACCTTTGTTACATTTGGATGTGTGTATGCTCAAGTGTTGTTCTATAATGCTATTACTCTTCTCGACAAAATGCTTAGCATTAAAAATTGGGATGACATCTTATCTATCTCTCCAAATACTGAGAACTTTCTTTTAATGGATATCAACTATAATGTATGGCATGAAAGAAATCTGTGTGTACATGAATATAGAAGCAAAATTGAAGATTGTATTGGGTAGTCTATTCTTCAAGATTTCCAAGTCTTTATTGGTTAGTTTTTGGGGAGTCGTATGTTTTGTGTCTACTTTCTGGCATGTTTTATTTATATCAAGTTATTCAATTTTAGTGTTCTTTGTTGGGCTCGGCTAAGAAATCTGATTCCCATTCTTTATGTTCATAGTGATGTTTCTCTGGTTCTTTTACCATATCTCTGAGGCCGTGCCTAGTGATGAGTTTTTATTATGGGAAGGACCTTTGGTTTCTATTCGTAGTCTCTAGTTTTTCTATAAATTTTTCTCTTCAAGGACTTTTTTTTATGAGCCCTAACTTCTCTCACATGTAAAATCACTTATCCATTCTATTTTTATTTTTGAGTATAGGTTACACTCTATACATACACTTCTAAAAATATATATAAGGGAACATGCATTTTTGTGGACCAAAAAATAGTTTACTATTCAATATTGGGAAACACTTAAGCCACTCATCATTGGTCAGTGCTCTTTCAAGATGATATGATATACATTTGCCTTTCTTCATGTTGTTATGCCATGTGAACTTCTCCTTGCCAATTATTGGAAATTCAGAGAAGCTAGCTTTATCAATATATGTGTTAGAGGAGCTCATAATACAATTTAGACTTCTTTGTCCCCACTTTCCTCTCTCTTCCTTATATTGTTATAGTCCCAAAAATTTAGCATTGTTAAAAGTTCTAATTTTTCCCATAACCCTATTCTTTGACACATCATATTCCTTGAATACATGACAATGACCACGATATTCACACCTCCTTTGTTTAAACACACATTTGTGATCTAGTGGTCATCCATATCCATAGGATCAAGGTCCCACAATTTTGGGTTCCACCCTAAACTCACTCTACCATTGCTATCATGTGTATGGTTAGTAACACATTACCATCATTTTAGAAACATTTTGTTGATTAATTGCTTACAACAACTCATTGTCTAGAATTCAACCAAACATGTAATACATGCTTGTATCGATGTGATTACTTATCATACTTCCCTTCTATTATGTGGCTTGCATGAACCACACTACTATTATGTAGCTTGGATGAGAACACTACATTAGACATGAAGAAGTTCAATGGGAAACACTACTAGATGATCAAGTTTTCCATGACTCAAACACCCTTTACAAACCTACAACTTCCTTAGTTCTCTTCTCATTATTTCTCTTTGGGAACATAGATTCTTCCTCAACCACCTTGATAGAATCTCATCTTCCTTTGAACCTTTATCCTTCTCAATATTAGTATTTAGTTTCACAATTCAATTGCATCAAGGATTGGTGCTGATGTCAAGTTGAGTACTCATTGGAATTCAATTGCCGACATATGTACAAAAATGGAATGTGCAAAATGATTGTTTCACTTAGAAAAATGACCATATCACTGACGTGGCAAATATCACACTAACAAATTCACTTGGGGTTGAGTTCCCCGAGCTTTTACCAAAACAACATGCAATAATACCACCCGCAAATGGACGGGTCTTATCGCAGTATAGTTAAGGATCAAATCCCAAGAGACAAGATTTTTAAGAATCTTTGTCAATCGAATCTAGCTCAAGCAAGACTAATATTTAGAACGACTGATTGGTTTTTGGTTGATTAAACTAATTACAAGAAAGTAAAGAGTACAATTAAAGTTTGTTCTAGATTAATGGTATGGAATCATTGGGATGGTCTAGCATTTCACCACCACTTCACATGCAAACACATCTAAACACATAACATCTAGGCAAGAAACAAACTATCCAATTGAAGCTGCTCTAAATCCTCTATGAGGATAGCCTCACGTAAGCGTCACCTTAGGCATCAGATTTCTCGTCACCCTCTGGATCACTCACTTATGGCTCCGAAGATACAACATCCAACTAAGACTGAGCGTCCCCCTTCAGATAGGCACATAGAAGCGTCACTGTGGGCTAGATGGCTCGTCCCCTCATGGATCACACACTTATGACCTTAAGGAATCCTGTCAGATTTCTCGTCAAGGAGTCAACCGTGCTAATCAACAAGCATGTAGGCGATTAGTCTACAAGTAGTCATCGACGATTAACAAAGAAGATACAACATCTAACTAAGGTTGTGGGCCCCCCTTGTGGGTAGGAACACATAAGCGTCACCGTGGGCTAGATAGCTCGTCCCCTCATAGATCACACACTTGCTACCTCAAGGAATCCCATCCCATTTCTAGTCCGAGAGTCTACCTCATTAATCAACATTCTACGCTATGAATAGAAGAACAAGATGGAAGCAAGCAGGTAATCGACTACAAGCATATCAATTAGCAATGAAATGAAAAGTTATATACATTGCCATGGATTGTTAAATGAAAAGACATGAAAGCATGGCTAGCGGGGTTAATCCCCGCACCCTAGCGAAAGAGGACTACTCACTCATGGTGAGAGAAACAAGAAGAAGAAGAGAGAGGGAGGATTACACCATGAGCATGATGAAGAAGGTGGCCACAACTCAGTGAAAATGATGTGGTCTTCTTCGTCATGTCAGGGCAGATCTAGATGAGGAGGAGGAACCGCCAAGGTAGACCAGGCAGAGCTTCTTCTCCACCGTCCTTCTCTTCTCTTCTCCTTACTTAGCGTTAAGAGGAGCAGGTGGATGGCGTGGAGGGTAGTGTGGAGGATGAAGCTGATCGAACCTTGCACTTGGGCAACCTGTCGGCATCCTCGAATCGATGCCCAAATGAGGACCCTCGGGGTCCTATTTATAGGCTTAGATTCGGTCCTCACATTTTTCCTGTGAACTCCTTCGAAACGGTTTGGAGACCATTTGGATGACCAAACGGTCTTGTGTTTCTGAAAGGTTTCGAGACCCAACCAGTTTTTCTTTGATTGATCTTGATTGTCCGCACGGTCTCGAGTTCCACGGTCCTAAAGAATCAGTCTTCACTTCAAATGGTTACTATTCGAACTGGTTTTGGAGACCGTTTAACATCCAAACAGTCTTTGAGTATGTCTGCAGGCCAGATGGTCTTAGAGACCATTTGATGACCAAACGATCTTGCATGATTACGTCCATGCAGTTTTGATCTCCAACCGGTTTGGAGTCCAAACAGTTTTGAGCTTCTTATTGGTCTTCAATTTCTTGATTGGTCTTGTCTTTAACCGGTCTCCATCGTCCAAATGGTCTTGGGTCCAATCGGTCTTGGATCCAAATGGTCTTCATTGTCCAAACGGTCTTGGGTAAAAATGATCTTGGGGACCGATGGTCTCCAAATGGTCTTGTGCATCCAATCAGTTCTGGTCCAAACGGTCTTGAAACCGTTAGGTGTCATACACTCTTGAGATATTTTAGGCTCATGCGGTCGTGAAACCGTATGGGCTCAAATGATCTTGAGACTATTTAGGTGAATGTTTAAGAACGAGAGGTCAAAACCGCATGGGCAGACTATTAGGGAAAACCATTTGGTCAAAGACTGATTGGTCAAGACCAAAGTTGAGAGGATCTTTGAGTAAATTCCATATGATGGTTGAGCCTTATCAAGACCTGCACAAAATCAATATAAATCTAGTAAATATTCTAAATAATTGGATCAATTGAGAAGTCATGCATTTTGTAATATTAAGAGGATTGAAAGTGAGAGAATTGAATCAAATTAATCCCAAAAAGGTGACTGAAAACCCTGATGAATAGAGATTCATCAGAATACCCCAAACTTAAACGTTGCTCATCCTCGGGTAACAAAAAATCTAAAACAATAGGCAAATGAATACTTTTTGATCATGTGATTTCCTCCTCTTCACATCACGATTGTTTCCTTTCTGCTCAGTGTGACTAAGTATCTCAACTTTTCGAGACCACTCAACACATCTTACCATATCTTTGTCTTGAGTTCATTTTCCAACATCACTTCCTCCTCACTTTTTCCTACAACAAATGTTTCTAATAGTTTTGTAAGAGTTCAGAGATACCCGTAGAGCAACAAGTATGCACCTGATATGACACTGGTGTATTTCAGGGTACTGGAGGCATTTGTTGTGCATTTAGGTAGAAAAGGGAGTGAAGGGTGGTATGGAAGGAAGAAATAAATATCTCCACTATTCGACTCGAGATTTTTATTATATTCTTTGCAATTTCATTTATTGCATTTTTGTGTGTATCTCTCCTCTATTCGACTCGAGATTGCATTTTTTTTGTTTTTGTGTGCGCTTTGGCATCTTTTCTTGATGGTACACCCCTATTTATTAGCGAGGGGTATGGAAGAAGCAGATATAGAAAGAGGTGGTGTGCCACCCCGAACTTAGGGTTTGGCACTATTTTGGCCATTTTTGTTTCTTTTTGATGGATGGAGGGGTACGAAGATGATAGAAGAAGTGTAGAAGAGAGTTCAGATCAGAATGCAACTTGATTTACGATTCAATGCACCGGGTTCTTCTCTTTATCATACTTTGATCAAATAATGACTTGATGAGGATCCGATGGGGATTCCATGTTGTTGTTCCACTAGTCAGTTAGGAAGCACGACGTGTTTGATCCCTATCAGTTCGATAGACACTTGCCATTTTCACATAAGTATCATGATGTTAGGATTCATATGCTTCACAAGTTGATTTGAATCAAAAGGCTAGTTTTCTCTGCTTCTCTTTGGGGCCACGCTCACTACCCCAAATGGAGCATTTTCTGCTATAGGGCCTTTCTCAATAGACTCCCCACTTATGACAGGATGGTTATCTCTACTTCTCTTTGGGGCCACACTCACTACCCCAAATGGAGCATTTTCTGCTATAGGGCCTTTATCAATAGACTCCCTACTTATGACAGGATGGTTGCTTGGGGTATCCCGATGGATGAGACCTGTCTTCTTTGCATGAGTGCAAATGAGACGAACACACACCTTTTATTCAGCTGTACATGGTCCAAGCAAGTCTGGAGTGTGATGTGCCTCAAAAACGGTTGGGGACAGAATGTACCAACAACCTGTATGAAGCTACCAAGTGGGCTGAAAATGTTTATAAAAATGACAAATACATGAAAAGCTACGCCCACCTTTGTATTACGGGTCTCGGTTATTATGTGTGGAAAGAGAGGAACAAGAGAAGCCATGAGAAGAAGGAGACCAGCCAACGAGCCTTCATTAAATACTTTGTTGATGAGATCAAGTGGCATATGAAGAACGGGAAGGATATTTTGTATAGGTTGAACGCTAACACTCGTACTTATTGGGGTTTCTGTATGTAATCCTCACTTTTAGTTTTTGTAGGACCCTGGTTTAGGGTGCCTCGTTTCGTACTGTATAGTTTGCCCAAACTATACCCTCTTTTGGTTTAATATATTTACCTTACTCCAAAAAAAAGGCTAGTTTTTAGAAAAAGGTCCTTTTGAGGATTTTCTTTGAATAAGGAGGGTATAATGATTCAAAAGCGTCAAAACTTCATCAAGTATCTATTCAATTTTTAAAAAAACTTTGAAAATTTTGAAAATTTATGTCAAAAATGCGGCGGTGAAATCTTAAATCTGAAATAGATGGGTGAATGTGGAAAGTAAGATACGTACCACCCACCCTCCACCCCAAACATAGAACTTTTCTCATCCCGAGGAAACTCTAAATCTGAGATGGAGGGGAAAATTCATGCTGGTCAGACCACAAGATGTGGTTGCATTCCAATAAGCGTGCATCCTCCATCTGAGAATCTCAAAAATAAAGATTCATCAGAACTAAAGATGGCATCTCGCGATGCAATTTTCATTTATTGCAAAATTATCTAAAAAGAAGAAAAAAATTAAGAAAAGTTTCTAATTCAAAATTAAAACTAAATACAAATTTATTTATCGGGTTGCCTCCCGAAAAGTGCCTTTGTTTTACGTCAGTGGCTTGACTTTATTCCTTCAACTTTTACTATGGATTGTAATCTAGTTTGGATAGATCCAGTGATGCATTGATGCCTGTTTTAGCTAAGGTGAAATGTCCTTTCAAGTGTTGGCCATTAGCCACAATATCTCCTGACTTTTCACTCCATATAATGAAAGCACCATGTAGGTAGATGCTCTTAACAATGTATGGTCCAGTCCAACGAGAACGGAGTTTCCCAAGGAATAGCCTCAGTTTTGAGTTGATAAGCAGGACTTGGTCTCCCACTTGAATGTCTTTCCTCTTGAGATGACCGTCATTCCACAAATGGGTGCGTTCTTTATATATTCTAGCATTCTCATAAGCTGTGATTCAGAGTTCTTTTATCTCCTAGAGTTGCAGAATCCTGGCTTGGCCTGCTTCTTTCATATCAAAATTTAGTTGTTTTATTACCCACCATGCTTTGTGTTCCAGTTCTACCGAAAGGTGGCATGAATTTCCATATATTAGTTGAAAAGGTGTAGTCCCAAGGGGAGTTTTAAAAGTAGTTCAATAGGCCCACAGGGCGTCATTGATTTCTACTGACCAATCGTTTCAATTGCAGCTTACAGTTTATTCCAATATAGCCTTGAGTTGTCGATTAGAAACTTCTACCTGTCCACTTGTTTGTGGATGGTAGGGTGAGGCTACTTTGTGAGTTACACCATATTTTCTCAGTAATGCTTCAAAGCTTCTTTCAAGAAAATGAGAACCTCCGTCAGATATCACAGTTCATGGGACTTTGAAATGGGGGAAAATAATATCTTTGAACATCTTGATGATAGGTTTGGAGTCACTAGTGATGGTTGGTATGGCTTCAACCCATCTTGAGACATAATCCACCGCGACTAGGATGTAGGAAAATCCATGAGAAGATGGGAATGGACCCATGTAGTCTACACCCCATACATCAAATATCTCGACTTCTTCCCACAAGTTCAGTACCATCTCATCTCACTTTGTGATGTGACCTGTTCTTTGACATTTGTTACATGATACGACAAAGTCATAGGAATCTTTGGATATGGTTGGCCAAAAGAATCCACATTGCAAAACTTTCAAGGCAGTCTTTTTAGAGCTCATATGGCCTCCAACTGGGCCCGGGTGACATTGTTCTAAAATAAGTTGAGTTTCTTCCTTAGTGATACAATGTCTGTATAGACCATCAACATAGAGTTTAAAAAGGTACGGCTCATCCCAGTAGTACTATTTCACATCATGTATAAATTTCTTCAGTGCATTTCCGGTGCATTCAAGATGGATAACCCCAGCAGCCAAGTACTTTACATAATTTGAGTACCAAGGTGTAGAATCTGAGATTTTCATAAGGTGGTCATCTGGAAGGGACTCATTACTCAGGATATTTTCAATATCTAGACTATCGATGCGACTGAGGTGGTCTGCTACAACATTTTCTGTACCCTTTTTATCCCTTATCTCTAGATCAAATTCTTACAAGAGGAGAATCCATCTAATTAAACTAGGTTTAGCATCCTTCTTTTCCAGGAGGTAACAGATAGTGGCATGATCCATGTATACAATGACTTTTGAACTGATGAGGTAGGATCTGAACTTGTCAAAGGCATACATGACTGCAAGAAATTCTTTCTTGGTAGTACCATAATTCCCATGAGCTTCAGGGGTTTTTGATGCATAGTAGATCACATGATGTTTCTTTTCTATGCATTGGCCCAAGACAACACCCACAACATAATCATTGGCATCACACATAATTTCAAAAGGGTGATCCCAATCAGGGGCTCTGATGATGGGTGTTGTTGTAAGAGCATGCTTTAGATGGTTGAAACCTTTAACACATCCTTCGTCAATATTGAACTCAACATCCTTTAGTAGCAAATTCATCATTGGCTTGGTTATCTTTGAAAAATCCTTTATAAACCGTCGGTAAAAGCCCACCTAACCCAGGAATGCATGAATCTCCTTTACATTGATGGGGATAGAATGCTTGGAAACCACTTCGATCTTGGCCTTGTCCACTTTGATTCCTCAATTACTGACCCTATGGCCGAGGACAATGCCTTCCGTTAGCATAAAATGACACTTCTCCCAATTTAACACAAGATGTGCTTCTTCACACTGTTTGAGGACAAGGGAGAGATGTTTTAGGCATGAGTCAAATGAATCTCCGTACATAGAAAAATCATCCATAAAAACTTCCATAATAGTTTCATTGAGACCGGAAAATATGGCAGCCATGCAACGTTGGAAGGTTGCAGGCGCATTGCAGAGTCCGAATGGCATTCTCCTAAAAGCATATGTTCCAAATGGGCAGGTGAAAGCAGTTTTCTCTTATTCATCTGGATGTATGGGTATTTGGTAGAATCTAGAGTATCCATCGAGGTAACAGAAATATTCTTGGTGAGCCAATCTTTCTAAGATTTGATCGAGAAAAGGCATCGGGAAATGATATTTTCAAGTTGCCCTATTTATTTCCTGTAATCAATGCACATCCTCTACCCTATAACCATTTGAGTAGGGATGAGTTCATTGTTTTCATTTCGTATTATAGTAGTTCCACCTTTCTTTGGGACCACATGCACGGGGCTCACCCATGGTGAATCTGATATCAAATAGATAATACTTGTCTTGAGCAACTTTATAACTTCAAGGTGGACAACTTCTTTCATATTCAGATTAAGCTTCCTCTGGTGTTCAATAGTTGGCTTGTGATATTCCATCATGGGGATTTTGTGCATGCATTGCGCTTGACTGACCCCGATGATATCGCTCATCTTGTAGCCTATGGGTTTTCTTCTTTCTGTTAATTCCATCAAAAGATTATCTTCATGTTCTGCTATTAGATCATAATTTATGATGACCGGGCAGACCTTGAGTTCATCTAAAATCAAGTATTTCAATCCTTCGGGTAAGGGCTTCATTTTGGGAGCTTGTGATTTTTCACATGGTTCTTCAGTAACTTCCACAGCTTTGAGTTCCTCAATTTTAGTTTCAGGATCTTCTTCGGCAGTGTCAAGGTCGAGAACACAAATTTTGACTTGTTTGTCAACTGAACTGGTAGCATTAGGATTAGTTAGAGCCACTCCTAAGGGATCTTCTGTTTCATAATCCTCTTGTGTGAGCAGTGACATCTGCTCTATGCACTTAATCAGGTAGACTTCTTCTTGCATGCTTGGTCTACGCATACTTTCAAAAACTTTGAATTCAAGAGTCTCTTTACCTAATCTGAGTAGCAAAGTTCCTGCTTCAACATCAAGTAGGGTTCTTGCAGTGGCAAGGAATGGATGACCAAAAATGAGAGGGTATCTGCAGTCTTCCTTTATGTCCATTATGGCAAAATCACACGGGACATAGGAATCTTTGCCCACCTTGACCGGTACATCCTCAATGATTCCTAAAGGTAAAGTCACACTGTTATTTGCAAGTTGTATTGTCATGCTGGTTGGGAGCAGTTCAACAAACCCTAGACTTTTGCAAAGGCTAAGTGGCATGATGGAAATGCGAGCACCAAGATCTGCCAATCCTTTCTTACATGAAGAATCACCGATATGGCAAGAGATTCCAAAAGATCTTGGATCTTTCTGTTTCTTAGGCATCTTACTCTAGATGATGTCTAAAGTGGTTTTCGCTAACTTTATTGTCTCATATTCCTCAGATATATATTTCCTTGTGAGGAGAGTCTTTAAGTACTTTGTCCATGCTGGTATTTCAGCCTGCGCATCAACAAAGGGTATATCAACATGGAGTTTCTTCATGGCTTCTTTGAACTTATTGAATCAAGTGCCAAGCTTTATCTGCCTTAAATGAGTTGGGAAAGGTATACGAGGCTTATAAACTGGTACTTCTGGCTCTGGTTTTTCTGGTTCAGCATTAGTAGGTCTTTCAGAACTTGGCCCGGCTGTCTTATCAACAATCACTGGTTCTTTTGGTTGAGACTCAAGTGTTGTAGAGTCTTGGAAAGCCACAAAGTCATCTTCGTCTGTAATAACTACTGGTGTCTTGACAGGGGGATCTGAATAGTCTTTTCCAAACCTGGTGGTGACAACCTTAAGTTGCTCATGATGCTTAGGATTGTTCTTAGGTTGGCCAACAAAGGTTCCAGCAGGTGGCTTCATGCTAGCTGCAAGTTGAACTAGTTGAGATTCAATAGCCTTCTAATGGGCTTGCCAGTTAGCTATCATTATTTACTGCGACTGCAACATCTTCTCAATGGATGACAACTTGTCATCGGGAGAGATGGGGCTGGCTTGTTGCCCTTGTTGTTGGTTCTCATAAGGGGCTTGGTTGGGATTCTAGAATTGAGAATTGTTCTGATAATTATTGTAGTTCCTGTTCTGAAAGTTACCCCTAAAGTTTCCTTGATTCCCGAAATTTTGTTGTTGGTTATATTCGAATCCTGGTGAGCCGCATTGCTTATTATTTGAACCAAATTGTCATGAATTTTCGGCTCCTGAAGGATTTCCATATTGAAAACTAGGGTGGTTCTTGTTCTAACTCGGATTGTAATATCCTTGACCAGGAATGGTGTTAACAACGTTAAGATTTTCCATTTGACCATTATCTCTTTGTCCACATGCATTTCTTAGAACAACATCGTGGATAACATTACATGCTAAAGTGGAATGATCTGTTCTTGTTGTTGAGTTGGTGAACATCCTCTTCCAAATGCAGCAAGGGATGATTCGATATGGTCTTCCTTGGCTACTAAGAGCTTGAGGGTTTCTGCGATAGTCTTGTATTATGGAATAACTTCAGCCGTAGCTACCTTCAATACTCCTTTACCTACAGACCTACTCCAATTAGCTAGATTTTCAGCTCCAAGGGTGATGACTCTCCATGTGCTGTCATAACATTGACACATAAAATTTCCTCCAGATGAGGAATCTAAAAACCTTTTGATATCATCGTCCACTCCCCTATAGAAAATTTCAATGAGTTGATTCTTAGGAATCCCATGGTGTGGACACTTGCGTAGAAGCTCTTTGCATCTATCTGATGCTTATGCAAGGGTTTCTCCAGGGACTTGAGTGAAATTTGTTATCCGTCCCCTAATTTCATAGGTGAAAGAGGAAGGGTAGACCTTTTCCAGAAATACAATTTGAAGTTGTTCCCAAGTGGTGATGGGTTCACTTTGCAATGAAGTGTACCAACTTATTGCTCTATCAACAAGTTAATACTTGAAGAGATGGAGATGAATGGCATTGTCAGATACTCCATTTTGCTTTTTCATAGAAAATAGATCAATAAACCTCAAAAGATGTTCCTGACTATCCTCTCCTTGTTTGCCATAGAATGGGCTGTTTTGAAGCAATGTGATCCAGTGTGCCCTAATCTCAAAATTGGCAACATTGATGGGAGGAGGTTGTACTGGATGACGAACATTAGCAACTTTGGGGATTGAGAACTCTCTAAGATCCTTTTGTAATTCTACTGCTTGCACCGCTTCTTGTGCTCCTTGGATTTCTTCTTGAACCGCAACTCTGGCTTCTTGCATGAGCCTTTCTCTCTATGCATTAAGGGCTTGAGCTACCCTTCAGGTTGTTTCCTCCTCTTGATCCATTCCTGCTTGGTTTTTTCTATTTTGACGATGAAAGATTCTGTCTATCTCAAGATAAAAGCTGGTAGTGAGTCCGGGACTGTTCAAACAGTGCATACACTAGTCCTTCTTGAAATACCTAAAATAAAAAATTTGAAGTAAGATTGATGGATTAGAGCGAAATTCAAGTAGATGATCAATGGTTTCAAAATGAAAAAGTAAAATACTAGATTAGTCATAAAAGAACTAGATTTGAATAACTAATTTTGTTATCCCAGGCAATGGTGCCAAAATTTGACGTGGCAAATATCGCACTAACAAATTCACTCGGAGTTGAGATCCCCGAGCTTTTAACAAAACAATGTGAAATAATACCACCCACAAGAGGACAAGTCTTATAGCAGTATAGTTAAGGGTCGAATCCCAAGAGACAACATTTTTAAGAATCTTTATCAGTCGAATCTAGCTCAAGCAAGACTAATATTTAGAACGATTAATTAGTTTTTGGTTGATTAAACTAATTGCAAGAAAGTAAAGAGTAGAATTAAAGTTTGTTCTAGATTAATGGTATGGAATCGCTGGGATGGTCTCTGATTTCACCACCATTGCACATGCAAACACATCTAAACACATAACATCTAGGAAAGAAACTACCTATCCAAATGAAGTAGTTGTAAACCCTCTGTGAGGATAGGCTCACATAAGTGTCACCTTAGGCATCCAATTTCTCGACACCCTCTAGATCACTCACTTATGGCTTCAAAGATACAACATCCAACTAAGGCTGAGCGCCCCCCTTATGGATAGGCACACAGAAGCGTCACCGTGGGCTAGATGGCTCGTCCCCTCACAGATCACACACTTACGACCTTAAGGAATCCTGTCAGATTTCTCATTAAGGAGTCAACAATGCTAATCAACAAGCATGTAGGTGATTAATTTGCAAGCAGTCATCGACGATTAAAAAAGAAGATAAAACATCCAACTTTGGTTACAACCCCCACTTGCGAGTAGGAACAAAAAAGCATCATCGTGGGCTAGATAGCTCATCCCCTCATGGATCACACACTTGCTACCTCAAGGAATTCCATTCCATTTCTAATATGAGAGTCTACCTCATTAATCAACATTCTATGATATGAAGAGAAGAACAAGATGGAAGCAAGCAGGTAATCAACTACAAGCATATCAATTAGCAATGAAATGAAAAGTTATATACATTTCCATGGAATGTTAAATGAAAATACATGAAAGCATGGGCAGCGTGGCTAATCCTTGCACCCCAGTGAAAGCAAACTACTCACTCATGGTGCGAGAAACAATAAGAAGAAGAGAGAGGGAAGATTCCACCATGATCATGATGAATAAGGTGGGCACAGCTTGGTGAAGATGATGTGGCCTTCTATATCATATCGGGGCAGATCTGAACAAGGAGGAGGAACCGCCAAGGTAGACCGGGAAGAGCTTCTTCTCCACCGTCCTTCTCTTCTCTTCTCCTTGCTTAGCATCAAAAGAAGCAGGTGGATGACGTGGAGGTTGACATGGAGGATGAAGCTGATCGAACCTTGCACTTGGGCAGCCTGTCAACGTCCTCGAATCGATGACCAAGTGAGGACCCTCAGGGTCCTCTTTATAGGCTCAGATTCGGTCCTCACATTTTTCCTATGAACTCCTTCAAAACGGTTTGGTCTGAACAGTTTGGAGACCGTTTGGATGACCAAACAATTTGGAGACTGTTTGGATGACCAAACAGTCTTGTGTTTCTGAACGGTTTCAGGACCCAACCAATTTTGCTTTGATTGTCTGCACGGTCTCGAGTCCAAATAGCATCGAGTTCCACGGTCCCGATCAATCGGTCTTCACTACAAATAGTTTCTATTTCAATCAGTTTTGGATATCATTAGACATCCAAACAGTCTTTGAGTATGTCCGTAGGCCAGACGGTCTTGGAGACTGTTTGATGACCAAATGGTCTTGCATGATTGTTTCCATGTGGTTTTGATCTCCAACCGGTCTGGAGTCCAAATGGTTTTGAGCTTCTGATTATTCTTTGGTTTCTTGATTGGTCTTGGCTTCAACCGATATTCATCGTCCAAACGGTCTTGGGTCCAATCGCTCTTGGATCCAAACAGTCTTCATTGTCCAAAGGGACTTGGGGACCGATGGTCTCCAAACAGTATTCAGCATTCAATCGGTTCTTGGTCCAAACGGTCTTGAAACCATTAGGCGTCATATGGTCTTGATATTGTTTAGGCTCATGCGGTCTTGAAACCATATGGGCTCATGCGGTCTTGAGATCATTTAGGTGAATGTCTAAGACCAAGAGGTCAAAACCGCATGGGTAGACCGTTAGGGAAAACCGTTTGGTCAAGACTGACTGGTCAAGACCAAAGTTGAGAGGATCTTTGAATGAATTCCATACGATGGTTGAGCCTTATCAAGACCTGCACAAAATCAATATAAATCTAGTAAATATTCTAAATAATTGGATCAATTGAGAAGTCATGCATTTTGTAATATTAAGAGGATTGAAAGTGAGAGAATTGAATCAAATTAATCCCAAAAAGGCAACTGAAAATCCTGATGAATAGATATTCATCAATCGCATGCAAGATGACCATCTTTATTTACAAGATTACAGTTTCGGCACATGCAAGTTGCAAATCTTCCAGAGTTGTTTCTAAAATTCAGATCTTTCTGTCCTTTCCACTCCCGCTTTAGTCCTATATTTTCTAGGGACAAAGAACCCTGTCCCTCACCCCTCCTATATATAGGGGTATTGAGAGCTTCCTAGAACACAACTACAACACAGACAATTGAGAATCAATTGCTTTGACAATTGTTGTCCTCTCTGATTGTGGTAACCACAAGATCCCGTGCAAGTCCTACCCGACTAGGTAGGGATAGCCATGGGAGAGAACTACTTAGGATCATTGTTGTGTGAGAGTAGGTTGGCGACTAGTATGCCAATGGGAGGGACAACTCCATCTTGTACAGTCTAGCTGGATGACATGAGTTCTAGTTGGTCCGTGTGGACTTCTCTGGAGGCAGGAGTCTTTTGGCTGTTGCTAGGAGGGCAACATCAACTCATAGTTTGTGGTGAGATCTGAGGATTCATTGCACTAGTTGTCCAATTCTACTGTCTTTGGAGGAGCAGTCAGATGAGTTTGAGTACATCCAAGGGTTGCACAACCACCATCCAAGATAGAGTGCACTCTAGATCAATGAGGACTATCGATGTGACATCCCTGGATTTTTCTAAAACTTAATCTGATGTGTGACGTCCAAATTGAAATCCTCACCTCAGCGAGAATCCCAATTTAAACATCCCACACTAGGCTAAGAAGAAGAAAATTGAGGGAGTCAGAAGGAACATACATCAGTAGCACATGTACATGAACAATAATAAAACCATACACACGTGTTCACCATTCAACATATAATTACAATATGAATTGTTACAACATTTGATATTACATATTGAAAGATAAACTTCTACATATACATGTACTACATCTAAATAACAGGATCTTAAGACAACAGGTCCACCTGAACATCAGCTCGCCACACAACTCACAACTATCCTGGATCTTCAAGAACATAAGCACAACCTAAACAAAAGATTACATGTGGTACACGTCAGCAAAATATTTTAAGAATATTGTACTGAGTACGCCTACGTGTCTTTTATATACCTCTCATCATATCTTGGCAATAAGATAAAACTAATACTTGGTAGTATAAAGAAATATAAGAAAAGCATATACTTGCACAAAGATGTATATTAACAAAAGCGAACACATTTTTTAAGCTCAATTTCCATTATATGCTCGTGCATCTGCCTACCAGTGGGATAGATGCATCCAGGCCTCATGATCTACTTACCAAAGAGATAGATCATGAACATGTGATCTTCTTACCAAAGAGATAGATCACTCACTTGCACTATGCTTACCAAAGAGATATAGTGCTTTCATATAATGGAACAAATATATTATGTTTCATGTTTTCATAGCCATAAGTACGATAAATCAGGCAACATATCATACAAGAGCAATCATTTCATCCAATACCATATGCCAAGTATTTTACTACTCATATAACACAATCATATTGTATAATAAGTCAAGTAAGAGGTAATGGCGTACCTTGTTTAAGAGACAAACCTAGTCACATATATCCCTCATGTCATCCATAACTTTGGTCATCCCTAATTAAGGCAAGATCATATACTACCATCAGATTCTCATCATCTTACATCTCATTTTAACCCTAATCATGTTCATATTAGGGTTTGCTTACTCATTTGGATATGTGCACCATTACTTGTATTCTTGTCTTATAATTATCTCATGATGTCATTTTCCAGATTACATCTCATTATCAAAGTTCATCATCTGAACATTAGGTTCCATATCCTTTTTGTGCACATATTAACCCTAGGTTACATCATTAACCTAGATTAGGGTTTTATAACATGTATTAATATTTCTCTTCATATAACATGGATTTTGTTCATCATTATGATCTCATAATTAAAATTGAGGTTCAATATACTGATATGAGATTTCTCTGTAAATTTCATCATTTATTGAGCATGTACGTATTTATTACATTTTATTTAGGGTTATTAGCCCTAATTAGCCATATTAATCAAATTATATACTTTTGTGCATCAACATGACCATATTTGATATCATATGCATTATAAACACGATTATAGACTCACTGACATTTTCCCATAATTTTATATCATCCTTTGATATTTATTATCCATGAACTAATTATTACATATCTTACATGATATCAACTATATTAGTTACTCAAAATCCTGATATTATGCTTTCATTGTGTTCTACTCCTTTTTCTGAGAATTTTGGTACCTGGTTTGTATTTTTCTGATGAACAAGCTAATTTCTATGACTTATCTCAGAACTGGATATTAACTGAATTATTTACCTGATCGGGCCAATTAGATTTTGACACCTGGCCACTGGGAGGCGTTGCTCCTTCTCCTGGCTTGTGCTGGGCCGGTCAATTTTATTGACTTGGACCCGGTTCAGGTCTGGCCTGGCTGGGGCTGGACCCGGTTTAACTGAAAGGGGAGTCGTCCCCTTTCTTTCACGCTCTCGCCCAACGCAAGACTCTGCTGCATGAGTCTGGGACAGAGTCGCCGCCGCATGGAGACGCTCCGACGAGCAATTGCTGGTGCGTTGGAGCTCCTGGTCCTCTACTTAGGTGCCCATCAATTTCGTCTACCAAAAACATGCCACCACGGCTACTTGGCTTCCTGGATGTGGTTGTGCAACTCCTACTCCACTAGGGCACTTTCGCCTGGGCTGGCTGCAGTAGGGAGAAGAGTCAAAGTGCCTCTGTGTCTTGTCGCACCCATCCAAAGCTCTGAAAGGCTTCGCAACAACTCACTAAACTCGACGAACACCATTGCTTGTTGTGGGAAGACCTCTACCCTCTTCTCAAGCTCGATCTCCTTCTCCGACAAGATGGGGTTGGTCATCCATGGAAACAACCATCGCCAGGCACATGAATGTCTGCAACGTTCTCCCCTGACCTCACCCTTCCTTTTCCACTATTCATCTTCCTCAGATCCTCTCTATATCTCCAAGAACACCTTTCGCTACCACCTGTTCTCCGCGGTGGAGAAGCAGTGAAGGACGATGGTTGATTCTCTCTACTGAAGTGGTCGTGCATATCGTTTAAGGGGTCTCCTCACTCCTCTACTCGATCCAAACACAATGGTCCACTTCACTTCCCCTCACTCCCCAGGATTTAGGGGAGTGGTGGCTGGGAGGGCTTGGCGTCAGCTCTCCCACGATCTCCATTGTGATAGGAGGTAGGAGGAGAGCTCTTGGCCGTCTGATCGTCATCCAAGGGCTATCGGCCAGAGGGCACTTAAGTGGATCTGTGGCTTCTCCTTTCCTAAGGCCACAACTGCTGATTGGCAATCTAAGGCCACAAGTTGTCCATGAGGACCCAACTCGACTAAGGGGAGCGTGACGATGATATTGATTAGCAACTTAGCTCCTCAAATCATAAAAAAACACATTATTTCCCAAATTTCAAACCTCAGTAACTCTCTCTAGGAACATCCAATTGCCACCAAATTTTAACCATAGATTCCTCACTACTCAAGACTCCTTGTGCACGAATTTTGTGTCAAAACTCAATTTTTAAATGAATCAATTAAGTTCTTCAAATAGGCCTAAACTTATGGTCCAAATCATTATATAAACCTCAATTTACATTCCAACTTTACTAAAATACTTGGAACTCTCATTATAACTCAAGACATGGATTCTAATATGTTATTGGAGATTTATGGATTTCAAAAATCCACTCCATCACATCCTACACACCTTAAAAGATATTTCGTCCTCGAAATTAAGCCATAAAACCCACTTTGTCACATCATACACATCTTAAAAGAACTTTCATCCGCGAAAGTTAACCATACTCGTACTCCAAGGAAAACTTCCATGTATCCCAAGCACTTATTAGGGGGTTTTTACAACCATCTTGGTGCACAAACACTCCATTCAAGGTTAAACTCAAGGTTTAGAAACTTAGGTTATATCATGACATATCTCATATAGCATGGCTGCATCCTTATCTTAACCCGTGCATTAGGGTTCCCACATCATATTACCATGTTCTAAAGGAGTTGACTAAGATTAACTCATATATCATAGTGTCATCCACATTTTATTTAGCTCGTTGTTAGAACATGTTCATCATTAACATATGCCTTTTAGGAGGCAGTTAATTATTATTAACTCTCTTTGTCCAACTGGATCATATCAAGGTGTCAAAATCATTATGTTGTGCTAACTATCAAATTATATTTTTTCATCTTTATTATGCACTAAGATTAACAACTCATGTAACATGTTTCATTTATACAATCTGATTTCATTGTTCAAAGTATATTGTAACATCTACTAGTGATTTCGTCATAAGATTAACCAACCATTTCACATTATCATCATTATTCATGTATATGGTTAAGCATTTATGCATTGATATCTATTAACCATCTCTAGGTTTTCATCTTATCATGTTTATATATTGTGTCTTGAGATTGGATCACATCTTAAATATATTATATCATGGTTGTGCTAACAAACTCATACAAGTGGCTTGTGAAACATATATCGAAACTTTATCTAGTCCAACTGAGGTTTTCCTAACTCATATCAGAGGGTAGTTCCATGCTGAGTCTCTCTGAGCTAACTCAACTCTATGAATATCTCATAAGAACAAACTATATCTTCCCTCTCAGTTTAGGGTTCTCAGATTACATCATTGATACTAATGATAGCCTTACAAGCGCTAGCCACATTAGCACAAATCAAAACATGCTATAACATTATCATAAAAGGTTTTCTACCCATGAGATATTCTTACTCAAGACTCTCTTATATACACAACCACTAGATTCCTACAAGGAACCACCAACCTGAGCATGAGGCTGTATAAAAACTAACATAGCTACCTGCTTCGGGGCCTTTGGCTCTCTCCCTCACCGAGATGGCAGGAAATCATATTCATGTTCACATATACACATACAACCATCCCCTCTCTATCTCTAGGGTTTGGTCCTCCCAAGGACATCTAGGGTTCAAGAAAACTATAGGAATCATACATAGAGCGACTCAACTCAATCACTCAGGAGTAGTCTAGTTTAGGACATATCATATCGCATAAATCTCATATTTCTCATATCTTGGAGTCTAGGTTCTCTGACCTTCTCCATGAGGGTCTCACTCTCTCTGGAGTTAACCCTGAAACTGGTCCTAACAATAGAGGTCTGCCTTTATAAAAGAGCTTGAGGCTCATGCTGACTCACAACCTTGCCTCAGCTTAGCTTATCTTATCTCATTAACCCTATGTACTTGCATCGTCCAGCTTATATCAAAACCTAAAAATGGAACCTTAATCCTTAAAGACAACATTGATCGTCATAAACCATCTTATATCATCTATATAAGACTTACATCATATCATCAAAACTTATTTCATCTATTTCGTCTATCATATACCAAACAAGGCTCTAGACATCTAATCTAGAACTACACTCTCTTCTAGGCTGATGTCATTCACTTTAACTTAGGTTGCATGACCACCTTCTACTCATACATGTGTGGGGACACATTTTTGTAATACATATAAATAATAAAATATTATATAGTTTTTCTCCGATAAAACAAGCGTTAGAGAAAACTATCGAGGTTCGATCCATTTGGAATCAAAAACCAAATCCTGAAAACGAGTGTCCCACACATAGTAGAGAGTCCAGTGTCATGAAAACTAGTGAAAAGGGTGAGAACATGGTGTATACTAGTGTAGCTACTCTAGACAACGTGCACAATATGTCTATGGTTTCTCTTCCCTTGATGCACATCATTTCCAAATAGTGCAATGTCCCATACCGCTGCACTACAAGGAAAGAACGACATCTAAGGACTTGCTATGCAACAAGCACTAGTCTAGACCAAGTTCTCTGACATCTAGGTGCTAACCTAGAGGCTGGGTCAAATCTAGTCTCTAAAATACGACTAATCTAACCCTAAAGATTATTAAGTTCAAGGTTCTTTAGTTTTATGTTGCATAATGAGCAAATATCAGGCTTTGCTATTGTTCATGCTCTGATACCACCTGTGACGTCCCCAGATTTTTCTAAAACTTAATCTGATGTATGACGTCCAAATTGAAACCCTCACCTCAGCAAGAATCCCAATTTAAACATCCCACACTAGGCTAAGAAGAAGAAAATCGAGGGAGTCAGAAGGAACATACATCAGTAGCACATGTACATGAACAATAATAAAACCATACACACGTGTTGACCATTCAACATATAATTACAATATAAATTGTTACAACATTTGATATTACATATTGAAAGATAAACTTCTACATATACATGTACTACATCTAAACAACAAGATCTTAAGACAACAGGTCCACCTGAACATCAGCTCACCACACAACTCACAACTATCCTGGATCTTCAAGAGCATAAACACAACCTAAACAAAAGATTACATGTGGTACGCGTCAGCACAATATTTCAAGAATATTGTACTGAGTACGCCTACGTGTCTTTTATATACCTCTCATCATATCTTGGCAATAAGATAAAACTAATACTTGACAGTATAAAGAAATATAAGAAAAGCATATACTTGCACAAAGATGTATATTAACAAAAGAGAACACATGTTTTAAGATCAATTTCCATTATATGCTCGTTCGTCTTCCTACCAATGGGATAGATGCATCCAGGCCTCATGATCTGCTTACCAAAGAGATAGATCATGTACATGTGATCTGCTTACCAAAGAGATAGATCATGTACATGTGATCTGCTTACCAAAGAGATAGATCACTCACTTGCTCTATGCTTACCAAAGAGATATAGTGCTTTCATATAATGGAACAAATATATTATGTTTCATGTGTTCATAGCCATAAGTACGGAAAATCAGGCAACATATCATTCAAGAGCAATCATTTCATCCAATACCATATGCCAAGTATTTTACTACTCATATAACACAATCATATTGTATAATAAGCCAAGTAAGAGGTAATGGTGTACCTTGTTCAAGAGACAAACCTAGTCACATATATCCCTCATGTCATCCATAACTTTGGTCATCCCTGATTAAGGTAAGATCATATACTACCATTAGATTCTCATCATCTTACATCTCATCTTAACCCTAATCGTGTTCATATTAGGGTTTGTTTACTCATTTGGATATGTGCACCATTACTTGTATTCTTGTCTTATAATTATCTCACTGATGTCATTTTCTAGATTACATTTCATTATCAAAGTTCATCATTTGAACATTAGGTACCATATCCTTTTCGTGCACATATTAACCCTAGGTTACATCATTAACCTAGATTAGGGTTTTATAACATGTATTAATATTTCTCTTCATATAACATGGATTTTGTTCATCATTATGATCTCATAATTAAAAATGAGGTTCAATATACTGATATGAGATTTCTCTGTAAATTTCATCATTTATTGAGCATGTACTTATTTATTACATTTTATTTAGGGTTATTAGCCCTAATTTGCCATATTAATCAAATTATATACTTTTGTGCATCAACATGACCATATCTGATATCATATGCATTATAAACACGATTATAGACTCACTGACATTTTCCCATAATTTTATATCATCCTTTGATATTTATTATCCATGAACTAAGTATTACATATCTTACATGATATCAACTATATTAGTTACTAAAAATCCTGATATTATGCTTTCATTGTGTTCTACTCCTTTTTATGAGAATTTTGGTACCTGGTTTGTATTTTTCTGATGAACAGGCTAATTTCTATGAATTATCTGAGAACTGGATATTTACTGAATTATTTACCTAATCAGGCCAATCAGATCTTAACACCTGGCCACTGGGAGGCATTGCTCCTTCTCCTGGCTTGCGCTGGGATGGTCAATTTTATTGACTTGGACCCGGTTCAGGTATGGCCTAGCTGGGGCTGGACCCGGTTTAACTGAAAGAGGAGTCGTCCCCTTTCTTTCACGCTCTCGCCCAATGCAAGACTCTACTGCGTGAGTCTGGGACAGAGCCGCCACCGCACGGAGATGCTCCTATGAGCAATTGCTGGCGCGCTAGAGCTCCTGGTCCTCTACTTAGGTGCCCATCAGTTCCGTCTACCAAAAACACACCACCACAGCTACTTGGCTTCCTGGATGTGGTTGTGCAGCTCCTACTCCACTTGGGCACTGCCGCCTGGGCAGGTTGTGACAGGGAGAAGAGGCAAAGTGCCTCTTTTTCTCCTCACACCCATCCAAAGCTCTGAAAGGCTTCGCAAAACCTCAGTGAACTCGACAAACACCATTGCTTGTTGTGGGAAGACCTCTACCCTCTTCTCAAGCTCGATCTCCTTCTCCGGCAAGATGGGGTTGGTCATCCATGGAAACAACCATCGCCAGGCACACGAATGTCTGCAACTTTCTCCCCTGACCTCACCCTTCCTTTTCCACTATTCATCTTCCTCGGATCCTCTCTATATCTCCAAGAACACCTTCCGCTACCACCTGTTCTCCGCGGTGGAGAAGTAGTGAAGGAAGATGGTTGATTCTCTCTACTGAAGTGGTCGTGCATATCGTTTAAGGGGTCTCCTCACTCCTCTACTTGATCCAAACACAATGGTCCACTTCACTTCCCCTCACTCCCCACGATTTAGGTGAGTGGTGGCTGGGAGGGCTTGGTGTCAGCTCTCCCACAATCTCCATTGTGACGGGAGGTAGGAGGAGAGCTCTTGGCCGTCTGATCGTCATCCAAGGGCTATCAACCAGAGGGCACTTAAGTGGATCCTTGGGTTCTCCTTTCCTAAGGCCACAACCTCTGGATAGGCAATCCAAGGCCACAAGTTGGCCATGCGGACCCAACTCGACTAAGGGGAGTGTGACACTGATATTCATTAGCAACTTAGCTCATCAAATCATAAAAAAAAACACATTATTTGCTAGATTTCAAACCTCAATAACTCTCTCTAGGAACATCCAATTGACACCAAATTTTAACCACATATTCCTCACTACTCAAGACTACTTGTGCACGAATTTTGTGTCAAAAATCAATTGTTAAATGAATCAATTAAGTTCTTCAAATAGGCCTAAACTTATGGTCCAAATCATTATATAAACCTCAATTAACATTCCAACTTTACTAAAATACTTGGAACTCTCATTATAACTCAAGATATGGATTCTAATATGTTATTGGAGATTTATGGATTTCAAAAATCCACTCCATCACAATCGATGCACCTGCTCCAGGACCAGGTATATCTTCGTGAAATCATCCTTCCCATTGCATAGTATTTGACGTGATCTGTTGTTTGATGAGAAATATGTAGTAAATTTTTTGTTTCCATTTCCTATTGTATGTTGTATTTCCCAATAGTGGTATCAGAGTCACACCAATTAATTATGTTTTGGGATAATCAATATGATCATATTTTGATTTTACCGTGTTTATTTGTTGCATGCGATGCAAATATTTAAATTAGTTAATGTGCACATCTATCTAATCACCACATAAAAATCTTAAATGAATGCACAAACACACACACACACATATATATATACATATAAATAAATAAATATATATATACATATATATACATATAAATAAATAAATAAATAAATAAGTAAATATATATATATATGAAATTTACATGCATCGCCATAAAATCGGTTTTGATGATGGATGTGAAACATGGTTATGGCTAAAACCTCAGATATGTGTGTGCATGGTTGTGGCTATATATTCGTGTTGTTTATCGGTCTGCGTACTGAGCATGTCTCTGCTTCCCAAATGTTAATTAATTCTCTTCTTCCTATTTTCCCTTAAATGTCACTTGAGATTTTCTCCATATACAATGTAGTAAGAAATAGGATAGTTTTAATTTATATTTAGACGTCAGATGACGATCTGCACAAAGACAAAATGAGTGGCTCATTTAAATGACCCGATCGAATTTAGGATTAAGGAGGGCAGACAATAGGAGGATGAGCTGATCGATTGGTGGCCCAACTGATCACCTAGAGGTGTCTAGATGATGCTTGGACCTGAGAACCAGATGACTACTTGAGAAGATCCCAATCGAGCGATAGGAGGTGAGCCGACCCTTCAAGAGTGGAACTGATCAACTCAAAATTGTTCGAGAACAGATCTTCACCAACAACAGGTTGCATATGATGTGGACCATAGGTGGTAGTAATTTCTGGTGGTTCCAAGGAATTACTTTAGTATGGCCATAACCAACACTAGTGTGTTTTATTTATTGCATGTTCTCATTTGTGGTTATAGCATGTATATGATACATAGTAGATATATGGTGATTGGATAAAGTATATGTATTTATACATGCAAACTCCCTCAATTATAAAATATTAAGTCTTAGATGCTTTACAAAAATAGCACACATGAAAATCTTGATTAGCCAAGTGTAGTTTATGCCCTAGCATGGTGTGTCATCTATGTCATGGAAGTGTGATGCAAATAGAGTAGTTTTTCACCCTAGCGAGGTGCATTATTATCGTGCCTACTTTTGGTTCAGGCTTAAACTTGTGATTCTTAGAGAGTCTAAGCCCAGAAGCATGCAGATGATTATGGAATGGAGTTGTGTATATTGTCTATCCAAGAGTTGCATACGATTCAATTAGCATTATTGCCTACCTTGATAATTGACTATGGACCCTAGTATAGGTCGTGTAATAGTGGATTTATTTTGGATCTTGGCCCAATAGAATATTATACATTGCAATATTTTGAATTGATATTGAGGGCTACCAATTTGAAATAAAATAGTCAGAGCAATAGTTAATTAAAGACAAAATTAATATCATCAAAATTTATCAAATCAAACCAAATCACAAATATTTTCAAAACGTTGCAATATTTCTTTAGAAAATCAAATCTCAAACACAAACACATTCAAGTTGTGATTAGTCCTCAAGAAGGACAAAATGAGATAAAGTTCCATAATTGATTAAGGACTTTGAGAAATGTTCTCATCAATGAGAAAAAGCTCTATGCCCTTGATAGACCAATGCCAGAGGAACCCGCTCCAAATGCACCTAAGGCTAATTGGATGCTTATTAGAAGTATGACAATGGTGCCATATACATTTTAATACCTAATGATATATTGTATGAACTATGAGTTGCGTGAACAACATGAAAAACATGGACGTTCTCGAGATGGTAATACATCTTAAGAGTCATGTAAAGCAAGTAGGTATAATGTCTCCAAAGCACTAATTGAGTGTCAACTAATGAAGGGAGGTACAGTACAATACCATGTGCTCAATGTGATTGGACATGCAAACTCCCTCAATAATAAAATATTAAGTCTTAGATTCTTTACAAAAATAGCACACATGAAAATCTTGATTAGCCAAGTGTAGTTTATGCCCTAGCATGGTGTGTCATCTATCTCATGGAAGTGTGATGCAAATAGAGTAGTTTTTCACCCTAGCGAGGTGCATTATTATCGTGCCTACTTTTGGTTCAGGCTTAAACTTGTGATTCTTAGAGAGTCTAAGCCCAGAAGCATGCAGATGATTATGGAATGGAGTTGTGTATATTGTCTATCCAAGAGTTGCATATGATTCAATTAGCATTATTTCCTACCTTGATAATTGACTATGGACCCTAGTATAGGTCGGGTAATAGTGGATTTATTTTGGATTTTGGCCCAATAGAATATTATACATTGCAATATTTTGAATTGATATTGAGGGCTACCAATTTGAAATAAAATAGTCAGAGAAATAGTTAATTAAAGACAAATTAATATCATCAAAATTTATCAAATCAAACCAAATCACAAATATTTTCAAAACGTTGCAATATTTATTTAGAAAATCAAATCTCAAACACAAACACATTCAAGTTGTGATTAGTCCTCAAGAAGGACAAAATTAGATAAAGTTCCATAATTGATTAAGGACTTTGAGAAATGTTCTCATCAATGAGAAAAAGCTCTATGCCCTTGATAGACCAATGCCAGAGGAACCCGCTCCAAATGCACCTAAGGCTAATTGGATGCTTATTAGAAGTATGACAATGGTGCCATATACATTTTAATACCTAATGATATATTGTATGAACTATGAGTTGCGTGAACAACATGAAAAACATGGACGTTCTCGAGATGGTAATACATCTTAAGAGTCATGTAAAGCAAGTAGGTATAATGTCTCCAAAGCACTAATTGAGTGTCAACTAATGAAGGGAGGTACAGTACAATACCATGTGCTCAATGTGATTGGACATATGGAATGATTGAGATTTATCTTAGGTCAAGAGTTGACCATGAATATGATTATGCAAGTGTTTCATGAATCACATAGTCAGTTTATCAAATGTTTGGCATGTTGATGCGAAAACAAGAAGTGTTATGAGGCTAAGATAAAGTTGAAGTTGTGACAAAGTGGATTTTCACATTCTAATGAAGTAATTACCCTTTTTTCCTCATTATACTCACTCATGGTCCCAAATAATTTTTTTGGATTCATAATCAATATTGGTACTCAAAATCAAAATATGGTGATCAATGCGAACTTTATACACATTATAACATCACAAGTTTGATTAATTCATCACTTTGTCCAAAGAAGAAAATTTGTCCATCAAACTTCATTTTATGGTCCTCAAACTTTTTCTAAAGGTTCTCCAAATTTTTTTGAATCTATGTTCCAAATTTCACCTTATTTGGACATTCCTACTATTTTATAAGAATTGTTGAAGTTATTGTGTTGAAAAACCTTTTTATTTATCTTTTAATTGACATATGTCATGTCAGCAACCTGTGGGATGTGTGGGGTGTGAGTCAGGGCCCTTGGATCTGCCTCACATGGATCTCGGCCCAATGTGATGGTTGTTGGGTCATCTTCAACCTCCTACTGATTCTGAGGAGGTGTTATTGCGGTCAACCCATCCAATCTTCGCGCTCTGACCCAGATTCGAAATCCTAACCAAGAGGGAATGATCCTCTCACAATTTCACGCCCAACAAACCCTACTTTGACCACCTTTATTGCTCTATCTAGTCGCAAAAATAAGCTCTTTTCTCTACCCTCTCACTCTGACGGCCATGGTCATTTTCAAATCTTGATCTAGTCGTAAACCCCACCCCAATAGTGTAAAAAGAGCCCCTTGGGTTCGCATGACCTCACCATACTCAGAGCCATGCCCTTGCTCACTCCCTCAGCCCTGAACGACCCAATTTATCCTCACCACCTCCTACCACCATAGCACAACCGCCGCATAGGCCCCTCTGGGCGTCTGCTATCCTCACCATCTCACCTCAATCCACTGCCTCCACCCAATTCACGAAGTCGCAGCAATCACAGATGGCCTGCTCGCGGCCTCTCCTACCCCTTTTCCCCTAAACACCGATGAGACTCCTCTGCCTCATTTTTGGGTCACGAGGAAGCCTCAGCAAAGGGAAAGGCATCCCCAAACCACCGGTCCAAAGGAGAATAAACTGGTCTAAGAACCCAAATGGATCGCTGATCAAACCAAATAATTTGAAGATTGAACCGGCCGATCAAAGGCCTGAACCACCGAGCGAGCCACCCCGCCTACATGGCTCCGTCTCGACCATTCTTGGTGCATCCGACGACCATCCTTTTTCCAATATAAGGTATTTTTTCTCCCTCTCTAACAAATATTCAATTAAATACCCAAATCTCATTTTAATCATAGAAAATGCATCTGAACACCAAAAATGATGAACAAATAGTCAATCTTGATCAGAAAAATCCAATGAACCCATTAAAAATACTTTTGAAGCCTAATTATTGATATATTTCACTTATATTCATAAATATTGATCCTTTGCTTATACGTTGGTCTAAATGACTCTATTTGTGGTTAGTATTGACACATTGGAAACCCTAGTATTTGACTCTGATGTTCATATTGAGTCTCTAAAATCATAACTTGACTAATGAATTTTAGGATCTATATTTGTTGAATTAATCTTGAATATGAGGATGAAATCATAATCATATAATTATCCAAAATCTTGTGACATACTTAATCCTTTGACCTAATAGTTGATCCCTGACCTTACTCATTATATTATTTGGAACTTGATGAATTCTTGAAGATCAATGATGTTAAAACATGATGATGATCTAAAGACTTGATTATGACTTGCATATTGACAATGATAATTAGGGTTAACACATATGATCCTAGAAAACCTAGGCAAGTCATTCACATTCGAAAATACTTGATACTTGAAATAGTGTTGGACATATTGAAATATTGGTTGATCATAAGTGAATGACCCAACCCTAAGGTTGACATAGGAAAAGTGTAACCCTAATCTTACATATTGAAACATGATATTCTAAACAACATGATCTTGATTCTTAATCCAATTTGGACTATTTAGGATCTGACTTGAAGGGTTGACCTATTGATTTGAATATTGATTATACTCAAAATCCTCAGTGAAAGGTACACTATTATACCTCCTCTTTGGTTGTAATGAAGATACTTTTTATGTATCTCTTAATTGTGTACTAGGATATATACTTGGTTGAGCTATTATTTCCTATTGATTAGGATTCCATATTTCTTATATTATATTTTGAGACAAACTAGAAAACATAAATGACATGCCCAGACTGCCCGTATATTGATAATGATGATGACAATGTTAATAATGTTGATATTGAGTGCAAGAAACCCCTCATTCAGAGGTGGACTTGTACATTGACCTCCTATCTCCTTTGAAGAGAAGGAGCCTGGTGACCTCCCCATCACGTTGCGGTAATAGAGTCACACAAAATATATAAGCATGCTTATTGATTACATCATAATGGGAACTCAAAATAAAAATCGAATTGTTTGAAAAATGTTTCAAATAACTTTTGGTTTTTGCAAACTACTCATTATACTTTTGAAACATAAGCCCTGCTAAGTACACTAATTTTGTTATAAACCATTTTAGTTGTTTTTATATAGCGTACCGTGCAACTGCATTGACTATGTGTCTTGATTTTCTTGATTTTAGGCAAATATTGGAATCTTGACTATATCGCTTCCACACTCATATATTCTGATGATAAGGATATATAGGAAAAATCTCCTATATTGGGTTAATTGTTCTTTAAATATCTATTTTTTTAGTTGTTATTTCCTATTATATATGCCAGTGTGATAGATCCTATTAGGCCACTCAGGGATGGGTGCTTCAATCCCTTTACCACTGCCTAGGAAGTGAGATTGGGATTGGGGTAAAAATGGTTCCGTGACAGAAGTCTTCTGCACTCAAAGTATGGGGAAGGGCAACTGTAAAAAGGAATATATCCTTTTCACTTAAAGGATAAAGAAAAGAAAGTGCCACCTTTGTCACTTCTTTGGACATTGGAAAGAACTATCATCTTTGTATAGGATCTCAAGAAGATGGAGATAGATATCTCTACTTTAGTACCTGAGAAGTAGTAAGCTAGAACTGTGTGGGGCAAGGGTTTTTGTCGCTGTAGTTGGAAATTGTCATTCATGGGCACATAATAGAATCAGTGAATTGTTATTATGTACTTTCCATTGATGAAAACATCATATGTTTTGTAAGACAAGAGAATTATGTTTCATTTTAAAGAAATGATCTTTTATGGCCATTCCCTATGTCTCAAAAACTATACTTCATAGTTGTAAAGACAAATGTGTATGATACATATACTGAATGACCTAATAACTCAAACAAAACTAAATACATATAGCACTATATCTAGAGCACATAAATGAGAAATGCATTTCTAGAATACATATGATGGTTATGTAGACTCTCTTGGTTATTGAACCCGTTGAGACATGCATGTCTTATAAGTTGTGCAATGTGACAAACGAATCTTCACTAGACGTAGTGGGAGATCAACTATTCCATTAGTACTAGTACATATTGACGTATGTAGACCTTTTCGAATGAATGGTAAAGGTAGTTACAAGTACCTCATTATATTTACTGATGAGATCAATAGATATTGAAATTTGTATTTAATGAAATACAAATATGAATCTCTTGAAGTGTTCAAGAGGACTATGAATGAAGTATATAACTTACTTGGTAAAGTATTGAGATACATTGATATGATCAATTTTAAAATATTTTAACCATGAGTTTGAGGACTTTCTGGAGAGACCATGTTAGTGTGTCAGAATGAGCTCCACTTGAAGCATATTGATGTGTTAGAAAGAATGTATCACACCCTATTAATTCATGGCGAGATTATCAATAAAATTTAGTTGATCTTACAATTTATTTTGGGCACATGCTTTACACTAAAATATTGTGTCGTCTAAAATGGTTCAAAAGACACCATAAGAGATATGACATGGGAGGAGTCCCAATGTGTATTTTATAGTGATTATAATTGAAAGCTTGTATAAGAAAATAGTTTCAAAAATGGACTTAACCACACATCACATGAATATTTTCTTGTTGAATACTACTTATGTTCCAATCTGGCAACAAAGTATTTGTTAGTCTGAATGATTGTATTCCTAAAAGGGAACTTAGTTCCAAAGGAATCAATGGGAGTATGAGTGGAACTCGAAATTCTCAAGACAAACAAGAAATCATTGAACCTAAAGAGGTACAACATGAACAAGGATAATCACAAACTATTTTGGAATCTCAAGTTCCTTATGGAAACATAGAGCTCATAGTTTTAGTAGAACACACCTTGAATTTGAAATATTATGATATCTTATAACTCAAGAAGGTGGTGAGTTGATCATAGAGATGAGTCAACAACCTACATAGAAACTATTGAGGAACCATAATCTAAGAAATGTCTTAAGACCAAGTGGTAAATGATGGACTCCATGTAAACTGACAAGGTATGACCATGGTGGATCCACCAGAAGGGGTAAAACCCATTGGGAATATTTAGGTCTCTGTAAGAAGAACAACATGGAAGGGTAGATTGGTTGCAAATAATTTCAAACTAGTTCAAGGTGTTGAACATGATGAAGTCTTTTCACTAGTTACCATGGTTAAATCCATCTGGATCATGCTTGCTGTTGTAGCTTAGTTTGAATGTGAGATTTGTCATATTGATATTAAGACCACATTCCTTAATTGGAATAATTAAAAGGATGTGTATGTGACACAATCTAAAGGTAATATAATTTCATTAAAGGGAATACAGTCTATAAGCTATAAAAGTCAATCTGTGGATAGAAGCAAGAATCTCAGAGCTGGAATCTTCTATTTGACAAGACAGTCAAAGGATTTAACTTCAGTAAGAATTAAGATGGAATCTATGATTACAAAAGATTTAGTGGGATCATATTAATATTCCACGTAATGATGGAGAATGACATCCTTATCCTGTAATTGTTAAAACCTAGCAAGGAATGTACCATCTACATGAAGGGTTTAGGTGAAGCATCCTATGTGATAGGGATTGAGGTCTATAGATATAGATCTGGAAAGCTTCTTGACATAAGAAAGAGGACATACATTCGCAAGAGGTTGAAGGGTTTAACATGCAAGGATCAATGAAAGAAATCATATCCATGTTCCATGGAGTTAGTCTCTCAGGAGCCTAGTGTCCCAATTCTTATGAAGAACATGAACACATAGATAGATATCATATGCAATTGGAGCTATCTTGAATACAATATTATGTACTTATCCCATTATCTCATATGTATTGGACATGATGAGAATATATCTAGTAATCGTGTATGTATTAGACATGGTGAGAAGATATCCATTCATCTCATATGTATTTGACATGATGAGAAGACATATATATGCATGCCTAGAAATCTTGTATGTATTAGACGTGATGAAAGGGTATATGTCAGATTCTAGTGAGAGTCACTAAGCTACCATAAAGAACATCCTTAGGTGCTTGTGAAGCACTTAAAGGATTGGTCACTTGGTTATGGTAATACGGAAGAGTTGGATGTAAAGGGTTACACCCATGCATGCTTCCAAACTAACAAAATAATATCAATCTAAATTTATGTTAGACGAAAAAATGAGAAATGTAAGGTAGAAAGGGTTCTGAGCTAATGACAGTCGTTTGAATCTACAAAAGAATCCATGTATCTCTGTGTTATAAGAACATCAGAGGATATTGTATGGATCAAGAAGTTCATATGGATGAACTTCTGTGAGGTTCCAACCATTGATGACACATTAGAAATATTGATGACAATAATGGTGCTACTATTAGGTTGGGAATCTTAGATAGCATACTACAACACTTACATCTCATACGAGTAGTCGTACAATGAAGAGATGTGAAAATTGCACAATACCGACATAAAGCAAACATTTCTAAACCTTATATAAAAGCACTTGTGCATCAGAAGAAGATAGTCATGTTAGGTCACACTGCATGAGAGCTGTGGGTGATTGTCTCTAAGTGCAAGTGGGAGTTTTTTGGTATGTATGCCCACAAACCAATAATATGATTATTGTAGTGGCATAGCATGTAAATGATTTGATTAATAACAAAGGAAAGCTTCCAATTGATTTTGTATATTTAGTTATGAGATAATGAATAACATAATATATGTCTATAGAATGACATTACTTAATGACATATGTCTTCAGCTTGAGGACCTGAAGAATGAGATCATACAGATATTAAGAGTATAAACATTCTCATTATGTCTGTCATGACCCGCTCTTTTGATCAGTATAAATACCAACCATTAGAGATAATCCCAAACCTAAACGCCGATTATGAAATAAAACAATGAATTCTCGACAAAGGCGATTAAATAATATATGAAAAACACAAATAAATTTTTCATTTTTCTTTCTTCACAAACCCATAAATCAATGTCACATCAAGGACATCACATTCATATATCACAAATCATATTCAACTCCATTAAATCTAGAATCAAATCTTGTTGTCATATGCGGTTCGGTTTACATCAGATACATGTACATTGATGAACAAACTTAATCTACAACCCATCCCGGGAAAGAGAGAGTATAGGGACATTCTAATCTATCTAGATTATGCTATTTATATAATCCTTATCATGACCTCTCTGCTGGATAGCATTATACCTAAAAACATTTGAAACAACCTCATGAGACTCATATAGAGCCCCAGTGAGTGGATACCTCCCACTCAAGCTAGGTACATGCATCAGCATCAGATTAAGTATAATAAACTTAACAGAAACATGCAGATATTGAAAAGTCTAGCAGATAGTTCTATCATGAGTCAAATATATCTTACAATGGTAATCTAATCCAACAGATAAGGTAATCACTTAAACCAATTATAACTTTGAAACATCAGTTAAAGCATGTCTATGAACAAATTAGCAAATACTTCTTAGTTCAGATTAAGAATCCTACTACATGAGTAATAAGTCAAGTTCTAAGCATTTTGAATCAATATATGACAATAACATTATATTTGTGACACTCCGCCAGCTGGACCAGGAACACATCCTGCAGTCCTGACGCTGAAGTACACATAATACATATCTACCAAACAATACTATCAAATAGCAAGAAATCCAACTCATATTCAGAATAGATATAAATTCCAACATTTATAACTTGTCAGCATGAAAAATCATAATATGAAATAGGAAATTTCCATAGCAACATGATTACTTTCCACAACATGAAGCTTAATCAACAATGACAAATCATCAACTAGCAGCACAAGGAATGTAATAATCATTCAAATCATGTTCTATACGGCTTATCATATTTTATTCATTTGCCCTAAAACTACTTGGCTTGTACCTCACCAAGTAGAAGTCGCCACGCCTAATTCTTGTGTCAACGACTCACTGTTACTATCTTAGGGTTTAGTCAGCCACCCTAAGATATCAACAACAGACCCTGACCACCTCAGGGTTGCCTAAAGAGGCTCACATCCTCATCTCGGGTACACGAGATAGGAACTAGCAAAACTGTATATCACATATCATAGTATTTCACATATTTTTCATTTCACATTTCACATATTTCATTTCAACAGAGTCTATTCCATCTGGACATAGACTTTCACAACAAGGATTTAGGGCCATAGCCACTCCAGATGACTCACTCCTAAATCCTGGTGGTCTAACCTTTAAGGTCTCGATCCACACTCTGGAAATCCTTCTCATAATTCATCGATTACTATAAGGAGATCCATTTTGTTTCCTCAGTGTGGTCCTCAGGGGAAACTCACAGTGTTTAGGGCACTTAACAAGATGTTCCATCATTTCACTTGTTATTAATCTCTTTTACTCATCTTACAAGAATTCAAAACATCATATATCATATCTGTGTATTCTCACGTAACTATAATAACATGAAACATATTAAGTTTATCAATAAGGGCAATTATCAAAGCAAGAAGCACAATAAGTTTATAGATTCCAACGAATATGATTATTTCTATCTTCTGCATCAACTCATAGCAATCATAAATAGTGGGCCTTCATCCCAAGACATAATCTTATTGTAAATCATTTACCCCATAAGGGTTTTATCATCATCAGTGGGCTTTCATCCCTAGACATAATCTCATTATACAACATTTACCCTTATCAAGGTTTCTCAATGTAAGGAGTGCATATTAAATTCCATTTCAACATAAATCTTATCAGCTCATTGTATATCACAGTTCTAAAAAAATATTAGTAGAGGCATTAAAACTAGAAACAATAAAAGCATATAGATATCATGTATCATTCCTCATACTCAGAATAGATTTATCATACAACATATGCCTGTTCCATCCAATCTGAATAGATGCCAATAAATTTCATGCATATACATGCATACCAGACTAAGTTCTCTTCTTCTTTTATTTCACATTATTCATATGGGGTTACTAATCAACACATGTTGATTATCATTTGAATTCCATAAAAATTTCATTCTCATAATACAAGTATTCTATCAAACAATCACAATACAAGAACACATTCTTGTAAGTCAATTCAAATACTTGAGTTACATCATTTAGTTGAATTCAACTACGGTTATGTACATCTCTTAATCACCCATTTGAGATTGTCATTCATTAGCATCATCAAACTCATCATTTTAGGGTAAGAGTTACATTCTTAGAATCATCTACTAATTTCTATCTTTTTCCATCATTTTATATTCAATAGTCTCATCTTCTTTTATTTCATGTTCATTACATCATCTGGACCAATCTTTCTTGATTCACTTTACATACAATGCTTCTCTTCTACATAACATTTATCAAAGTACAATTCTTAGTATATTTTATTTAATTTGGGTTAATCCATATGAAATTAAATAAAAGATAAAATACTTCATCATACTATCTTCATTAGTTTCATCTTTATCTTGCAATCACCATTAAGTACATCTTGTTCATATTGTCTCTTATATTCAGATAAGTGTACCTTGACGTTGACTACTAATGTCATTCCCATAATCAACAATGATCATTATTTACTATACTAAAACAAATGCATTAGACTTATATGATATAGTATGACTCATCATATTCAATTGAAGTATTAATACTTTCAACTTCAACATTTGATCACATTTCAAACATCATATACAATTTCTAGGTTTATCACTCATAATTGTCTTAATAATAAACTTTTAGGGTTTTCAAGAAGACATTCCTTAGTTCAACATATCATAAGAATCATGTCATTTAGTAATCCAATCATGACTCAAGGGTTCATTAGGGTTATTCACAAACATGGAAACCCTAGTTTCGATTTTCACACATTTCATTCATCAATCATAAGTATACATTGATTAATTGACTCATTTGATTAACTTACTCAACACAAAATCCTAATCAGGATATGTGGTCATTCAACTCCATTAACATTCAATAATGCACTTGTATAATACAATCTAGTACAATTCAAATACAACTTTATACATGCCAATTTCAATTCCAAGCATATCTGCCATTGGGCTGATTTTTAAGCAAAATTCACAAGAAATACCATAGTCATCTACCCATAAGAATACCCATGCATCCTAAATCAATATAACAAGAATTAATCAACTTTCAATCAATGAGAAATAATCAAAAATAGTAAAATTGGATTCCCCAATACATTTCCCAAATCAAATCCAATCACATACATATACAAACAAGGTTTTTGATTGTTTTAGCCACATTGAATTAGGCTTTGAACATGAATACAAGGCTTAGGAGGGAGAAAAACACTCACCTCAGGTGCCAAGAACCTTAAATTCGTAGGTGAACCTCTGAATTTTTTGGAAACCCAATCAAACTCTCGCAAAAGAATCCAATTCTTTCTCCTCTCAACTCAGAAACCCTAGAAATGCGGATTAGAAGAGAAAGAGTGAGAAAAGGGTTAGATTTGATGTGATTTCGAATCAAATCAGGGGAGGGACGGAATCTTGACATGTGAGAGAAGATTCACCATGAAATGCTATGCAAAGAAGTTAACTTACTTGATTTCATCATATCTTGGATACAGAAACCCTAGGTCATCATCTCCTCCACTTTCTCTACTCAAAATCCTAGCTCTCCTCTCTCTCAAGAATTTCGTTTCTTTTACAGGAAGGATGATTTATGAGAGCTTCTTGTGTGTTAGGTTAGTGATATAGATGAATTGAGGTGCTTAGAACATTTGCAAACAAGCCACTCAATGTATTTTTATTTTGATCAGACTGGTTGGTCGGCTGAGTTATAAACTCGACCGAAACCACATGTTTCAGAACTCAAAATTCATCTAAAAATTATGAAACTTTAACCCAATGTATTAAATTGAGTTTTCAATATACAGTAAAAATTTTGGATTATTTGGAGTTACAAATAAATAAATAAAAATCAAATACCACACTGCTATATTGCAGTCAGCAGCATGGTCGGTCAAGTTTGTCCTGCATAGAACTCGACCAAAACTCTCTCTGTAGAGATCAAAAGTCATCCAAAAATTACGCCAATTTAACAAGGTGTATATAATTGAGTTTCTCAAGTAAAGTTACAATTTGAGATCAATTGGATATGCCAATAAAAAGTAAAATTCAATTACCACACTGCTATCTCAATCTAAAAATATGATCAGTCGAGTTTGAACCTCGACCGATAAACAGGTCATAACATTCTTCAAAAATTCTGATATTTTTCAATATTGTTCACATTTTATGTATCCAAACCATATAAAAATTTATATAAATCAGAGTTACACATAAAATAATAAAAATCATTTAGTGAGACACTATATTTATCAAATTCTGTATTCATGTCATCAAAACCCAAATTTGGGCCGATTAGGGTTTCCAAACCTTAACCCTAATTAGGTGGATCAAAGTATGATTAAAACTTCTCATTATATTTAATACATCAAAATTTAACTACCATCACTAATCAAGATTTAAACAATGATCAACTTAATTAATCATACAATTATCCAAGTAAACCCTAATCAGATGACTAATTTGAAAATGGGTCATTATAATGTCCATGTTTGGTTGTTATTGTGGAAGGTAAATAGACAACAATAACACAAAAGATCATAGTGTGAGTTGGTTGATGACAGAGTCTAATAAGTCATGATATGGAAATATCAAACCAAGCATACATATACATGTTAGAGAATAGTGTATGAGACAGACCCACTGTGACACTGACACATGGAAGCCATCGTCATGAAAGTCATAGTCAACTGTCACAGTGATGGTGGTAGTTCTGTTTCGTAGACTAAAAATCATTGCACTCATCACATGTCGTTGGGTGCACTTTGACATCATCAAACGCAGTCCTAAAATGTGGGTTGTTATAAAGGTGATGATTGGGTGACTTTGACACATGGGGAAAGACTGTGAATGATAGAGATATGATTTGTCCCTCTAACAGGATTATGATATCCAATGTCTCTTAATTAGTGAGACTAAGAAAAGTATGGTCATACGCATGTGAGTCAATATGTCATATTAGCAAACATATATCTCATACAGTTTGCTCTGTTTCAAGAAACAAGCTTGAGTAATAATGAGTATGACTGCTCCACGCCTCTAGTTCAATCTAGATATCAGTGACAAAGGAACTATACAAACACTATTAACACCATACATAGACTGCATGTTAAAGTTTCTCCCCAAATTTCCATTCACTTGGGTAGCAATAATGTGTGACTAGGCACCACTCTTTTCTTGTGATGTCATAATTTGTTATGGACACATACTACCAACGTGATATGGGATCTATAGGGTCACACACATAGGAACTCATCTAGAAGAAGAGTTTGATATTGAATGATAATTGAATTGAATACTAAAGTGTTTAGGTATTTCAATTCACACACACAAATCAACTGACTAGACTGCCAAATGATCTGTTTAAGTGTTGAGACATCCATTTGAAATGTTAGGTTGATTTTATTGTTCATTCAGTGGAATTCAGCCTGAAACATCCTGCAAGATGCCTGTCTGGCTTGGCCAGCTGATCGTATCAGGTGGTGTGAGATGCCCAACTCACATGCACTGAATGGCCATCCCAGGGGTGCAATTCGATTGCATCAAGGATTGGTGTTTCCGTCAAGTTGAGTACTAATTGGAATTGAATTGATGACATGTGGAAAACTGGAAAGTGTGAAATGATTGTTTTTCTTAGCAAAATGATCTTACACATGTGAAAATTCAAGATCTTTCAGTCCTTTCCGCTCCCTCTTTAGTTCTGTATTGGCTGGGGACTGGAAACCCTATCCCTAACCCCTCCTATATAGAGAGAGGTGTTAGGGACTTCAGAGAACACAACTACAACACCTACAATTGTGAATCAGTTTCTCTGACACTTGCACCAGATCCCAGGAAAGTCCTTCCCGACTAGGGTGGGATAGACATGGGAGAGAACAACTGAGAATCATTGTTGAGGGAGAGTAGGTTGAAGACTCACTACTACAGAACATGTCTTTGGCGTCAGTTGTTTATACCCTTTTAGCGAAGGTTCTCAAGCGACGCCTATGTGGGCGCCGCTAAAGGTCGAACTCTTCGGCGTCAGTTTTATAACTGACGTCAAAAGGCTTCGCGCCACCGAAAATGCACCAGTAGGGCACATATAGGCGTTAGTTATGTATAGTAAGCCGACGCCAAAAGCATTCACGCCACAAAAAGGGCGCCATCTGGAACACTTTCTGCGTCGGTTTGCAACTAAAAAATTGACGCCATATTCCCAGACAACACAGTCGTGCTTCCCTGCACGGTCATGTTTAGTACTATAGGCGTCAGTTTTATACTAATAACTGACGCTTTTTCTGCCACGGCCGTGCTTTCCTGCACGATCGGGTTGTTTGTCACATTAGGCGGCGGTTTTTATCCAATAACCGACACTGTAATCCTTTGATGACAGTTTACTATAAATAACCGACACATATGTTTTTTTTTCTTATCTATTTGTTAGCCTACTGTGGCTGGTCAGCAGGATGAGAACCTGCAATTCAGTTTTTTGATCTGTAGTATTATGACATCCATTGATATCAGCCAACAAATAGGCCACAAACCTGCAAAATCAACAAATATACTTTTCACACAAGTAGATACATTCAAACATCAATTCAATTCTCACATTCACACATGTAGAAACATTCAAATACATGTAGAAACATTCAGACATGTATAAACATTCAGGATTATTCATTTAAAAAATATCATTCAACATCACTATCAGCATCCCAATTATATCTTACAATCACCACTGCTTGTATGGCTCTTGCCCATTCTTCTCTTACATCATTTAATACTTCCATCGTATATGGAGCATGTACATCTTTTAAGTGTTTACCTATAGTGTGGTCAGTTTTAAACACCTGCAAAGAGAATGATGTATATATATAAGTAATAATATAAAAATAAGATTGATATATTTCATACTAACTAATGAGACTATATATAATACCTCATGTATGGTATCGATGTCCAATGCGGCATATTGGATAATCATCTGCATAAATCACATCGCATAGTATGTGCATGCCCAGTCGTTGTCTTGTGTAGAGCACTATAAATTGAAACATACAAAATATTAAAAAATACAACTAAGCACAGTTCACATAAATAATATATACATTGGAGTCGGGAACTTACTTTCACGTTCTCCCAAATTATTGGCTGGTTCTTTTTCCTGGGGACTTTTCCTCCTGCCTTTTTGAATGCATCAAAACCCCTACATGTTAATGTAACACAGTAAATTGCATAATTAAATAGTAATGTAATAACATATGTTAACAAATATAAAAATGAAATATTTCTCACCAGAATAATGGCATTCTCATTATGTGTCCAATTTTAGTATTCAATGTACTCCCCACAGGATCTAGATAATAAACAGTGAACATACCAGGCAGAATAACTAGTAACTCCGAATGCCTACTGCTAGAGGTAAAAAAGTTAAAAATTAATAACTCAAAATTCACAAAAAAAATGTCATTTTCTTATGTCCAAATTATAAGTAAAGTAAGCTTACTTGACATTGAATGGAGCTATTAATATAGTCTTCTTTTGCTGACTGAAAATTGTAAAAGCATCTATACAGTATTGTTGAACACTATCAGGGTCTTTAGCTACCATACTAATCAATGATGGAATCAAAAATCCCACATGGTCAAATGCAAATTGTTTACAGTGATTTTCAACTAAGTAGCTGCAAAACATGTATTACGTATGCATTAATATATAAGAAACCAGATCACCGGATCTTACACAAGGTATATGGATGTATAAATAAGATCTCACCTTATCCATGTCTCTATCATTGATGTATTCAGCCAATCATATATAAATAGCTCAATAATATCTTGTATAAATAAAGAGCTTTCATATGATTGACCTACATAATTCTCTTCTAAAGAAACAATTATAGGGCAATGTATATTATGTGCCTGTAGCCAACATGACATTCCCCTACAAGCAGGACCTAACATGTATTTTAGGTCAGTTGGAACCCAACTTGGTAATACTGGAAGTGGAGGTGGAGGCCTAGATGCCCTGGGTGTCTTCTTTTTAACATGTATATATAATTTCAGATCAATTGACCTCATATATACACATTAACAATCTAAAGTAATGTAAATTTATCTTACAATTTCAGTAGTGTAGACAACATCTACTTTTGGCCACAATATCACCCCACCTTCTGCCTTAGCAAGTGTATCAATATTCGGGTGGGCATATGGCAATGTAGCTTCCATCCAATCGGGGAATACACGTATCGGGCTCACACAAACGTAGCCCTATGACATTGGAGTCCTGTGAAACGTTGCCCCAGGAAGGGATGGGTAAGCATGCACCTCTACAACAACATAGTCTTGCATTCTTAAGTGGCATGGCTTCAACGCCTACAAATTTACGGAAAGAATGTTATACATATATAAATATCATCTTGAAAACATATCATCTTGAAAAGACTAGCTACAATGTCATAAATAATACTTACAACAGACGTGTTAGGTGGTGGGTCTATAGGATTACTCGCAGTCTGTGCATCAGGAGAAGAGTGGGTCGCCACAGGCTGATTGGAAGCCTGAGATGCCTGCCACCACTGCATTATATCCTCGACTTTCTTAGAAACTAGATCCTAGACTCTTTTATTCTCCTATACATGGATAAAAGAAACATTAGCTTCTTATTATTGAATCCCCTTTTGTAGTAACATTCTAAAAAAAGAATAAGTTACCTCTTCTTGTGAAAGTCCCGCTCTGGGTTTGCGCTGGGATGGCCCAAAGAATGCTTTGATGCCCACACCAGCGCCTGCACCCCTAACACAACCAGGATGCTCTGGGTTACCCAGAGCAATTGTCAATTCATCCCTTGTGCCCTGAGGGATGAACATGCCTTGTTTCCTCTGCTCGTGTAGCTCCCGATAATCACCATCAACAGAAATTGGTAAGTTAACACCACAAATAATCAATATTCAAACGATTGCTCTAAGAGTTGTATTTTACCATTTTTTGCATCCGCCTCAACAGTTACGGGCTTCTTTATTTCACCCTTCTTGTTTTTCCTCCCAACTATCCAGACATCATGGCGAGGTAAGGGTGTGGCAGATGTAGTAGAGGACTCCTGAGTAGGAGCAGACTCTGCCTGTAGTCTTTGGCGAACGCTTGCATAGCCCCTTGGACCCATAGTGTGGTCATGTACATTCAGTGCACGCCTTGCTTTTTGTTCCTCACCGAGGGCCTAGTTAGTATGCACATTAATGATTTGGTTAGTAACACTAAATGTTAATCTTGTATAGGTGAATACAACATATATTAACTAGTATCCAAAAATAGAATTGCACCTCACTTAATACCTTGAATTCATCAAATTTTCTTGAAGCAACTAACGTGTCCCAATCTTCTTTGTCCAAGAAGTTCCACTGTTCAAGTGCTGACTTCTTCTTCTTATCACCATCTTTTATGTATTCTCTTTTGAGATTTGTCCTATAGTTCCTTAACATCTTTCTAGTGTGTTGCATCATGCTTTTACGATGCAACTTCTCATCCAATGTAAACAGATTCTGTAAAATAGAATTGCTATTAACTAGTATCCAAAAATAGAATTGCAAATAATAGAATTTGTAATCTACAAAATATAATTGCAAATAATAATAATGCATGCATAAATCCTTCCATATCATGTCTTTCTTCGCCTGAGGAACTTTATGCCAATTATCATACTTAACACCACAATGGCTTCGAGTGACAACCCCAAGATAGTTTACAAAATTATTGTAGTTTCGAACATCACCTTTAAAAATGCTCATGTATCGTTCAAAGGGACATTTTTCTTCGAGTGACATTTTTCTCAACGTGCATTACATCGATACAATATCTGACTGTCAAAGAACTCCAATAAGGAAGATCCCAAAATATTGACTTCTTCTTGAATGAAGAATTGTCACTCTGTGTGGCCATACTACATTGTGATTTCTTACCAAATTCATTGACAATGTCTTTTACTCTTTCATAAACAACATTCCCTGGTATAGGTTTAGGTGCACTCCATTCATCATTCCATCCATTGAATGCTTTCCACTTCCTACAATACGGATGGAATTTTGAAAGAAACCTTCGATGACCAAGATATACAGTCTTGCCGCCATGTTTTAGTCTTATTGAATCAGTGTTTTCTTCACATATAAGAAACACTTTAGCTCCTTTGACACTATATCCAGACAAATTCTCGTATGCTGGAACGTCATTAATAGTGCAAACCAACATAGCGTGCAAAAGAAATGTCTCTCGTACTGAAGCATCATAGGTCATCACACCTTCAGCCCAAAGTTTCTTTAAGTCATTTATTAGAGGTTCAAGATAAGCATCAATATCATTTCTGGGTTGTTTAGGGTCCGATATCAACAATGACAGCATAACATACTTATTTTTCATACACAAACAGGGAGGAAGAGTGTATATAACAAGCATGACTGGCCAAGTGCTCTGTTGGCTGCTCAATGTCCCGTACAGATTCATCACATTTGTACAAAACCCAAGTCTTAGATTCCTATCTTTCTTCACCAAATTTGGGGTACAATAGATCAATCTTCTTCCACTGTGGTGAATCAGACGCATGTCGTAGGATCCCATCATTATTTTTCTTAACATCTGCATGCCACCTCAAATTCTTCGCATCTTTCAGATTTACAAACAAGCGTTGAAACCGTGATATTATAGGTAGATACCACATCACCTTGGCAGGAGAACCAGTTTTGGACTCCCCGGAAGTCGTCAATTTGTACCATGATGCACCACATTTTGGACAATCTTTCAAATCCACATAGTCCTTTTGAAATAATACACAATCATTCGGGCATGTGTGTATCTTCTTAGCCTCCATTGCCATTGGGCACAACAATTTCTTTACTCGATATGTTGAGATTGGTAGCTAGTTTCCTTCAGGAAGCATTTCTTTCAACAAAGTCAACAATGAAGTGAAGCTTTTATCGCTCCATGTATTGTTAGCTTTCAACTTATACAATCTCAACACAGTGCTAAGCTTAGTAAACTTAGCACAGCCTTTGTATAATGGTATCTCAGCATCATGCACAATGTTTCTAAAGATAGGAGGTGGATCGGTGTGCTCTACCCTACAACTATCCAACATCGCATCAACGATGTCTACTGGAACTGGTTCGTTCACATCTACATCATTGGAGGTAATTTCTTCTTCCACCCAAGCACTGCTATCGACATCCACTGATTTCGAGTTTGAAATCTCTCCATGCCAGTGTCATTCTGTATAGCCTTGTACAATCCCGTTGCACATGACATGACTTTTGATTTCATCACCAGTGCTGACTTTCAAATTGTTACCGCAATTCCTACATACACAGTAGAACCTATCTCCAAGTTCTTTCTTATGTTCCTCGGCAAATCTAATAAATTGGTCAAGACCAGATATAAACTCTGGGGTGCAGCGATTGCGAATGGACATCCATGATCTATCCATTCTATGATCAAAGAGAAAACAAGTATATATTAGGACAAGATTAGGGTCTACAGTTAACAAATACATGTGATGTCATTCATTCTATATAATAAATGTGTACCACCTATCGGTGCCCTACTGGGGACTATCCAAGATTTACTCCTAATGAGTAAATCTTGGATGGGTTTCTAGGCCAACAAACACATGTGATGTCATTCAGATATATAATAAATGTGTATCGCCTATCGGTGCCCACATAGGCGTCGCTTGAGAACCGTCGCTAAAAGGGCATAAACAACCGACGCCAAAGACATGTTCTGTAGTAGTGAAATTCAGGGTTTCTAGGCCAACAAACACCTACCCCATCCTTGAACACCTAATCTCACTAGTAAGTGTATAATGTGTATTGGGTTTTCAAGAAAATTTCGGCAGCATTTCCCCACTGTTCTCTAAGTACATATGTACTTAGAGAACAAACGGGGAAATGCTACCAAAATTTTCTCGAAAACCCAATACACATTATACACTTACATCCTAAGTGAGATTAGGTGTTCAAGAACAGTCCCAAATCGGGGACTATCCAAGATTTACTCCTAATGAGTAAATCTTAGACGGGTTTCTAGGCCAACAAACACGTGATGTCAATCTTATATATAATAAATGTGTACCACCTATCCCATCCTTGAACACCTAATCTCACTAGTAGGTGTATAATGTGTATTGGGTTTTCAAGAAAATTTCGGCAGAATTTCCCCATTGTTCTCTAAGTACATATGTACTTAGAGAACAAACGGGGAAATGCTGCCAAAATTTTCTCGAAAACCCAATACACATTATACACTTACATCCTAAGTGAGATTAGGTGTTCAAGAACAGTCCCAAACTGGGGACTATCCAAGATTTACTCCTAATGAGTAAATCTTGGACGAGTTTCTAGGCCAACAAACACAATAATAGATATGTACATGTTAGGGTTTCATCAAAATTAATGTTAGGGTTTCATCACAATTGATGTTAGGGGTTTCATCAATGTTAGGTTTAATCAAATCAAATTAAGATGCTAGAATGGACAAGTTTAAATCCTATTTCAACATGCATCAAAATTTACTGAATTAGGTCAAACATTAGGATTAGAAGCACAAATATATGCAAGAAAAAGATTTGTTCGTATCCTAGGATTTACATAAAGCATTACATTAAAATTTGTTCATATCCTTACCAATAATAAGCACGGCCGTGGCTGTGTTGGCCTACCATGGTCGTGCTTGCTGTTGGTAAGGAGCTAGGGAGAAGGAAGCAAAGAGGCTAGGGCTACCTGGAGCTAGCATGCATAAAAGCGGCGGCGAGTGGCGGTAGCAGTGGCAGCGAGCAGGCCAAGAGCATAGCAGAGTAGCGACCAGTAGTGGCACCAGGAGAAGAGCAGAGCAGCAGTGATGGCGAGCGGCGGCATCAGGAGAACCAACATCAGCGGCGGCGGCAGTGAGCAAAGGCACACCAGCAGCAGCGGCGGCAAGCAGCAGCGGGGGTCGTCGGGTGATTTTAGGTGAGCGGCGGCGAGAAGCAGCACAGGAGAAAATTATTGTGATGAAACATGAAGAAAGGGGGAAGAGTCGGGTGATACGGGTCTATTAAGTTTGTCAACAATGTCGGTTATCTAAAATACTGACGTCGGTTACTCTTCAGTGTCGGTTGATAGTAAACAACCGACGTCCAATTAGACAATCTTTGCCCTAAATTATTTGGCGGGAACCATTATCAGCGTCGGTTATCAAAGGATAACCGACACCGAAAGTGGAACTTTTCATGCAAATTTTCATCTTATATAGGTGTCAGTTATTAGTTAAACAATCGATGTTGTATGTGACACTATGGGGCCAAAAAAATTTTCGCTCAAAAATTGGATTTTGCAGGCGATTTTAGGCGTCAGTTTGTTATACCCAGCCGACACTGAATACAAAGCGGTACCTGTGTCTAGCTGGTCTTCGAATATAGACGTCAGTTTTCCTAAATAACCGACGTTGAATAGTATACATGTTGGTTTTTCTAAAAAACTGACGCCCAAAAAAGTGACATTGAATGTTGTTTCTGTAGTAGTGACTAGTATGCCAACAGGAGGAAAACTCCTTCCTATCCAGTCCAACAGGATGACATGAGTTCTAGTTGGTCTGTGTGGACTACTCCAGAGGCATGAATCCTTTGGCTACTACAAAGAGGGCGACATCAACTCATAGTCTATGGTGAGAACTGAGGAGACATTGCAGTAGTTGTCTGAGTCTACTATCCGTGGAGAAACCGTCAGATGAGTCTGAGTGCATCCACGATCTGCACAACCACTGTCTAAGATAGAATGCACATCTTCATCGACGAGGATTGTCACTAGACTTACTTTGGACCAGATATATCTTTATGAAACCATCCTTCCCATTGCATAGTTATTGACGCGATCTGCGGGTTTATAAGAAATATTTCTGTAAAAATTTTCTTTTTGCTACCTATCTGATGTCATATTTCCCTACATTATATATATACGCATGTTGTATAATATATGTATCAGAATTATGTAAATATATTTCTACTTTCACTTAAAATAATATGATTTCAAAGAGATACATATAACCCAACTTTTAGAATTCATACCCAGAGAGCCATTCATAAGATGATTGTAATGGGACAACATATACTGGATTTGATAATAATTAAGGTAATTCCATCTATTATGTTTGTTTCTGTCATGAGATGATGACACAAACATAGTAGATGTATAAATAATAGTGTTAGTCGATGACATACGTCTTTAGATTGGGGACATGAAGCATATGATCATATTCATTATAAAAGTACATACAATCTTTTTAAGTCCCCAATCAGATATCACTATGGAAGTAAAATAGACGACAATAATACCTAAGACTAGAATTTGTGTTAACTGATGATAGAGTTCATTATTCATGATATAGGACATCAATTCGAATACATAGGTACTTGATAAAAGAATAGTGTACCGGACAGACACACATTGAGAGTGATACATGGAGATCAAGGAATGGTAGTCACAATCACCTCTCAAGGCGATAGTAATAATAGTGGTTCTTAGACCTAAAGTCACTACACTCATCACATGTCATTAAGTGACCTTTGACACCATCCAATACGACGTTGAATAAGGGTTACCATAAAGGTGGTGCTTGGGTACATTGTGACACATGTAGATTGAATGTGAGTGATGTTAATGAGAATTGTCCTTCCTACAAGAGTTGATATCATGGACACTTGATAAGAGAAACTAAGAAACATATGGCCATACTCATGTGACTCAATATGTGATATGTGAGCTCTCATGCATCTCATAAAGTCTTCTCTAGTTCAAGAAATACAGATTGAATATTAAGAGGATAATGATTCCATGCCTCGAGTTGCATCTGGATATCATAGACAAAGGAACTATACAATCATTGTAGCACTGATCATGGATTGTAGATTGAAGTTGTTCTCTAGCTTTCCAATTACTTGGGTAGCAATGTTGTGTTTCTAGATACCGCTTATTGTTTGTGATGTCATAATCTAGTTATGAACATTTACTGCTAACGTAATCTGGGACCTATATGGTCACACACATAGGATATACATGGAATAGGAGTTTACTCATGAATAAGATTTTACATGATTACTATAATGTTTTTTGGTAATCAACTTAACCAATATTTGTTGATAGTTTCCTAAATATAATGTGAGTTGACCAACTGGAAGTGTGAGTTGACTGACTGGAGTGTCCATTTGATTGACTAAGAAGTCACGTTGACTGATCGGGACAATCAGTAAGACTGGATCAAGGATTGATGTTGATGTCATGTTGTACATTAATCATTGCATTTGAAAACAATATGTTTGTGAATAGGAAAACATTTCAATCGACCAACTAGATATTTTAGTTGATTGACTGGGAGCCCAATCATCCCTCTTGTGATTGAAACAACCAAAAAATTCATGAAATTCATCTCTTCATGTTCCTGGGTTTGTGAAAATTTTGTCCCATTCACTCCTATATAAAAGGAGTGGCAGAAAAGGCTCTCAGGACAAGTTTTCTAATCTCAACATTGTGGTAATATAAGAGTTATAGGCTTCTTACCCATAAAAGGAAGAGATAGACAAAGGGGAGAAAGGTTGACACTAGCATATTGACAACATAAGGGATGACTCCTTCCAATCAGTTCTAGTAGAATGACAGGAGTTTTTTGTGGTCTGTGTGGACTACATAGAGGTGTGGAGGCCCTTGCCACCACACTAGGGAGACATTATCAACCACTATCCATGGTTATACACATGGAGCCACCCCAACGATTGTTCGTGTGTTGCTTGAAGAAGAAGCATGAATGTGTGAGGATTATCGTTGGACTTGTTCTGGGGCCAGGTATATACCTCCCAAACTTCTTTCCTAGATATATCATTTTTGACACGATCTATTGGTTAGGAATAAGGGGAAAAAGTTTTTTTTCTACTGCCTTTTATGTCATCCTTATTTCCCTTGAATGGTATCATAGCTATGTCAATTTATTATGTATCAAGATTTAAACAGATACAACTAAATTTAATTTTATTGAATACGATGTGAATATTTAGAATGACTAATGTGCATATCTGATGAAATACCACATACGATCCCTATATATATATATATATATATATATATATATATATATATATATATATATATATATATATGCAAATCTATGTGTGGTAATGGGAAAAAACCCTTATTGATATGTAAGCTTAGTTGAATGATTCTATTCCTATATTTTTATTCGATTTGTATATTGAGCCTCTATTTTTTATTTCTCCAAATGCAATTAATGCTTTCCTCCTTACACTCCCTTCAAATGTAACTTGAGGTTTCACTTTTATAATGTTATAAGTTAACAAGAATGTGATAGATTTAATTTCTATTTCAGCAAAGAGAAGATGTCATGCACCAAGCAAGTTGACCAACTAGCAAGTCGAGTCAACTGGCTAAAGGACTGAGGAGGACAGCTGACGGGAGGAGACAATCGATCGACTAGAGGCCCAACTAATTTACTAGAGGAGTCTAGACATCCACTTTATCCAGGAGCCACTTAACTGATCGATTGAAACCAACCGACTGACCAACAATCCAACCAATGGACTGGAGGGTCCAGTCGATTGACTGTCTTGTTCCCAACAACATATTTTCAGTACATGTTTTCACATGTGATGTATGACCTTAGATGGTAGCAGTTCTTTGTGGCTCCAAAGAATTGCATTAGTTGGGCTCCACTTTGAATATTAGATTAGTTTTCCATAACCATCACTTGTATATTTGTGATTGCATGTTTTCTTTTGTGGATATTGTATGTATATGATACATTTTATAAGTATGTAATGATTGGATATCTATATGTATTTATATAAATCCCTCAATGAATATTAAATCTAATATGTTTTCCATTAGTTACACACATGAAAAGCTTGATTGGCCAAGTGTGGGAACACCAAAGCTTTGTGCTCTATCTATCTCATGGAAGTGTGATGGTAGATATGTGAATCTTCCAAAGAAGGGTGCATATTCTATCACGTTAGCTTTTGGGTCAGGATTAACTAGGTAGACTTAATGATATTAAGTGTCTATGGCATGTAGTTCTGCATACCATCTATCCAAGAACTGCATGAGATGTAATCGGTAAATGTTGCCTACCTTAATAATTGGTTGTCAGCGCATGCATTGGTTTTTATGATTACTTAATTATTTTGGATCTTTTCTCACTAGACGATTTTTTGCTACAATCTTCCTAGTTGATAATTGTGGGATATAAATTTGAACACAATAGAGGGAGTGATAATTAATTGAAAACCTAATTAATATCACCAATATTTTCATATAAAATCAAGAATCAAATCAAAAGTATTTTCACAAATGCAAATTGTAATGTAGAAATGCATGGAAAACTAAAACATGTCTATGTTGTAATCGGTACTTGAGAAGGAAAAACTGAACGAGATTAACTTTCATGACTGGTTTGGGACATTGAGAATCGTTCTCATGCAAGAGTGCAAGATCTATGTCATGGAGACATCAGAGCCATATGAACCCACTCCCACCGCACCTAACGATGATAGGGATACTTAAAAGAAGCACTTTGAAGATGTCATGGATGTGAAGTGCCTAATGCTATGCTCAATGAATTAGGAGTTGCAGAGATAACATGAAAACATGGAAGTCATTGAGTTGGTAACTCATCTCAAGAACTTGTTTCAGGATTAGGCAACATAAGAAAGATATGATATCTCAAAGGCAGTGTTCAAGTGCAATATGGTAGAGAGAGATCCACTGGGACCCCACGTGCTCAAGTTGATTGAATACATGAAGAATCTAATGAAATTGGGATTTCTCTTAGTCCAAGAGTTGACCACAGATGTAATTCTATAGTCATTGTCAGAATCATATAACCAATTTTTCATGAACAAAAATATTGATACATCATTATCAAAATTGCTTGGTATGATGCAAACTATTGAATTGCAAATGAAGAATGGGAATCCTAAATCTAAGATGATGATCAATAGAGGAAAATGAATTATATGGGCAAAGGCAAGGCCAAGAAGTGTTCTAAATGCAAATAGAAACCCAACTCCTCTTCACTTAAATCAAAAGGAGGAGTGAGTATAGAAGGGAAGTTCCACCATAGTCACCAACCTAGAAAATGAAGAAGGAAATGCCTTGTTTATGTAGAGGAACTCAGAAAGAAGAAGCAGGAGATGGAGATATGCACCTCAGATGATGAGAAGAAATAAACCTAAATTAGGTGGAACTGAATGGGGGAAGATTTGTTGCTACTATAGTTGTAACCATTCATTCATCTAATTCCAATGGGCATGTAATAGAATTAGTGAATTGCTATTATATACTTTCTGTTAACTATAACATTTTATATATATCTCGTTTGGACAAAAGTATCATGAATGACTATTGTTTTATATCAAAGATGACATATTATATGACATTGCCCCAATGTCTCATAATATATACACAATAGTTCTAGAAACAAATATGTATAACATATATAGTGAATGATTTGATGACTCAAATGATATATAACTATAACATTGTCATCTACGGAACATAAATAAAGAAGATATTTTTTGAATCCATGATAATGGTAATCTAGACCCTTTCGGTTCCAAAACAATTGAGACATGCACTTCTTGTTTATTGGGCAAGATGATAAAAGCTCCTTTCACTAGAAATAGTGAGAGAGTAAGTGATCTATTAGACTCATGCATACTTATGTATGTAGACCTTTTAGAACATATTCTACAGGTGGTTACAAGTACCTCATCTCATTTACTGATGATCTCAGTAGATATGGTAATTTGTATTAATGAAATTCAAGTTTGAATCCCTTGAAATGTTCAAGGAGTTCATGAATGAAGTTCATAAACTACTTGGTAAAAGTATTAAAATACTTCAATACAATTGATGTAGAGAATAGTTGAACCAAGAGTTTGAGCACCTTCTAGGAGACTGTGATAATGTATCACAATGAACTCCACCCATAACATAATGATGTATCAGAAAGATGTAGAGGAACTCAGAAACAAGGAACATGCTTGATACTAAATGGTGTATCATCTAAATTTGTTAAGAAGGCACCATATGAGATATGACATGGAAGTGTCCTAATATGTCTTTAATAAAGATTTAGAGTGGAAAGCATATATGAGAAAATAGTTTCTTGAAAATATTTGTCCCAAAATCACATAAATGTTCTTTTTTGTATATCGTAGAAAAACCCAAGGATACCACTTCTATATTCCATCTGACAACAAAGTGTTTTCTTCTAGGACAATTGTATTCCTAAAAGGGAATTTATTTTCCAAAGGAATATATGAGAAAAAAGTATAACTCAAAAAGTTTGAGACCAACAAGAAAACATTGAACCTACACATGTATAGTACGAACAAGGAGAATAAAAAATGTTTTGCAATATCAAGCTCCTCGTTTACCACAAAGGACCTTGTAGAACTAGTAGGACATGCATGGAGCATGAAATCTTAGGATATGTTTTGACTCAAAGGTCATTAGTTGGCCATAGATGATGAGCCAACAACCTACCTAGAAGCTATTGCGGGACCAAAGTCTGAGAAATAGATTGAGGCATGGATCCAAGATGGAATCCATGCACACCAAGAAGGTATGACCTTTGGTGGATCCACCTAAAGGTGTAAAATGCATAAGGTTCAAGTGGGTCTTTAGTAGAAGACCAACATGGAATGTAATGTACAAACCTATAAGGACAGATTGGTCACAAAGGGTTCTGAACAAGTTCAAAGTGTTGAACATGACAAAATCTATTCACTAGTTGTGATGGCTAAACCCATGAAGATCATGCTTGCCATTACAAATTATTAATACTATGAGATTTAGAATATGGATGTTCAGACTGCATTCCTTAATGGGAATATTCAAGAGGATGTGTGCATGACACAACCTAAAAGGTTTTATAAATTCAAATAATAAAAATAAAGTCTATAAAGTACAAAGGTCAATCTATGGATTGAAGAAAACATCTTAGATATAATAACTTTGATTTATCAAGACAACCAAAGAGTTTAACTTTAGGAAAATTGAAGATGAAACTTGTGTTTTGAAAAGTTTATAGGAGCATATATGAATTCCACATATTGATGGGGAATGAGATCCTTATCCTGAAAATATTAACAACTTGACTGAGAAAGTACCTTCTTCATAAATGATTTAGGTAAAGCTTACTATATCTTTGGAATTAAGATCTATATAGATGGATCTAGAAAGCTATCTCACCTAAAAAGAGAAAATACATTGGCAAGATGTTGAAGGGTTTCAACATGCGGGACTCAAGGAGAGAAATTTTTTCCATGAAATTAGTCTCTCAAAATCCAGTGTCTTGATTCTTGTGACAAATGGGAAAGCATGAGTAAGATGCCATATTCATTTGCAATTGGATATGTCATGTACGCAATGTTATGTATTTATCCTATCATCTCACATGTATTCCACATGATGCATGTATCTTAGTCATATCTTGACCGACCAAAATCACACGTCCAAAAGGAGCAGATGTAGAGTAGTCCAACTCTTAAGTTTATAACATGTCACTCAGGACCCAATAACTATTATATGAGGTCTGATGTAGTAAATCAGGGTCGACCCATAGGGACAAGGAGTGGTAAGTGATAAGAATCTAGAACCTTGGCTTAGTTACACCAAGCAAGAGGGTAGATTAAGTTTGGCATTCCTTACGAAACGATGGTACTTCAATGAACAAATAAGTAAAAGAACTAAAACAAAACAAGAAAAAGACAAGAGGACAAGTAGAAACACAGAGTCATATACCAAGTATGGAAGGGAACCTGGATTGGGTTTCACAAGCTAAGATCTCTCACCAACATGCTATACTCACAACTATATACCATTACCAAGATTACAAGCAATCACCATATATGTCTATTTTCTCTTGTCTCGAGCTTAGGATAGATCTATATTATGTGGTTGTCTCTCTCTCTTGAGATGACAAACAATTAATCACACATATAATTATATGATCATTAGCTTAAACATTCCAATATTATAATGAATTCATACAACTCCATAACACTTAGATAAGGTTAGAACTACTCTTTCTAGGCACCAATAGTCAAAAATCACAAGATGGTAGCTAATCATACAAATGAAGAAATAAAAACAAGTGTGTTGAGATAACCATTGTTGGGAGCATATATATAATCAAATGGATGTAAATATGTATATGTTGGGAGAGCCTTAGTGGTTGGTCCCATCCCTAGAAATATGTTTACCACTCATGGTAATGATCAACATTACAAATTTATAAGTATAGTGAGACGTTAGAGAGAATGATGAAATGGAATGAAGTAGATGAAGCTAGATGAACAAATCTAGAGGAGAAGAAGGGGGATACACCGATTGTGACCACAAATGACCAAATCTAGAACACATCTCCTTCAGATCTGAATCTAGCATGGGTGCATAGGAACGACTAGTCCTTTTAAGTTATCGGCCAATGTTGATGGTGAACGTGTGGATCTGCTCTCTCCTCTGGGCCTTTGTCTTTGGAGATCTAGGATCCATGGGATGGATGGATGGAGGCTATGTGGTGCGGCAACACTTCATCATCTCCCACACATCATCACATCTTTCTTTGACGAAGTGGATCTTTATTTATAGGTGCATGTAATTGACTTAAACATCATCAATCACAAATATGACGACCCATCAATGATCGCCAAAGATTTGATCTTTGTCGGTCTCTAAGATGTGACGACTGCTGAGAGTGTTCAACTCTTGTGGTTACTGAGAATGACTAACAAGAGGGAGCATTGAAGAGGTTATCTTCATTGGTCATTGAGGTGACCTGTCCTTAGGTCATAGGGGCATCGAGATCAACGACGTCAGAGATGGCATAAGACCCATTAGTGGCTATTCGTGGTGAAGTTCGATGGTCTCTAAGAAATGCAAGTTTAGGGACTATTTGATTTGGTGCAAGTTCCATTGGTCTCCAAGGTTTTAGATCCTTGGAGGCCACTTGTTTGAAGTCTTGGTGACCTCTATGATGTGTATTCTATGAAAATATGATTTTTTTTGTAAGTTTAGGTAGCTACATCAAAACTTGTCAAAATGATTAAAGCTATCAAGAAAAAACATAACACTTAGATAAAATAGGCATTCAAATATCCACAAAAATGGATGTTATAAATTGTGCCAAATTTAGATTCTAGCATGTCCTCATGATAACAAGTAGAATTAAAACATCAAACAACATCAGAGGTCTTTATTTAGATTATTGTTTTTGAGTACGTGAAGAATATCATTACATCAACATTAAATCAAGACATATGAATCATGGATTGGTGTTGTCAACCCCAAGACTCTCTCTCTCTCTCACTCTCTCTCAGACTCAGAGTTGTGGTGAACATTCTACCTACTATGACCTTCTGAGGAAGCATTCTCCATCTTTATATGTTAATGACCCTTTCTCTATATGTACATGCCCAAGGTTCTGGTTGAGGTACCTTTCACATCCAACTTTATTTTTTAATATACTATCTACTGTGTTGGGGTAGGTTGAAGTTGTTATGCCCTTGCTTTTCTCATGTTTGCTCAACCATGTTTATTGTTGTAATGACGATATTACTTGATTGGGTTATGATGTAATGTTAGATGGTTGTGTGAGGTTCCTTTCGAAAGGTAGGTGTGTAAAAGTTTTGGCTTCCAATCTCCACGACTTATCATGACATATCTGCATTTTTATGTGCAGCAATACACAATCTGGGTGAAGATGTTTGTCATCTTACCAAGCAACACTCTCCTGATTTTATTCCACTCGGTTTTTATTCTTTCTCACAAGATTGGGAAGGATAGTATTTCAAGGAATTTTTAGGTCACCAAGCCTCTTTAGATCCCAAAGAGGAGGATTTTTGCACTAGAAGGGGTAGTTGTTTCCCCTTTATCAGGGTTATGTGCATTCCTTCAAGTACTTGGAGCCAAGTTGATCAAACAAGAGTGTGTTAGGATGAGTTATCATCACCTTGATGGTTTATCTTTGGGTAATAGATAACTCTTTACATTTTACATTATCTTGAGGTAAGACTGATGTTAAAACATTATCGCATTTGAATTTTGAGGTAATTAAGTTTCCCAATTCCTTCATTTCTGAAATAATTATGCTAAGAATTAGTTCAAAGACAAGAAAGTCTAAGAATGAATGAAATGACTAAATCTAGGAAAATTGGATCCCAAAATTGTGCATGTTGTATTTGGTTCAAAATATATTCGAAAATAATGCTCAAAATTTTCATGAAAAAAGGGGAGGGTAAAGTATGTTCAGTATATTGAAAATATGAGTTCTTTGTATTGTAAATTAAGGGGATTCCAAATCAAGTAGAGGAACAATTGAGAAGAGGGTACAAGAGATGAAACTTTCATGCCTATTTATGACTCCCCCAAAACTTATCATGCACTCCATCTGAAAGTGTAAAAGATAAAGGTTAAACATAAACGTTCTAGTTCTTCTATCCATTTATGGGCTCTAAGGTTGCCACATAGAACATAGTACCATCTCAATGTAGACACTCTGGAGCGCAAGGTACCACGCCTACTGCAAACTTTCTATCTTTACTTCATGCTCTGCTAAGGCTTTCATCTAGTAGAGGCAATAGAAAGCACTATTGTTTGACTGTTGTATCCGTTGATGACTGGTGTGGCTGTGTTTTTTTGAAGAGATAGTGAGGTTGTAATTGTATGCTCTGTCATGAGTTTGTATCATCTCAGTTATTGCATATGCACAAGCTTACAATTAGTACTCTGTGGCATTGTATGGTGTTGTTGCATACATGTATTTCTTCATATAGAACTCCACATCAGAACTTCTATAAAGGATTGTGGTATTTTCTTTTATATTTACTAGCCAAGAGCATCCAGTGATTATCGTACAAGATGGGTAAAAATATAAATTATGAAAGCAAAATTTATAGGCATTGTTGTATTATCTCCTTCTCGTCAAAGTCCTTGTTGCGAGTTATATCCTCTACTTGAATTAAGTAGGACATGTGTGTATTAGGCATTTTGTGTACTAGGAGAGATTAGTAGGTTATCATCACACTCACATCCATGTAGCCATTAGGACGTAGTGTGTCCTACAAATCATCCTTTAGGACACAAATACCTTCTCATTCAAAAATAACTTCCCCCAATTTGTCGTCTACTTTTAGGTTCTTCAGGATTATCTATAGTGCTTCTGTTGATAGGCCTTCACACCACCATCTGTCAAAGTCTGGGAAGCTGGCCTCTATCATCCCAACTAGACCTTCTATCCTTGTTTCTTATAGGTTTTCTTTTTGTATCTCACCTTCTGAATGGGTGGTTCTATTTGGTTCTTCAACATGTTCTGGAATTGTTGTGGGGGATGGAATTACTAGGGTTGACTGGGGTTAGGTTGCATTTTCTTTAGTCGCCCGCTCTTCTAGATTTCCTTGTTTTATTTTGTCCTCAACCTGCCATCCAACCATCCACCTAGTTGCTCACTTGGCTTCATTGGGGTCCTTCCACATAGTTTTCAACTACTCCCACCATGGCTAGTTTTTAGGTAGTGGCTCTCCTGAATGGACTCTATGAGGTACCACAACAGGGGGCATCATCAGGTCACTAAAGAACCAATAATCATAGATGATATCCATCACTTAAACACAATGAACAATCATAGATGATCTCCATCACATAAACACAATGCAGTCTAAGAAAGTCTGCATGTCATAGATCTTCAATGGGTATGCATTTATTGACTGCCTCAATCAGGCATAACACTAGGAAAGTGTGGTCTCCTAATCCCATTATTTTCTTGTGGGACGTTCTCATTGATAATGAAGTTCTTCATGTATGAGCTATCGTGGGATCCTACTTTCTAGATTGCATTGGAGATGAATTGGCACTTCCATAATTTCTCGTGCCTCCTTGTTCTTCAATACTAGCACTACAATAGCTGAAAATTATAATGTGTCGATCGTTGAGATTGACGAGTATCGACACCCAATGCTTAACAATTCTGATAAGTAAAGTGATGATTTAGGTTTCTGCCCTTGTAACAACATGTTCCATCTTCTTGACAGAATCTAAATCATATTTCTCTTCATACAACCACATTGGTAGGGTGGTTGTGTCATTGAAAATAGGTTGCACCTTTTCAACATGGAGGAATTCCTCTAGTAATGTTGCACAAAGAACCTTGAATAGTATTTTTTGTACTCATTCTCTATGCAAGAATATTCCTCTGAAGTACCCTCTGATCAAGGTCCTCCCTCAATTTTTGTATATGACATCTATACTAGGTAGATTGTCATATAGGACGTCCACCAGCACATGAACATCCCTACAAGAAACGTGTGACATTGCTGACATGTCCATTCCTATCAATTTGTAGGGCAACTGGGGAGGCATCGCCCCTATCAGTTCTGCTTCATACGGTGACCTCTTCTCTCTTGGTGCTGCCCCTAAAAAGAAAGACTCAAGGCCACCTTCATTTTCATTCGATGTTCCTTCTTTTATTGCTGTTGTTATCACTGGTTTTTCTGATGAAGGTGGTGTTGTTGTTGTTGTTACAACATCTTTTGATGGCCTTACCCCCTTTGTCAATGTCTCGGGCATTGCAACATCTAGGGAGGCGAGGGTGGCTGCCATCTTCCCATCATCTACCACATCATTTAGCATGTTATGATCAAGATCTTGTAGGTAGGCGTCATAGATGTTTAACTCATCTAGATACCTAGTAATAGTTGCATCATCATAAGACATGAACTTGCCCGTGCTAGTATCTCCCCGCCTTGGTTCTACTTCTCTTTCCTCTTTGGCATGCTGTTCTTTTGACTAACTTTCAAAAAATGGGTCTTCATCTATTGCTAAAGAGTTCAAATCAAATTGTTGCACTTGTGGCAACAATGTTTGTTGCAGATGCTTCTGCATGTTTCAGACGTTCTTCTTCCTAGAATAACTCTAGTATGGTCTCTACATGTAGACTTTGGGCTTCTTCAACTTTTTTTCCATCTTGGTTTGAGGGGATTGAGGACTCCTATAAGGGGGAAGGGCTGACGACTTGTTTTCTCAACTTCCTAATATGGTGCTCCTTCTGATACTTTTGCTCCTCTTCATAGGCTTTGATGAATTCTTCTCATTCTTTATGCATCTCATCCCTCTCTCTATGCATCTCATCCTTCTCCTTCCGAATCTCCACCATTTCTTTTGCCATATCTCAAACTATTTGCATCATTGAACATTGGTTGAGGAGGACATGATGGATGAACTTGGGAAGTGTTGTTGTCCTTTTGTCTATGTGTTATACCTATGATGTTAGTGCTTGTAGGCTAGAAGAAATAACTAGTGTGTTAGAAGAAGAGACATGCACTTTCTCAAGAATTGCATCAAACCAATGACCTAATTCCTTGTCAAAGTTAGGAGGCAGCTATTGTTCTTGTGAGGTTCTCAATGTTACGATTGTGCCTCAGTAATTGTTGATGGTGCCACCTCCCTTACATGTTGTTGAGGTGGAGCTAGTTTCTCTAGCTCCATTGGTTGACCTACTTGTTCCTCCTTTAGCTGCACTATAGAGGTAGGATCCTTTTCTAGCTTCTCAGCCTCTTTCTCTTTCTCCTATGCATCGTCTAAAGGCCTTGGGTGGTCATTTTTCTTTGTAACGGATGCTTCTAGCATTGTTTTTTCTTTGATGAGGATGGTGGGGCGATACGGGCAGCATCAAAACCTTCATCATGAAGGGAATCTTATTCTATTGAGATTGGCAATTTTGCACCTTGTACCACACTTGGTTTTTGTTGAGTCTGTTAGGAGATGACACTGGTGTCTTGGAGACAGCCTTGCAGACCTTGATAGGTAGTTTCATCCTCTTTCCGACCCTATTTGTTCTGTTGCTTGTTATGTTTCTTCTTCTTGTAGGATGACAGAGAGTGAGGGTGGGTCTATAGCTCTCATGATGTTACTAGAATTCATCTTGTCGATTTTGTCTATAGTTGGCCTTGCCTTAAGAGTGTCATAATGGTTGACTTTAGGGACAGGGAGCAACATATTAGACTTAACCTTCTTCTAGTAAAATTTTCTTCCCTTCAGTGCAACTATGCCAACAATCACTAGGTATTTGCAGCCTACCGTGGTGTATCCTTGAATCACCTTGTACTATCCCAACTCTTCCAAGTCGATGAAGTAGGATACAATAAGTGTGAATTGGCCTCCCACACAGTAGTCCTTTGTCTATTGCTTGTTTTCTTGCCTACTCCTATGGTTAGCTTGTCAATAAGAAACCTCCCAATGTTGATGGGTCATTTCTCCACCATGGACCAAATAAAAAAAAGGTCCCCTCTAGACATGTTTCCTATTTCAGATAATGCAAACATCGTGTTTAGAATGATTTTATGGATCACTCTAATGAAACAAGAGGTGATTAGTGTCACCTTGTATTTCCCTAGGTTGTTCTAGGCTTCTCCTACTGGTCTTTCCCATGTTTTGTTGTTGCTAAATCCAATTGCATCTTTATCACTTATTCCTTTTGTACAAACCTTAGCTTTATCCCTTATATTAGTCAATATCCCACTCAAGATGTTTTCTTTTACATAATAGTCTTTGCCTCCCATCCGGTCTTGTATCTTGAACTCCCCTCCTACCTCATATTTTTATTTTTCTATGATAGGTCTCTTTATAAGTGAAGACATGCACTTGGATATGAGGTTTGTATAAGAACGTTGGGACACCATGCAGACAACTTATAAGTTTTCCCCCCGAGGAATTCCACAACTCCATCATAGAGCCCAAACTCTATGAAGTCATGATTGTCCATATATCTTGCCGGTTTGAATGTCTTTGTTCTCAAGAACATGTTGTACTTTGTCTGGTGTTCCTAGTCTTAAGCTTTCGACACGACCTCATTCTCCTCAGTTTTTTATGCTTGATTCTTGCATGCATCAGTGGATTCTGGCATCTTGTTTGCTATTGAGTCTACTGGCATGCTCATCGTCTCTACTCCTCTGGTCCGTGTCCTTGCTTTCACAACCACCTTCTTCTTCTTTGTTGTTGGTGCATCCATACTTGATCCTGACCCCTTTCACTTTCCTTTCATCCTTGTTCCTTCTTGAGACAACATGTATTTAGATGTATTGGTCACTACAGTTCCTTGTGACTCATCTTCAGCCTCGTGGGATTCGTGCCCAAGTAGGACTTCATTTTTTTTGTTCAACAGTAGTTGTATCTTTTTCTTCTCAGTCATGTTGGGATGCTCATCCATGAACTTGTCAATCTTTTGGATTGCATTTTCTAATTCTAACAGTGAAGTGGCATTTTTGTATAGAGAATTAGAGGTTGTTTCTGGCATACTATAGTTTGATAGAATTCCATCTATTTGTTGAATAAGACTTGTCCTACTCTACTCACTACAATAAGGGATACAGTGAGAAGAGGATAGAGAGAAGTAGGTAATAGATTTAAACATGCTAACAATTCTTGGCATTTTTTGAGATCTCAATAATCTCAATAGTCTCTGAGATAGTTAGCAATTCTTGGCGGTCTCTAATATTACTAAAACCTCAACGGTCACCAAGATATTAGAGTGTTCATTGGTCACAAAAAATTATTGGATGTTGGTGATCGATGCAAAAGTTGTAAAAGTGGTCACTAAAATTAAGACCTATGGTGGTCACCAAGAGGTCTCAACCATCGTCAAGAAATATTAGCAGTCACCACATCTAGGGTATGAGTAGTCGTTGAGAAAATTTTCCATACAATCACCAAGAACTTGAAATGACTGACATTTAGGGTCGCCAAAGCTCAAAAATCACTAGTTCTTGTGAGACTAGAGATGGTCTATGATCATGTGTAAAACATGTATTTGCCTCCTCAGTGGAGAATAGGGTTTGAAACCCTAAATCGTGGGCATGAGAGGTGAAAAGGGGGGATCAATGGCAAGTTTTAACAATGAGAAGGAGAGGTTGAAGGTAGAGAATGACGAAAAAAGTTGATTAATCTAATGGGTTTACCATCTGTTGGTTGAAGAATGGGGCTTGAAAGGTATGAGAGTTCGGCGACAGTTGACGATGTTGTGGTTGGCTTGGATGGTATTAGCGGCGGTTGAGAGTTCACCAATGGTAGGGCTCTACCTTCTCATTTCCATCAGTTGAGGGTTCACGGTGCTTCAGTCCTCTTAGAATTTTGCTAGGGCTTCTCTACTTGAAGTCATTTTAGGGAGAGTCAAACACATGAACCTGTCGTTTTTATACTTTTTAAGCAGTCTCGGTTGTCGTGAAGACTGGGGAAACCCCCATCAGTCGCTAAAGAGCATTGGTGAGGGTTTTCCAAATTAATGGTTACCATGTTTCTAACAATCTAAGTGGACGCTTAACACTTCAATCCTTAGCTTCTGATAAAATTTTTAATCCTCAATGACCAATAAGTCTAGATTACACCTCTAGGATTGAAGTATTTTTGGGTATTTTATTTTCTCACTTTTATTATACACACACACTTAGAGATTAAGGAACAAAGAAATATGTCCAAAACTTGAGACTAAAGTCTAGAGGATCAATAATGCTTAAAGATTAAGGGAACATGTAAGAAAACTTTAATTTTATTCTATGTCCAGTAGAAATTATGAAACAAGGTAGAAATTCCCAAAAGCTAAGATTCAAATAAGTAAATTCTAATTACTAGAAATCTGAGTAAGCTAAAGCTAAGCTATAAATAAGAAATTATCTAGAGTCCAATAAAAGAAGGGAAAGACTTGCAAGTGAAAGAAAGCTGAGTAATCCTTGGGTTTCCTCCCAAGAAGAGATAGTTTATAGTCTTTAGCTTGACACCTAGCTTGTATTTTCACATTCCTTTTGATGTTGTTTAATGGGGTTCTTCCAGTTGGTCTGGGGTTCATTTACCTTGTAGGGTTCCTGCCTTTTTGATACAAATTTCCATCATTCCTGACAGGTATATCTTGGCTACTATAAAGGGGCCAAACCACCTTAACTTTAACTTTCTAAGAAACAATCTATCTCTTGAGTTTAAGAGACAAACTTTATCCCCTTCAAAAACATCCTTTCTCTTCAGGTGGGCATCATGCAACACCTTGGTCCTTTGTTTGTAGATCCTTGCATTTTTATGTGCATGAAGTCTGAGCTCCTCTAATTCATGTAGTTGTAAAAACCTTTTCTTCCCTACTAACTTTTGATACATGTTAAAAACTTGATTGCCTAGAATGCCTTGTGTTTGGGTTCAATAGGTAGGTGACATGCTTTTTAGTATATCAGTCTGTATAGGGTGATTCCTATAGGGGTCTTATAGGTTGTGTGATTTTCCCAAAAGGCATCATCCAACTTGATGTTCCAATCCTTTTTAGTTTTCCCAACTATTTTCTTGAAAATTTACTTTATATGTCTGTTGGACACCTCCACTTGACCAGATGACTGAGGGTGCTAGGGTATGGCAACCTTACATGTTACTCCATATATCTTAAGCAGGGATGCAAACTGTCTTTCAAAGAAATGGGATCCCCAGTCACTGGTGATGGTGCACAAGTCTCCAAACCTCAGGAAGATAATATCTACAAACATCTTGGTTACATATTTCACATCACATGATGATTTAGCTATTTCTTCCACCCACTTCTATATATAGTCCACATCCACTATTATATATTGATTGCCTCTAGAAGATGGAAATGACCCCATGTAGTCTATCCCCCATTAGTTGAAGATTTCTACTTATATCCAATCTGACATCATCATCTTGTTCCTTCTTGAAATGTTCCCTATAAATTGTCACTCCTTACAAGTTTTCAAAAAGGATAGGGCATCCTTGAACAGAGTCTGCTAGTAAAGCCAGACTATATGATTTTTTCCATAGTCTTGTCTCTGCCTAGATGACATTTGTAAGGTGAAGAGTGACATTACTTAAGAATCTGAGGCTTTTCCCCCTTTGGTATACAATGATGATGAAAATTCTCGATGCATCCTTGAATAAGAGGGGGTCATCCTAATAATAATTCTTTAGATATGAGAATAAATTAACCTTTCCATTATTTGTGAACTCAGGTGGCAATTTGTGACAAGCTAGATAGTTAAATATGTCAACAAACCACAGTACCTTCATCTCAACATTCTTGGCCATCATAAGTGCCTCATTAGGGTAGTTATTATAGACTGGCAGTGTAACACCCCATCAACAAAAAAACACGATTACATGCTAACCAGCAGATTACCGAAAATCATGGGAAATTAAAACTGATTTACAAGAAGCACCACAAGATGAAGCATATTACATATGAGCCAACACTTTTCATTTCATAACATCTTTTCAGGGTGCTACAACATAATTTCCCATCATCTCATTACATGAAATAACTATTTTACATGCTGCTTTACATCCAGGTACATAAACCGAAAATTGTACATTGATCATTACGCAAGAAATATCGAAAAGCTTCCCTAAGACCTCAGTGTACAAGGATGACACATAGGACTCTACAACTAGACACAATCTATTCCACCAGGTACGATACCTCTACATATCATCCGTAGTCATATGATCTTCATCTCGCCAGGCACGTCCACCTAAAAAGGGTTATTAACCAGCGGGGTGAGACACACAGTCCCAGTGAGAAACATAACCCTCTACCAAACTTTATAATGATCACAAATAACTGGTATAAGCAGATTATACAAGCAACTTATTGAGAAAAGCTAACTTTATTAACATTCTTACCAAACTATCCAGGAGGCATATAACAGGCATTATTTATGGAACATGATTGACAAGATAAGCTGAATAAGAACTCATCACAAATAACCTGCAAGATATAACTAGTGCAACTATACATGCAAGGCCTCAACCAATGTTCTGTGTTTTGCCTTAAGAAATATATTCTATACAGCTGGATTACGATTTATTATGCCCTGAGGAAGCAAGCCGTCCCTCTCAAATCCAACCTTCGGCTACGAAGCCCAAAACTGGTGCCATACAAGGTCATTGGGAGAGCCGGACTCCATGACCTCACCTCTTCGTGGTCAGTGCACAACAATCAAGAAGTAGGATTGCAATCTCTTGCTTAAGTGGCCTCAGGCACAAGGTCAGTCCTGCAGGATGCCCTTTTCATCATTAGCCACATGCCTATTCACCGTGCTCCTGAGCCATGAACACATTCATGATCCTTCACACTGAGCCATGGGCCTGATCACCATGCTCTTATATACATCTTGAGTCCATAACCACAGTTTCACTCTGATCCTCCTATTTTTAGCTAGGAGAAACCTCGCATATTCAACAATATGCGCTCCGGGTTAACCCACAGGAGAACCTATTTCACCATCACCTAATTACTGACGATGATGCATCTAATGGCTAGGGCAAACCACATGAATGGTTCCACTCGTCATTAATTAATACATTTTAAGCGGATTGCAAGATTCAACCAAGTTATGTAACATGTAAACTAAAACACAAGTAAACAACATAGATCTCATTGTCAGGTGTTACATTGTCACTCTCATTTTTCAAAGACAACATTACATGTTACCAGTTGGCCTCTTTCCAATCATCAAGATCCATCTCAAGGATCAACATCACTGGGACTCAATCCCATCATCACAGAATTCCACTGCCTCTCAAGGCTTACATCATCACCATGGGATAGCAATCCCTTCTCTCAACATCAGAGGATAACACAACAACTTGGCACTCAGCCTTTATTAGGTCCACAGACCTTCCACATCATACTGGTGATACATGTTATCTCATCAACAAGGATTATCACCATTGAGTGTTATACAGAACACATATTCCTCATAACTCTTACTTGGCTATGAATTCATTGGATACACCTGCATGGTTAGTATACATATTGAGAGAGATAACTGAATCTCCAGACATAGGTCTTTATGATTATCATGCGATTAGGATTGAAGGTACATGATTGGATCAACATCCATGATTATAACTACATGACGCACAAAGTTGTGTCTTGTAAATAAATTACATTTTTGTAATCAAACCATGAGCATTCACTATGCCCTATATCTAATGGACATAATCATGTATCTAATCTTCTCACTTAGCACCAACTTTAGGTCTCAAACTTATCATGATTATCATATCATTAAGATTAAGGTTTATAGGATTGGAACAATCATCCATTATTATGAATACATCAAGCATAAGTCATAGATGGTGTATTAAGAAATACACATTATTGTTACCATACCATGGGTATCCATCATACCCTACATCTTGTATCATCATGCATGCCATCCCTCAGGATTCATCTTTGGGGATCATACAACCATGATCTACCACCAAACATTATCAAAGGTTCACCTATCATCAAATATAGGTAACCACCAGACTAACGTCCACAACCTATTTGTCATGTCTTATCATTATGATCAAATATACATGCTCAAGGTAACAAGGTATTACATTGATGTTATGCATCTCAAGATAACTTTAAGGGTTATCGGGTTAGGGCACAACCCTTACTAGAAGTGTCACCTATCCTCATCAATACTAGGCAGTGACCACAAACCCTCACTAAAGGGGTATCGGGTAGGGTACCAATCCTCACCCAAGATTGTCAGCTACAAGCATGACAAGCAATCCATGAAAAAAGGAAGGGTATCATGTAACTAGGGCTACAAGATATATCTTGCATCCATGTGCGTGGTGGTATCAGGTAACTGGGTACAAGGGGTGTATCGTGCAGCACATGCGCATCACATATCTCCCAAAACAATATCACCCATTAGGTTTAGGGTTTGATGATGGGCAACCCTCAACTCTCTATAACCTAAGGCCATATCGGCCAAGGCCATGATGCCTAAGGTAGTCTATCGCTCAACTAGAGTTTGGGACCCTGTAACGATCAAGGTGTCATATCGTCCATCCTTCAACTTGTATCGTCCAAGATCTTGTATCGCCCAAGCTCAACACATGTATAGGCCAAGCCTTCAACTCAACATCCAACCAATCTATCAAGCACATATTTATTCTGGGTATCATATCCCCATATAGGGTATCGGCCAAGCACTTAACCCTTGTGTTGCCCAAGCTAACATATACATTACATGCTTATCTGAGTTTAGGGCTGATGATATCGGCCAAGACCTCTATAGGTGTGTGTTGTGTAAGCAAGGGTGTCGGGTTATGTCCTTTACCAAGGCATATCAGGCAAGGATACTGGTATCATTCAAAATCTTAACCAAGAGTAAGGATCTCATCCAATGTATCGTCCAAAGACATATCACCCATCTCATCATAATGGCCAACCCATCATATCGGTATCGATTTAAGTACAAGAACCAATATGTGCACATATGAAGAGTGAACATAATAGAGATGGTTAAGAGTTATGTAACCCACCTTAAGATGATCTCCATGAAAGGAATAAAGCTTCCTGATCCAAGCAGCAAACCCACATTACTCTCCATGGAAACCATCCATCTGAAGCTCTAAGCTTGTCTTCGGCTCCATCATCATCACCTCAAGAAACAAAAGAAGAAGAAGAAGATACCATGGTTATGTATAGCTCAAGAAGAAGAAAAGAGGGGGAGATAACCACGACCTTGCCTACTCACATATGGGCCCATCCATGGCCGAGAGGAGAAGAAGAAGATGAAGAATAAACCACAAGTAAAAGCTAGCAAAGAAGCATGACTCACCAAGGTCGGGTCTTGAGCAACGAGTCTCTATGGCCAAGGAGCTCGCCCTCCTAAGCTCCATGGGAGTCTTCCTTAAGCTCCCAAGCTCCCTTACTCCTCCAAACAAGAAGGGGAAGGAAGGTGAACAAAAAGGATCACTTGGTCAAGGAGGAAGGGAGTTATATACACCAAGGAAGAGAGAGGTAGCAAGGGAGAGGTGTCATAACCACATAAACCAAGGTGCCACTTGCTCTTGCACTTAACACCACTTGTTGTCAGCCTAGAAGCTCATGCACGGCCTGGTGATACACTCTAGAATGTGTATCGTGCAGCTGGGCAGCTGCCATGGTGATACACCCTTTTGGGCGACACACCTTCAAGCCCTAGCTGATACACTAAAGGACAAGGTAGCATATGTGACACATATATGGTATGAAGGTCATATAGAGATGTTACTCCTCAACTATCATCCAAACAAGGCGCCCCAACCTCCATCCTCATTCTAGGTGATGCCAAATAGAAGAAAGAAGACTCTAGAGCTGATAAATTGCATATTGACCCTCCATTTTGGGTAATTTGCAATTTACATCAAAACTAGCAAAGAAAGCACAAACATCAACCAACCAAGCTCAAACTTGGAACATAGGTCCACCAAAAGGCGCCCCTCAACATAATTCTCTTTCTAATGATGCTAGATAACTAAAATCTTGCTCTACATGTGACATATTGCAATATAACCCCCTTACTTTGGGTAAATTGCACTCTGGTCCAAAACAAGCAAACATTGCTCAAACAACATCCAAACGGGTCCAAACTGGAAACATGAGCTTGCCAAATGATATCAAAACATCTTAAGAGATTAGATTAAGGTTCTAAGAATCTTTCATAAGAACAACAAAGTGGGTTAGCCTAAAACTTGGGTCAGGGTCCTTACAAGTCATAAACCCCTAACAAGGATTTCATCCTCGAAATCCCAAGCGGAAAGAAGACGAGTGTTACTTACACGTCACATCATACATCTCCACAAAGCTCCTAGGTGTCACAGATCCATGACCAACATATTGGATCTTCCCCTAGAGCCAACACATGGTTTCTTAGTACTGGTTACAGACTCAACTCTTCGTCTCATCGTCCTTTGTCTGGTAACACTCTTTAGATACTGGAACGTCGCCTACAACTTGTAACACTCAGGTATCAGTTCTTTTTTCTAATATATTCCCTTCCTCGTTACGTTCCTACTGTGCTACTCTGATCTCACAAGCTTGTCACTTAAGCTTCGCATAACCTATATCACTATCCTTCTGCTATATATATTCCAACTGTTCCATCTCCTTCCATAAAGGACATCTTAGTCCAAGGAAGATCTATCTCATAAGAGGTTATCACCAGATACATACTCTACAGAAAACATGTATGCACATGACAAGGCTCATAAGGCACATCGCTATGTATCGTTTAAGACTTATCACAAAAGGATCTAAATATCTTGGTTATCAGCAACCACATCACCTTGGTTTCAAGATTGCCATGTCTTCCTGTCGGCTCCCAAAGGTATATCAAGCACCAATTCGGATGGTGACAAATATGCACTATCTTAACTGATCTGGATAGGATTCACAAACCTCGTTCATTGATCTCTTCCTGAGGCACATTTTACTGGAGACCTAGCTAGGAGTATTCCAAGGAATCAAGCTTAACTTGATGAACCTTTTTTCCCAAAATGACCTATCCTTAGTTCCTTTCCTTGGGTGCACACCTTCCGATGTCACGTTTATGAAGAGCAATAAACCCTAACAGGTGATAGCCATACTATGAACACTTAGCCAGGTTGAATCCAAAGCCAACTTCTCCATTTGAGACCACTTCACACCTTTCCAAGGATATCCATTTCTGGGATTATCTCGATCCTCTATATGTCAAGTGGAAAGTGATTCGCTTGACTATCAAGTCCAGGAAAAGTAGGGATACGAGAAGGATATACCTCATCCTGCACAACCAGGTCATCAACAAGGTGCTCGACAATAGGCTATCTCTCTCTCCTGACTAATAGGAAGGAAACATCTTCCAAACGTACTACAAGCGCTCAAAGGAGGGTACACCCTGAACTGGATCAACTGGAGAAGATTAGAGGCAAGAAGAAGAAAAAGTAGAATGATGTGACTCCATTCAACCTGCTAGCACACCTTGGTCATCTCACCGTTTCTCGTCAGCTCATGCCTTGAGATCTAATTGTTGCCTTTGCCATCTACTACCTGGTTAAACTATCCAGTCCTCACTTCCTTATCCTTATCAGCGTTCCTCTGTGATGCTGAGCTACTGCCTCGAGGGTCACCACATAGATCCAAATTCCAAAACAAGCTTCAAGCTTGTGGGTTCAAGGTCAAGGATGATATATCAGGATAGTTCACTACCATACCTTCACGATCTAGGCATCTTGATTCTCAACCCTTTACCAGAAGGCATGTTCCCATGTTCCCATATGCTTGGCACTTCTCATATACTAGTTTCCCTTACCTTGGTTTCCATCTCTTGAGTCAAAACATATAACTTCCAGTATTGCCTTCATAGTCTACTGTTTCAACTGGTTCAAAACATGTCAAGCGGATCCTACCATCATCATCTATCACAGATATCTCTATCTTGGAAGCTAAAGTCCAAGATCAACTGATACTTTTCAAAGTATCCAACCAGAGATCACTCCAAAAGCATACATATCAAGTGACACCGGGTCCACTTGACTATCACTTCCTTGAAAGGAAGGAAAAAACTCCTCCAAACACCCCAACAACACCTATGGTTTCATATCAAAGGGGAGGATATTATCACTTTCTTTGATCCTTACATGAGCTTTCAACTGTTTGTGCATCGTTAAACCTTGTTCCCTCTGGTTTTATCCTGTTTCTTCTATGTTTCCTTGCACTCAGCACATGAATCATCAAAACCATTACATGTTGTTACTCTTTTTCTCTTGTTGTCGTTTCATCATATTCATGATTATATCAAAATTTTGTTTTCTTTTTGTGAAAAAAGATCGTTACTCTTCACATATTCTTTATTTAACGGGGATCATCTCCCTTGTTCTATTTTTCTTATCACAAATTTGCACTTTATACTTTCTCATTTATGCTTATGTTTATTGGTTGGTCTGAGATTATCTCAGGTTCCATCTTATTTACTCATCACTTGTTCTTCTCTTTCCTCTAACTTTATCTTTGTATTTTCTTCATCTTGTGTGAGTTTTACGCTCTTACTTACCTTGTGATCACAGGTTAATCTATCTTTTGTCATGTATATCTCTTGAGATTACAATTTCAGAACTTATCTCATCATATTCTTATACAGATTTAGGTTTCATAGAACCATTACTTCCTCTTTTGATTATCAAGCATCAATGTATTAAGAGGTTATGGTGCATTCATTAACTTTCTTTATAACAAGATGAAGGTATTAGCATCATATTCCTGATTTGTTATGCTCTTCATATTGCACCAGAATGACTACTTGATCAGAGTAATCAAGGATGAAACAATCTAATGATCCATACTTAACTTTTTCTTCAATATTTGAATACCTCGCCAGGGCATCAAGTAATGAGATTAGGTAGTATGCACCATATTTTATTTCACAGTCCAACCTTAGACACCATCTTAATCCTAGTCCTAGTGTCCCTGTAGACTCAGCGAACCTAGAGCTCTGATACCAAACATGGTAACACCCCATCCACAACAAAACACGATTACATGCTAACCAGCGGATTATCGAAAATCACGGGAAATTAAAATTGATTTACAACAAGCACCACAAGATGAAGCATATTACATCTGAGCCAACACTTTTCATTTCATAACATCTTTTTTGGGTGCTACAACGTAATTTCCCATCATCTCATTACATGAAATAACTATTTCACATGCTCCTTTACATCAAGGTATATAAACTGAAAACTGTACATTGATCATTATGCTAGAAACATCGAAAAGCTTCCCCAAGACCTGAGTGTATAGGGACGACACATAGGACTCTACTACTAGACACAATCTATTCCACCAAGTATGATACCTCTACATATCATCTATAGTCATATGATCTTCATCTCACCAGGCATGTCCACCTAAAAATGGTTACTAACCAGCAGGGTGAGACACACAGTCCCAGCGAGAAACATAACCCTCTACCAAACTTTATAATGATTAGAAATAACTGGTATAAGCAGATTATAGGAGAAACATACTGAGCAAAGCTAACTTTATTAACATTCTTACCAAACTATCCAGGAGGCATATAACATACATTTTTTATGGAACATGATTGACAAGATAAGCTTTATAAGAATTCATCACAAATAACCTACAAGATATAACTAGTGCAACTATACATGCAAGGCCTCAACCAATGTTCTGTGTTTTGCCTAATGCAATATATTCTATACGGCTGGATTACGATTTATTATGCCCTGAGGAAGTGAGTCGTCCCGCTCAAATCCAACCTTCAGTTGCAAAGCCCAAAACCGGTGCCATACAAGGTTATTGGGAGAGTCGAACTCCATGACCTCACCTCTTCATGGTCAGTGCACAATAATCAACAAGCAGGACCACAATCTCTTGCTTAAGTGGCCTCAGGCACAGGGTCAGTCTCGTAGGTTGCCCTTTTCATCATGAGCCACATGCCTATTCACCATGCTCCTGAGCCATGAACGCATTCATGCTCCTTCACACCGAGCCATGGGGCTGATCACCATGCTCTTATACACATCTTGAGTCCACAACCGCAGTTGCACTCTGATCCTCCTATTTTCGGCTAGGAGAAACCTCACATATTCAACAATATGCACTCCGAGTTAACCCGCAGGAGAACCCATTTCCACATCATCTAATTACTAACGATGATGGATCTACGACCAGGGCAAACTACATGAAAGGTTCCACTCATCATTAATTAATACATTTTAAGTGGATTGCAAGATTCAACCCAGTTATGTAACATGTAAACTAAAACACAAGTAAACAACAAAGATATCATTGTCAGGTGTTACATTGTCATTCTTATTTTTCAAAGCCAACATTACATGTTACCACTTGGCCTTTTACCAATCATCAAGATCCATCTCAAGGATCAACATAAATAGGACTCAATCCCATCAGCACATAATTCCACTGCCTCTCAAGGCTTACATCATCACCATGGGATAGCAATCCCTTCTCTCAACATCAGAGGATAACACATCAACTTGGCACTCAACATTTATCAGGTCCATAGTGTTGGGTTTTAGGGGAGACAAACAAGGTAGCGGAAGGAAAAAATTTCTTCTCCCAAACCCAGAATAAAGGAATCGCATCAATGTCTATACAATAGGAAGGATGGTTTGTAGAGGCGTACCTTGTCCCGATGCTTGCTCAGCGATGATACCTCACGGATTGCGCGGTCTTCACCTCCTATCTTGGACGGTGTCTGTGCAGCTCCTGGTCTCACTGGGACTGTCAGGATTGACAATTGTCCTTCGAGCGGCAGAAGTCTCCCGCCTCTAAAGTAGTCCACACGGACCACCTAGAACTACGATCTCCTTGTCACATAAGGAATCGAAAGGAGTCACACCCTCCTATCAGCGTACTAGTCACCAACACACTCTCCTACAACCAGTTGCTTTTCTGCAATTGTCTTTCCCTTGTTGTGCCTCCCTTATCGGGTAGAACTTGCTCGTGCTCTCTCAGTTACCACAACCAGAGAGAACGATAACTTTGTAGAGCAACTAGTGTTCTGAGTTGTACTCTTTGAGAAGCCCAAATACCCCTATATATAGTAGGGTCATGGGACATGGTTCTCTACCCTGGGCAATGCGGGATTAAATAAGAGTAGAAGGGTTCGAGATTTTCCACAAAACAACCAACTACACCACCAAGACTAATTGTTTCAAGATTGAAACGGTCGGTTGGGGAGGTGAGCTGATCGGTTCACCACCTAAACCCATCGTTTGGGGCCCTAAGCCGATCAGTTCATGCCTGATCTGATTGGATCATACCTGAGTTGATCAGTTCGTGGCCCTGATCCAACTCAAATTGACTTTCATATTTGTTTCTGATTAATCTAATATTAATCCTTATCCAAATTGAATTTGTATAAGTGAAACAAATTGTATTTGCAAAATAGTGTTCGGACTTTCCAAACGATCTCAGTTGGACCAGTTGAGCCGATCGGTTCAACCCTTGAACCAGTCAGTTCACCCTGTGCTGAGCCAATTGGTTCATCACATGAGCCGATCAGTTGGGGCATCAGACTTGTGCAAATAAGTCAATTGCAGTTTCAATCAATCTGATACTCCAATCAATGAGTCCAAAACCTTCAACACTATGATACTGAGCTATCAATTGATTGAGTGTTTAATTGAACTACTAAACTCCTTTAGTAATCAATCTAAACATCGTTTGTGGATAAACTCCTCTTCCATGTTAAATCCTATGTGTGTGACCCTACATGTCCATTTCATGTTGGTAGTGAAAGTCCATAACACTTATGGCTTCACAAGCAAAGAGCGGTGCCTAGTCACTCATCAGATCTACCCAAGTGAAAAGAAAAGTTGGAGAACAACTTTCAATCCTACAATCTGTGAATGGTGTTACAGTGAATGTATAATTATTTTGTCACTGATATCCCGAATGAACTCAAGGCATGGAACAATCATCTTGTCAACGTTCATTCACTTTCTTTATCTCATAGTAGATTGGAGGAGATATGTATGACATCAATATCACATACTAATTCACACATGTGTGCACACTTATCTCAATCCCACTCATCAAGTGGCCATGGATATCAAACTCCCTTAGGAGGGACAAATCCCATATCTATCACTCACCCCTCAAAAGCCCCATGTGTCAAAGCCACCCAATCATCACCTTTATAACAACCCATGTTTCAGGACTGCGTTTGATGATGTCAAAGTGTACCCAACGACATGTGTTGAGTGTAGTAATTTCAGGTCAAAGAATCACACTCTCCACCATCACTGTGAGAACTAACTGTGACTACCATGTCATGGTTCCATGTGTCAAACTCACAGTGGGTCTGTCTGGTACACTTGTTCTCTAACAAGTACCTATGTGTTTGGTTTGATATCTCCATATCATGACTAATGAGATTCTGTCACCAACCAACACCACAATCTAGTCTTGTATGTCATTGTTGTCTATCTACCTTCCATAATGACATCCAACTAGGGACATAATAATAATGTACAAACACTTAGCATCCGTATGATCTCATCATTCAGGTCCTCAACATGAAAGCATACGTCATTAAGTGATGTCATTCTCTAGACATTCAATATGTTCTATCATTATCTCATATGACTGAAGCAGAAAGAATTGGAAGCTTGCCTTTGATCTTGATCAAATCAATCTTAATGTATCCCACCAATCATCCCATGATTGGCTCTCAGGGCATACATACCAATAGACTCCCACTTGCACTGCGATCTAATCACCCTTGAATCATATTCTTAGTGATCTTCAAACATGTCCCACATGTTACAGTGCTCTAATGCTAGCATAGTGAGTTATGGCAACACTTTGTGAAAGTCGGTATTAACTACATGTCTCTCATCTCTTCGTTGTACGTCATATGTATGATATGGAGTTGTCATAATATGAAATCTAGTATTCCTTTACTAACCTTTAGCCACATTGCATGACCAATTTGTACTAACTTGTCATCAATGACCCGAATAACTATAAGTTCATCTCTACAAACTCCTAGATCCATATAGTATCCAATGTTGTTCTTTAACAAACGGATACTCAACATTTCCTTTTAAAACAACTTTATTGGAACGTTCACATTATTCAATAAACATTCACTTTTATATATATATTTTTCGATTAATTTTCTATCCTTTTCAGAAGTTCGCATCAATGTAACTCTTTTACAATGAACCCTTCCTTACTTCCATAGAGCTAGTACTTCTCAAGAACTTATGGTATTCCAATAACCCTTACTGGAACTAGACAGACATCCACTCGTCACGTCCCACATACGAGTAATCAAGATGAGCATATCATATTGTCATGTCCTACATACAAGATGATAAATGTTACAACCCCACCTTCCAATAACCCTCAATTAAGGGAGACCGAGAGGTTGAAGCCGCACCCATAAAATTCCGGATCAAAGGTTCAACATATAACCAATAACAATTATTAAATTCTAACAGACTATACTGGAAATGGTAATAAAATTTTTCTTTATCATACCTTTGAAAAGTTGGGAGTACTAAACTTCTAACCACAGATGAACTACTCTAACTAGTTCCTCCTTGTTCTTTGATTCTTGAATTCACAATGTGTCACCTTACTGTTTTGTGCTTTGGATTATGTACCTAAATCGCCGACAAACAAAACAACGGTCAGTCGGTATGTGGAGGAAACAATAATCAAGCAATTATGCTAACAATGTAATCAAGCAATTAATCTTTTTAACAATCAAGATTATGTTTTAAGCCATACATCTCAATCCATACATATTCCCAACTCTGTGAGTTCCTGCAGTGAACTTTCATTATACCTCTGTAAAGGTAGAGTCGCATGGCACTACTCCAGGTAGCCCAATATCTAACTCAATGTGACCTGATGGTCCTACCACAAGGGTAGCCATGTACTAAGTCAAACACAGACCTGATGACCTCTCCAATAGGCAGCCATGTACTAGGTCTTCTCATGACCTGATGGTCCTACCCATTAGATAGCCATGTACTAGGTCAGACCTGATGACCTCTCCAATAGGCAGCCATGTACTAGATCTCTTCAGACCTGATGGTCCTACCCATTAGATAGCCATGTACTAGGTCATACACAGAGGGAACCAGGATCTGAGCATGTAGGCATATACATTTTGTGATAATCATAGTCACTTTATAGTTGCATGAAATAAATAGACATTCAACAGTTATTTCAAGCAACCGATAAATCCTTCGGAAATCGCCGGGAAACTAAAGCGATTATTCATAAGCGTAACCACATACCTTTAACTGCACTTTTCAATATAATAACCCAATCAACAAGCAATGAGGAAGAGAAATAAAAGTACCAATTCATTTTATTAATACTTATCCAATTTCATCATTCAAATTAGGATTCCAATTCCATAATTAGGGTTTCTTCTAGAAATTAGGGTTTTACTTCTTCTTTCATCATTATCATCCTTGATTTATCACTCTTCATAAAAATCCTAATTTCTCATTGAATTTCCTTTATTAGACAACTAATTTACTTATTTCATAAAAATATGGTTTTTATCTCTCTTTATCCCAAATTAGGGTTCTCTTGCAAATTAACCTTCTTTTAATCATTATAATTCCAAGTTAAGCATTTTTGCTACCATTAACATTATCAGAGTCAATATTAACAATTTTACTTGTTGAATTACCAAATTACCCTCTCAACATGCAATTAGGGTTTCTCATCAAATTTTAATAAACTTTATTAGCCAAATAAAGTACTTTTGCTAAAATAAGTGGAATTAGGTTCTGGAATTAATTTTATCATGTTCCTTGCATTTTTCTATGCAACTTTCATATATTAAGTTTTCTCATCTGATGATCATAGCTATTACTACGAATTTTGCAAGTAAAAGATATTTTTCTGATTATTTGTCAGAGATAGGGAATTACCGGAAATTCTCTAGCCGCTCGATCACTAGACCCGTGTTCCACCCTAGGATCTGACGACCAGCGTCGCGCGCCTCCACTCACTTGAGCGCGCGCGGGCACGACTCTCCGGGCCCGTTGGATCCCCCTGGACCACGGTGGTTCACGATCTAAAGGCTGCCGCCTTATCTTGACTGAGCCGTTCGATCTTGATCCGACGAAGCCTGTTGTTCGTCAACCTGTCTTCCAGGTACGGTGGCGCCGCGTCGAAGCTCGCCGGAGCTAAGGCAATTGATGGATGCAAAGGGCTTCGAACTCTCAAAAGCGGTCGTTCGTGGTCGTGAAGGCTCCCTCGACTGGAAGGTCCCATATATATAGGGTGCGAAGACCTCTCGTGAGGTTTCCCGATCCAACTCGAACTGTACCTTTAGCCCAATTTGGGAGTTTCTGGGATTCTCGATGAAACCCTAACAAACCAGGGTCCATCCTTTACGGTTTGGATTCCCGAACTCAATGAGACTCTAATCCAGAGTGCTCGTACACTGAGTTGATCAGGAAATCGAGGAGAAGGTCACTCTGTGGTGCGCTACAGTCTGAGTCTCTCTGGGACTCAGGACGATGGTCGCTCATCGTTGGATCTAGATCCAACGATCCGGGTTAACTGCGTTCCAAACTAAATAGGAAAATCTTTCTTAATTTATCCAATAAAGCTTATATCCAAGGGAAACTTAGAAATTTAATAACTCCCAATTGGATTGCCATTTCTTTCCCAAATTTTGAGGGAAACTCGGATATTGTATTACCCTCCACTCCTCCAATTTTGGTTTCTTAATGATACTAATTCGATTCCTTTTCTTGTAATGCAAGTTATCATTATATTATTCACATTTTTCCATCTTTTCATTAATTCTTTCATTATTATTCCCTGATTTTGAGTTCTTTGATCTCCCAGGTATCCATTAACTCGAATTCTTATTTTTAGGGAAATATGCCATGTCCTTTTCCTTATTTTAGGGGATTCTTTATGTATTCTTTGTTAATTTCAATTTGGGCTTCAAATAAAGCAAGGCCCATTAAGAAACATGCAACCAATCATCCATGAAATACATTTCAATCAATCAGGGAATCCATACCAAACCACATCACATCAATCAAGCAAATTCATTTATCTTTAAATGATATTTACAAAAGTCATTACATAGTTTGGAAAATTGAGGTTATAACATCCTCCCCTCCTTATAGGAATTTTGTCCTCAAAATTCACAATCAAACAAACAAGTCAGGATATGCTTTTTCTATGTCCGTCTTCAGCTCCGATGTGGCCTCATCCTCTCCATGGTGTTTCCAAAGAACCTTTACCATCTCTATATTCTTATTTCTGAGCTCTTTTACCTTAGTATCTATAATACGCACAGGTAACTCAGGATAAGACAGCTTCCCTTGAAGCTCAATAGGTTCAATGCTCAACACATGGCTGGGATCTTGCACATATCGCTTCAGATTGGACACGTGAAAAAACATCATGCATCATACTATATTGTGGGGGTAACGCCAAACGATAAGCCACCTCACCAATCCGTTCTAACACCTCAAACGGACCCACATATCGGGGACTCAGCTTTCCTCTATTCTTGGCTATAGCTCAGAGGGGTCGGATTCTCACATTATATTCTCCCACAGTGCACTGCATGTTAGTCAACTTTGCATCTGCTCATGACTCTCATCGTCTCTAGGCTCCTTTCAGCCATTTCACGATTAAAGTGACTATTATCTTCATGCATTGTGGTCCTTTCATAATCATCATGTGGTCCTTTCACCAACATCACCTTACTGAAGTGGTGACCGACACAACCTCCCTTAAGAGCTCTTTAGAAACCCGATACTGGCTATGGTGGTCATTGTCACATCGTACATAGGACTAGAACTGTCTCTAGATATCACCCTGAACGAGCACACATGCCCTCATCAGACCCTTTAGTCTAGATCATACTAACCATAGTTAGGGGTAATAAACTGTACTAACATTGAGTTCTTCACGTCCCTACTTCCACCTTTTGGAAGGGAACTTCTAGGTCAAACTCAAGAACCTTTGAACTCACATCATGGTGTAGTTGAATCATCTTTCTCATGGGTAGTTCAACCAGATCTATCCTAAGACAGAACTCTTTCTTTCTTATGTCATCTAGGTAAGGTGAACTACCATAACCCATATTGCATCTCGACCCTCCTTGGCCAAGGGGAGACTTATCACAACATCCATAGTGGTGAACTCCCTTTCTTTCTCGGGGACTCTTTGTGCTCTATATCGATACAGTGGGTTACTAGGGTTTGTCCTTTACCTCCTGACTTGCATGTCCATAAACCATATGTAACTTTATCTTAAGCATCCAAGTGTTATTGCTATTTATCATGACGTATAGTGATCTTCAATCATGATTTCCGGTATGTCATGATTCCTCAAGATCAATTCCTCCAAAACCCTAAACCACTCATGTCGGGGTTTCATCACCTTCTTTTCCAAAGAAGTGCATCTGAGGTTCCACCACCACCTTTTATTGCATCAAGGAGTAGACTGGCTAACCAACCAACCCTTAACTTTTCAACACATATTATCTTATTTTAGTGTTATCCAAACACTACTCCTTTTCAAACTTAGGGTTAGCCAAACAACCTCTTCTAGCTAAACGAGGTAGCTATAACTCAACCAGAGCATCACTTCATATCCATTAAAGACATACACTTCTCCTTATTTCACTTATCATCTCACCTCCAACTCTATGTCCATCTTTATTAAGAACACTCTCTGATTTCCTCATCAGGGTGATCAAACTCAACCTGGTATAACTTGTAAGTTCCACTTAGCTCAGGATAAACACATCCTCATAAGGTGACTATCTTCCATGTATCATTCTTTTTACCATGTTAGGTTATCTTCTCTATCCCCGTTTCTCGTGGCAATGTTCCAACCTACATCATCTCTTTTTTTAGTGTATGACATGCGTAATGTACTATCTCTCACTCCCATAACAAGAGGAAATAAGCATTTGGCTGCAGTCCAAATACAGAGTTCTTCCTGTTCCAAGAGTAGAGATGGTACATCCCACCTTGCCAGTACACCTTTAAATCTAAGTTGCAACGTGCCACATATGTCTCTTCATCACGAACATCATGATATCAAAATAATCTTGAACCTTCTGAGGTTTATATCCTTGGTCATCTCCTCTAGGTCTATAGGGTACCGACTCTTTTGGGGTCATCCCTCTTCCCTCGTGCATCAAGTGAGTGCCCTACTCATCTGCCCTTTGGGTCCCATGAGTTCATGAAGGAGATCAATCTCCTAACCCATGGCCCTCAGGCAATGATAGTTGTTACCTCCCGACCCTATGGTCATGTGCAACTGGGGAATTAGGCAACTCCTACTTTCATCGGTCTCATCCCTATCTGACCCTAGGATAGACTTAGGATTATCCATTATAGTACATGTTCACTTAGAACCTTACCCAAGTCTTCTGCATTCATGGGCTGTCCTTCATCCTTTCATAGGGATCATGGCAACCTGCCTACCTTGGCCAACCCCATACCGGTTACTTCCATGGTAACACATCTACATGCACTTAGACATGACTATCTATGGGTCTACAGGTTCATTCTCATACCATGTACTCTTCACTTAACTTCTCAAGATTCTATGAGACCTCTTTTAAACTAACAAAACTGATATACACCCCACCAAAGGGGTCCCTCTCCCAGGATGGGAGGAAAACTATCCCTTGACCACGAGGTCACAATAGCTCTTAGGTCTAGGGTTTACATCCAAACGAGCCTACTTAACCCTAGCAAGCCATTAAGGCATGAGAAGGTCACTTACTATACCATTCTAGGTCATACTTGTCCTCTTTCCTCAAGGACAAACCATAAGGTACAAGGCCTCATAACCTATTACTAATCCACTTCAGGGTATACAAAACATCTTCTTCCTACCTCGGAAGGTAAACATCTCTACCATAGGCACGTAGGTACCAGAAGCTTCATCTTTTCTCAAGGGTTCGGTCCCTCTAAAGACAACCAAGGTATCATCAACTTTCAGGGACCGATCATGAGGCAACCACTATCATCCATTGTTCATGGTTTTAGGCTTCCAACCTTCTTGCTGGGTTTCCTGCTCTCTCTAGAGCTAACCCTACATCCAACCTCACCATTAGAGGTCCTCTCTTTATGAAGGTTCAACCTCAAAGGCATGCTCTACATGGGTGAAGCCTAGGTTTGAACTTATGGTTGCTCAAGATCATCCATAACCCTTTATGCTCCATCATGATTCCTTATCCCGGGTTTCATCCTACCGTAAGCACTATGATGTGCCCTAGGTGCCAGCTATACCCTACTTGCACATGCCCATAGGGTTTCTAAGGTCCTTCACTAACCTCATCATCTAAGGAGTTATCCTTTACCCTGACATGCACGATCCTTCCCAGGGTTTAGGTCATCCATGGATCATATGGCATCCCAAAGGCATGTCCCTTCAAACACCTGGTCCAACTCATCTCTCTCTAACCATCACTTAGGGTTAGGGTTAGCATCGTCCTCATAGGATATGCCAGGTCTCTACTAGAAATGGAGATCTCTATCTCCAAGACTGACTTATCCTCCTGACAAGAAGGTCTAGCCTCAGGTCTCTCCTGAGGACATGACATCTTATGTCATACGACCTAAGCATGTATCTATTATTTATTTTGCGCTTAATCTATTAAGCTATTGTCCATGACATCTTATTTACATGCCTTTCATTAATTTTGTGGAGGATTCCTTAAACCTTATTAACCTTACCCATACCTCAAGAGGGTGAGGAGAAGAAAGGAAACCCTAATCCTTTATGTCCTTATCAGAATTTTGTGATGAGAAGGGATGAATAAGATGAGAAGTCCTAAAGGTATCTTATTTCGATTCATACCCTAAGACTTTGGCCAGGCGGTCACACGGATCCGGGAGTCCTCGTATTCCGACTAGCGGTGCGGAGGAAAATCTTGCCAGCCCTCGGTCGTGATCTCTTTCTAGACACCTCCATCTTTCGGATACTCCTCTAATAACTCCCTTGGGTTCTATGGAGTTTGTAAAATTTAATAATTATTAATGGTTAAATGAGGAACCCAGGCTCTGATACCAAATGTTACGACCCCACCTTCCGATAACCCTCAATTAAGGGAGACCGAGAGGTTGAAGCCGCACCCATAAAATTCCGGATCAAAGGTTCAACATATAACCAATAACAATTATTAAATTCTAACAGACTATACTGAAAATGGTAATAAAATTTTTCTTTATCATACCTTTGAAAAGTTGGGAGTACTAAACTTCTAACCACAGATGAACTACTCTAACTAGTTCCTCCTTGTTCTTTAATTCTTGAATTCACAATGTGTCACCTTACTGTTTTGTGCTTTGGATTATGTACCTAAATCACCGACAAACAAAACAACGGTCAGTCGGTATGTGGAGGAAACAATAATCAAGCAATTATGCTAACAATGTAATCAAGCAATTAATCTTTTTAACAATCAAGATTATGTTTTAAGCCATACATCTCAATCCATACATATTCCCAACTCTATGAGTTCCTGCAGTGAACTTTCATTATACCTCTGTAAAGGTAGAGTCGCATGGCACTACTCCAAGTAGCCCAATATCTAACTCAATGTGACCTGATGGTCCTACCACAAGGGTAGCCTTGTACTAAGTCAAACACAGACCTGATGACCTCTCCAATAGGCAGCCATGTACTAGGTCTTCTCATGACCTGATGGTCCTACCCATTAGATAGCCATGTACTAGGTCAGACCTGATGACCTCTCCAATAGGCAGCCATGTACTAGATCTCTTCAGACCTGATGGTCCTACCCATTAGATAGCCATGTACTAGGTCATACACAGAGGGAACCAGGATCTGAGCATGTAGGCATATACATTTTGTGATAATCATAGTCACTTTATAGTTGCATGAAATAAATAGACATTCAACAGTTATTTCAAGCAACCGATAAATCCTTCGGAAATCGCCGGGAAACTAAAGTGATTATTCATAAGCGTAACCACATACCTTTAACTGCACTTTTCAATATAACAACCCAATCAACAAGCAATGAGGAAGAGAAATAAAAGTACCAATTCATTTTATTAATACTTATCCAATTTCATCATTCAAATTAGGATTCCAATTCCATAATTAGGGTTTCTTCTAGAAATTAGGGTTTTACTTCTTCTTTCATCATTATCATCCTTGATTTATCACTCTTCATAAAAATCCTAATTTCTCATTGAATTTCCTTTATTAGACAACTAATTTACTTATTTCATAAAAATATGGTTTTTATCTCTCTTTATCCCAAATTAGGGTTCTCTTGCAAATTAACCTTCTTTTAATCATTATAATTCCAAGTTAAGCATTTTTGCTACCATTAACATTATCAGAGTCAATATTAACAATTTGACTTGTTGAATTACCAAATTACCCTCTCAACATGCAATTAGGGTTTCTCATCAAATTTTAATAAACTTTATTAGCCAAATAAAGTACTTTTGCTAAAATAAGTGGAATTAGGTTCTGGAATTATTGTTATCGTGTTCCTTGCATTTTTCTATGCAACTTTCATATATTAAGTTTTCTCATCTGATGATCATAGCTATTATTACGAATTTTGCAAGAAAAAGGTATTTTTCTGATTATTTGTTAGAGATAGGCAATTACCGGAAATTCTCTAGCCGCTCGATCACTAGACCCGTGTTCCACCCTAGGATCTGACGACCAGCATCGCGTGCCTCCACTCACTTGAGCGTGCGTGGGCACGACTCTCCGGGCCCGTTGGATCCCCCTGGACCACGGTGGTTCACATTCTAAGGGCTGCCGCCTTATCTTGACTGAGCCGTTCGATCTTGATCCGACGAAGCCTGTTGTTCGTCAACCTGTCTTCCAGGTACGGTGGCGCCGCGTCGAAGCTCGCCGGAGCTAAGGCAATTGATGGATGCAAAGGGCTTCGAACTCTCAAAAGCGGCCGTTCGTGGTCGTGAAGGCTCCCTCGACTGGAAGGTCCCATATATATAGGGTGCGAAGACCTCTCGTGAGGTTTCCCGATCCAACTCGAACTGTACCTTTAGCCCAATTTGGGCGTTTCTGGGATTCTCGATGAAATCCTAACAAACCAGGGTCCATCCTTTACGGTTTGGATTCCCGAACTCAATGAGACTCTAATCCAGAGTGCTCCTACACTAAGTTGATCAGGAAATCAAGGAGAAGGTCGCTCTGTGGTGCGCTACAGTCCGAGTCTCTCTGGGACTCAGGACGATGATCGCTCATCGTTGGATCTAGATCCAACGATCCGGGTTAACTGCATTCCAAACTAAATAGGAATATCTTTCTTAATTTATCCAATAAAGATTATATCCAAGGGAAACTTAGAAATTTAATAACTCCGAATTGGATTGACATTTCTTTCCCAAATTTTGAGGGAAACTCGGATATTGTATTACCCTCCACTCCTCCAATTTTGGTTTCTTAATGATACTAATTCGATTCCTTTTCTTGTAATGCAAGTTATCATTATATTATTCACATTTTTCCATCTTTTCATTAATTCTTTCATTATTATTCCCTGATTTTGAGTTCTTTGATCTCCAAGGTATCCATTAACTCGAATTCTTATTTTTAGGGAAATATGCCATATCCTTTTCCTTATTTTAGGGGATTCTTTATGTATTCTTTGTTAATTTCAATTTGGGCTTCAAATAAAGCAAGGCCCATTAAGAAACATGCAACCAATCATCCATGAAATACATTTCAATCAATCATGGAATCCATACCAAACCACATCACATCAATCAAGCAAATTCATTTATCTTTAAATGATATTTACAAAAGTCATTACATAGTTTGGAAAATTGAGGTTATAACAATAAATGTGTTTTGTACTTGCCATGTCCAGACATGCAAGATAATGGGATAATTACATACATGATAGATCCATATCTATTCTTAGTGTTCCCATTCTTCATAAGAATTGGATACTTGGTTGTGGGATACTAACTCCATATAACATGGACAAGTTTTCTCCCACTGAATTTGTGCATATTGAACCCTTCAGTATAGATTGCCAATGTATGCTTTCTCTTTTCAGGTCAATAGGTTTTTGAGAACTATCTCTATAAATCTCTATTCCTATCACATAGGAAACGTATCTATCTTCCCTAAAGATAATTTCCACTTTGGATTTCCATTCTAGAACATTTCCATTTCACATCAACATGTGGAATGTGAATACGCTCCCACTAAATCACAGATCTCTCTTTATCTTTGACATATCCGTCAAATCTTTTGACTATATTATCAAAATAAAGATCACGGTTATGAGTTGCTTGTACTCAATCAATCACATTGATTAGTCCATTGTAACTTATAGACTTCATTTGCATTAATGGATTCATAAACCTTATAGGTTGTCTCACTTACACATCCTTGTTTTATTCCTTATAAGAATGCAGTTTTAGTATCCATATGCCAAATCTCTTAGTCATTAAGTTGCAATCAACAAGCATCATCCTTCTCAAAATGTTATCCATGTGTCTTAACGCTTAAGACTCATTCACACTTATGGATTTTATCCCAATGGGTGCTACCATCAAGGTCATACCTTATGGTTCACATGGAAGTCATTTAGGATGTAATGGTCATAAACCATAACTCAAAATTTGGTTCCTCATATTCATCTAGATAGTTGACTCATCACATGACCTACTATTCACATAGGTAATCGAGGTGTATTTGTCAAGGATACAAGAACTCACAACTCTTTGTGATTCTTAATGTCCTTTATTAGTGTAGGGTATTCTTTATTTAAGAAGAAATTAGTTATTTGATAATCATCCTCTAACTCCTTGGAGTATGATTCCTTTTGATTTAGACATCACCATGCCTTAATCATGAGCTCACTATGATACACTATCACAATCACTCACAAGGTTCTCAAACATTTGGTTCAAGTATTTCATTCATTGATCTCATCAAGAATTAACACTTTACCAAATTTGTACCTCATCTATGATATTCCTGAACACTTCAAGATATTCATATTGGTGTTTCTCTAAACACTATTTGAAGTACTAGCATTAACTCTATTAGGTATGTAAATACATCACATGCATTATACCCAATAGGATAATCATTCTCCCACTACCTTAGTGAAGATTGATTAATCATGTCCAAGAGATTCATGTCTTTTACTGGTTCTCTAACCGAAAGAGTCTATATTTATCCATCATATGGAAACTAGAAATGAATTTCTCATGATTTATGCTAATTTGATTGTTTGAGTTATCAATAACTTTTAGGTATCATTTTTATCTTATGCATACTAAGTACCACAAGATAAACAAGGCATTGCCATAAAGATCATATCTTTGAGATTGAAACATCAATTTTATTAATTGCTATCATTGTCGTACAATATGAAAAATAATATGTTTCTATCCATTAGAAAATATGAAATAGCAGTTCATAACTCTATTACATGCCTTTAAGGTTAAAAATAAACGAAAGTACTCTTATCTATGGTGGCAACACTTGCCCCATTTATTGAGTGCTTTACACTTTATATCTTGGTATCATATACCTAAAAAGTGTTACAAGTTTATTTCATGACACCTGTATTTGGAGATGTTCATCGTCTCCTTCTTCTTTAGTTCTTCCAGATAGAGTGGACAATTCCTTTTCCAATGTCCTGGCTTTTGACAATGGTGGCAATTGCTTCTCTTGGTCACGCCTCCCTTGGCCTTGAGAGTTGAAGACGACTTGGGCTGCTGGCTAGCATCAGAACCTTTCTTAGCTTTGCCCTTGCCCTTGTGCTTGGACTTGCCTTTCTTGCTATTGATCATCATCACAGACTTAGGCTTGTCATTCTTCATCTATGCCTCGTCTGTGCTCAACATGCCCAACAACTCTGTCAATGGCTTGTAAAAGTTGTTCATGTTGTAGTTCATCACAAACTGACTGTAGGATTCTGGCAACGATTGCAGTATCACGTCAGTAGCCAACTCTTGGCTTAGGGGAAATCCCAGTCTCATCAGGTTCTCCACATACCCAATCATCTTGATTGTCTGAGGACCAACTAGATCTCCTTCTGTCATGACACACTTGAACAGCACCCTGGAGACATCATATCTCTCTTACCGTGCTTGATCTTCATACATGTGCTTGAGATGCTAAATAACCCATGTTCTCAAGTTGTCTCTACAACTTGTGGTTCATGGAGTGCAACATCAAGCACTTTGCATCAATGGCATCATCAGAATGCTTCTTATAAGCATCCCTTTCTTCCTTTGGTGAGGTAGGAGCAGGTTCCTCTGGAATTGGAGTATACAGGACATAGAGCTTTCGCTCTTGAGTGAGAACAATTCTCAATGTCCTAAACCAGTCATGGAAGTTAGTCCCATTCAACTTGCCTTTTCAAGGACCGATCACAACGAAAAGTGATTGTTGTTTTTTGTCATTTATAATACAGAAGGAAATACATGCAATTCAGTCCAAAACTCAATTTTGACTTATTTGATTGATTTGAAAAGTTGACGATATAATTAGGACTTTAATTAATTATAGCTCCCACTATTTCAGTTCAAATTGATAGCCCTCACCATCAATTTGTAAGATTGCAGTGTACAATCTTATAGTGGGTCAAGATCCTGAAATCCTTTGAGTCATGGACCAGCTAGGGTTGTCACCCATAACATAGATCTTCCAGGTAGGCAACTTTTGCCAATTGCATCATATGCAACTCTTGAAAGATGTCATATGAAACTCCTTGCCATGATCACATCCATGCCTCAAGGTTCTAGATCCTATCTAGGTCACCTTGTTAAGTCTGACCCAAAGCCAACACAATGAATATGCACCCTACTAGGGAAGACCCACATATCCATCCTTCATGCTTCCATGAGATAGACGGTGCACCACGCTAGGGCGTGCCCACACTTGGCCGATCAAGCTTTTCATGTGTGTCACATTTGGAAGGCATCTAAAACTTTAATATTCAATGAGGGATTTGGTTTTTATAGGTACATAAACATATCCAATCACCACAATATATAGTATGTATCATATACATGCTATACCCCACAGAAAACATGTGAAATGATAAAAGTAATGATTATGTCCATCCTAATGTGATTCCTCAAGCCATGAGGAATCACGGTCATCTAGGTCTACATCACATGCAACATGTCCATGATGAAGTGCTATAGCCATCCGAGTTGATCAACTCATCACATGAATGTCCTTCTCGCCGTGGTCAGTCGTCTAGGTGCCACCAGCCGATCGATTGGCTCCTCCAACCAATCAATTCGCTTGGTCATCGTGCATCTCCTCATGGCCGCCAACCGATTGTCTTGCTCCTCGAACTGGTTGTCTGGATCACCAACTGATCGGTTCACTCCTTGAACTGATCGTCTCAGTCGTCGTCAGATGACCTCCGTTCTTTGACATAATAGGAAATAAAAGATCTATCATATTTTACATTTGAAAATGGAAACCCCGAGTTACATTCGGGGGGAGCAAAGGTAGGAAAGAAATATCGAGTTATATCGAGTTACATCGGGAATAGGAGATAGGGAATCAGTGTGCAGACCGAGATGCAAACAACCACATACAACCAAGCACACATACATAGAGTTTATTGGCCATAACCACGCTATACATCCACCACAAAACTCATTTAAGGGCGAAGAGTATCGAGTGCATTCATATTACATATCATATATGTATATTGGGATTTGTGGATTTGGGATTGGACATGCATAAAGCCAATTTTATTCACATCGTATGCAATAAATAATGGCAACAAACCAAAATTGATCACATCGATAAGCCTAAAGTATAAAGCAGTTGACATGGCTTTGATACCACTGTTGGGTTTTAGAGGAGATAGAGAAGGCAGCGGAAACAAAAATTTTCTTCTCCGAAACCCAGAATAAAGGAATTGTGTCAACGTCTATACAATAGCAAGGATGGTTTGTAGAGGCGTACTTTGTCCCGAGGCTTGCTCGGCAATGATACCTCATGGCTTGTGCGGTCTTCACCTCCTGTCTTGGACGGTGTCTGTGCAGATCCTGGTCTCACCAAGACTGTCAGGATTGACAACTGTCCTTTGAGCGGCAGAAGTCTCCCACCTCTAACGTAGTCCACACGGACCACCTGGAACTCTGATCTCCTTTCCCACAAGGAATAGGAAGGAGTCGCACCCTCCTGTTGGCGTACTAGTCACCAACACAATCTCCTACAACCAGTTGCTTTTCTGCAGTTGTCTTCCCCGTGGTGTGCCTCCCTTATCGGGTAGCACTTGCTCGGTCTCTCTCGGTTACCACAACTAGAGAGAATGACAACTTTGTAGAGTAAATAGTGTTCTGAGTTGTACTCTTTGAGAAGCCCCCACTACCACTATATATATAGGAGGGTCATGGGATAGGGTCCTCTACCACGGGCAATGTGGGATTAAACAGGAGTAGAAGGGTTCAAGATTTTCCACAAAACAACCAACTGCGCCACCTGAACTGATCGTTTGAAGATTGAAACGGCCGGTTGGGGAGGTGAGCCGATCGGTTCACCACCTAAACCGATCGTTTGGGGCCCTGAGCCATTTGTTTCATGCCTGAGCCGATTGGTTCTTGGTCCTGATCCAACTCAAATTGACTTTCATATTTGTTTCCGATTAATCTAATATTAGTCCTTGTCCAAATCAAATTTGTACAAGTGAAACAAATTGTATTTGCAAAATAGTCTTCTAACTTTTCAAACGATCTCAGTTAGACCAGTTGAGTCGATCAGTTCAACCCTTGAATCGGTCGGTTCACCCTGTGCTGAGCCTATCAGTTCATCACATGAGTCGATCGGTTCACCAACCTGAGCCGATCGGTTCATCACATGAGCCGATCGGTTGGGTTATTAGACTTGTGCAAATCAGTCAATCACAGTTTCAATCAATCTGATACTCCAATAAATCAGTCCAACACCTTGAACACTATGATATTGAGCTATCATTTGATTGAGTGTTTAATTGAACTACTAAACTCCTTTAGTAATCAATCTAAACATCATTTGTGGATAAACTCCTCTTCCAGGTTAAATCCTATGTGTGTCACCCTGCAGGTCCATTTCACATTGGCAGTAAAAGTCCATAACACTTATGACTTCACAAGTAAATAACAGTGCCTAGTCACACATTAGTGCTACCCAAGTGAAAAGGAAAGTTGGAGAACAACTTTCAATCCGACAATCTGTGAATGGTGTTATAGTGAAAGTATAATTCCTTTGTCACTGATATCCTGAATGAACTCAAGTCATGGAACAATCATCCTGTCAACATTCATTCACTTTCTTGATCTCAGAATAGATTGGAGGAGATATGTATGACATCAATATCACATACTGATTCAGACATGCATGTATGCCTATCTAAATCCTACTCATCAAGTGGCCATGGATATCAAACTCCCTCAGGAGGGACAAATCCCATATCTATCACTCACCCCTCAAAAGCCCCATGTGTCAAAACCACCCAATCATCACCTTTATAACAACCCATGTTTCAGGACTACGTTTGATGATGTCAAAGTGTACCCAACGACATGTGTTAAGTTTAGTGATTTCAGGTCAAAGAATATCACTCACCACCATCACTGTGAGAACTAACTGTGACTACCATGTCATGGTTCAATGTATCAAACTCACGGTGGGTCTGTTCAGTACACTTGTTCTCTAACAAGTACCTATGTGTTTGGTTTGATATCTCCATATCATGACTAAGGAAATTCTATCATCAACCAACACCACAATCTAGTCTTGTGTGTCATTGTTGTCTATCTACCTTCCACAATGACATCTGACTCAAGACATAATCAGAATGTACAAACTCTTAGCATCCATATGATCTCATCATTCAGGTCCTCAACCTGAAAGCATACATCATTGAGTGTTGTCATTCTGTAGACATTCAATATGTTCTATCATTATCTCATATGACTAAACCAGAAAGAATTGGAAGCTTGCATTTGATCTTTATCAAATCAATCTTAATGTATCCCACCAATCATCCCATGATTGGATCTCAGGGCATACATACCAACACATAGACCTTCCACATCATACTGGTGATACATGTTATCTCATTAACAAGGATTATCATCATTGAGTGTTATATAGAACACATATTCCTCATAGCTATTACCTGGCTATGAATTCATTGGATACACCTGTATGGTTAGTATACATATTGAGAGAGATAACTGAATCACCAAACATAGATCTTTATGATTATCATGCTATTAGGATTGAAGGTACATGATTGGATCAACATCCATCATTATAACTACATGAAGCACAAACTTGTGTCTTGTAAGCAAATTACATTATTGTAATCAAACCACGGACATTCACTATTCCCTATATCTCATGGACATAATCATGTATCCAATAATCTCACTTAGCACCAACTTTAGGTCTCAAACATATCATGATTATCATATCATTAAGATTAAGGTTTATAGGATTGGAACAATCATCCATTATTATGAACACATGAAGCATGAGTCATGGATGGTGTATTAAGAAATACAAATTACTGTTACCATACCATGGGTATCCATCATACCCTACATCTTGTATCATCATGCACGCCATCCCTTAGGATTCATCTTTAGGGATCATACAACCATGATCTACCATCAAACATTATCAAAGATTCACATATCATCAACCATAGGTAACCACCATACTAACGTCCACAGCCTATTTGTCATGTCTTATCATTATGATCAAAGATATGGGCTCAAGGTAACAATGTATTACATTGACGTTATGCGTCTCAAGATAACTTTTAGGGTTATCGGGTTAGGGCACAACCCTTACTAGAAGTGTGGCCTATCCTCATCAATACTAGGCAGTGACCACAAACCCTCACTAAAGGGGTATCGGGTAGGGTACCAATCCTCACCCAAGATTGTCAGCTACAAGCATGACAAGCAGTTCATGCACAATGGAAGGGTATCGTGCAACTAGGGCTATAAGTTGTATTTTACATCCATGTTAATGGTGGTATCAGGTAACCGGGTACAAGGGGCGTATCATGCAACACATGGGCGTCACATATCACCCAAAACCCTATCACCCATTAGGGTTAGGGTTTCATGATGGGCAACCCTCAAATCTCTATCTCTTAAGGCCATATCAGCCAAGTCCATGACGCCTAAGGCAATCTATCGCTCAACTAGGGTTTGGGACCCTATAACGATCCAGGTGTCATATCGTCCAGTCGTCAACTTGTATCATCCAAGATCTTGTATCGCCCAAGATCAACACATGTATAGGTGAAGACTTCAACTCCAGACCCATCCAATCTATCAAGCACATAATTATTTTGAGTATCATATCCCCATATAGGGTATTGGCCAAGCACTTAACCTTTGTGTCGCCCAAGCTAACATATACATTACATGCTTATCTCGGTTTAGGGCTGATGATATCGGCCAAGACATCTATAAGTGTGTGTTGGGTAAGAAAGGGTGTTGGGTTATGTCCTTTACCAAGGCATATGGGCCAGGGATACTGGTATCATTCAAAAGCTTAACTAAGAGTAAGGCTCTCATCCAATGTATCATGTAAAGCCATATCGCCCATCTCATCATAACAACCAACCCATCATATCGGGCAACATTCCACTAACTCATCTATCAAGCACTAAATCGGGTGCGGGGTCTACAAGAGGCCATTCAACCATAACACCCAAGAACACCCCCAATCGATCATCTAGGGTTAGGGCTCCATGTCGGGCAACTAAGGTTAGAATCATGTTGTCGGACAAGCAAGAATATCACCCCAAACTATGGTTAGGCATTTGTATCACCCAAGGTACCACTTTTATGGCTAAAGCCCACACCCAAAGTTAGCTCACCAGTTTCATCTACTACCAAAGACATCACCGCTATATCATCCAAGATATCAACCAAGGGTTCAACCCCAAGAACATGTCGTGCAACAAGGGTAGACCATCATCTCACCACTAAAGATCAACACTTCATATCAGCCAAAGGTCCAATTAGGTATCATCCACCCATATCGTCCAAACCCTAAATCCTAGGGTAGAAAAGGATATAGGTCACCATACCATATCATCCAAGAATACCAAAAGTTGTCTCACCTCTCAACAACCAAGTGAGAGGGGTCTTGCACAACCTTTAGCATATCGGGCAACAAGAGTAGAGAAACACCCTATCGGGCAACCAACTCAACCTAACGTCCAAACACCTAGACCATAGGTTCACTTTTCATTACCCAAGGAGAGAGAGGAGTTTTTCCAAGATGCTAGAGCATGGCTCACCTCTCAAGTCCACGATATATTACTCATGTGCATCGGCCTATGCAAGACCTAATGGGTAAAGCACTACATCGTACAACCACTATATTGGGAAACCACCCTATCGGGTGGTTCATCTTCAACCTCAAATAACCCAATCACATTATGCACAAATAAACAAGAATAAGGCAGTAATAAAATGTAGCATTCCCATTAGATCAGATTCCAAGTTCCACATATATAACTATCATGGAGAAAGGTATCGATTTAAGTACAAGAACCAATATGTGCACATATGAAGAGTGAACATAATAGATATGGTTAAGAGTTATGTAACCCACCTTAAGAGGATCTCCATGAAAGGAATAAATATTCATGAACCAAGCAGAAAACCCACGTTCCTCTCCATGGAAACCATCCATCTAAAGCTCTAAGTTTGTCTTCGGCTCCATCATGATCACCTCAAGAAACAAAATATGAAGAAGAAGATACCATGGTTATGTATAGATCAAGAAGAAGAAAAGAGGGGGAGATAACCACAGCCTTGCCTACTCACATGAAGGGCCCATCCATGGCTGAGAGGAGAAGAAGAAGATGAAAAATAAAGCACAAGGAAAAGCAAGCAATGAAGCTTGACTCACCAAGGTCGGGTCTTGAATAAGGAGTCTCTATGGCCAAGGAGCTCGCCCTCCTAAACTCCATGGGAGTATTCCTTAAGCTCCCAAGCTCCCATGCTCGTCCCAACAGGAAGGCGAAGGAAGGTGAATGAAAAGGATAAGTTGGTCAAGGAGGAAGGGAGTTATATACACCAAGGAAGAGAGAGGTAGCAAGGGAGAGGTGTCATAATCACATAAACCAAGGTTCCACTTTCTCTTGCACTTAACGCCACTTGTTGTCACCCTAGCTGTTACGACCTGTGTTGAGCTTACCCTGTAAGTATGCTGCTAAGCATGTGTTTAGCTGCTTTGCTAAGTTATAAGCTTGCTTTTGTTTATAACGTTTAAAATAGTGTTATCAGTATGATTTCATGCCTTGAGCGGGTAGAGGAGTTCGCGCTTGAAAAGTTGTAAAAGAAATCACCTTAATCAGACATATGATGCGAAAGTTATGACACTTTTGAGTTCTTGGGTTGAGTTTGCAATTTACCCATTTATTAGCTTATTAACCCCACCGTTACCTTTCTTCCTTATCCCCGTTTCATTCTCACCCGATAGAACAGAACGCCAAAAGCGGCGCTCGAACAGAAGCGGTTAGGGGCTATTTTTGGGCGATCTTGCTAGCCATCGAGCTCTGCCCATCCTTCCTCCTCCGTTCTTCTCCTTTTCTCTTCCTCTTTCCTTCCCCAACCTCTTGCTAGGGCGCCGGCCCACAGCCGCAGCAGCAGCTTCACCAACCAAGGAAGAAGAAGGTTGCGGCCCCGGCCATAGGGCTGTTTGGGTGAGCTTAGCACCAAGGAAGGTGCGTTTGGACTAGTTCGTGGTTGCGTGCCTCGGTTGCAGGTGATTTGCAACGCAAATCCATAGTTTTGCCCGTCGATTCGAGTGAAATCAACACCAACAGGTTCGTTTTAGTTTTCAGTCTGTACGTGATTCGGCCGAGTTGTATTTGATTCGGCCGATTTGTATTTGAATCTGCCGAGTTTCCTTAATAGGCAATCGAATAGCAAACTGATCGGCTGAGTTGTATGTGATTCGGACGAGTTTCTTTTACAGGAAATCAAACAGCAAGTTGATCGGTCGAGTTTCAAGTAGATCGGCTGAGTTGTGAAGCAATCGGCCGAGTTTCTGACCAATCGGCTGAGTTTCAGAGCTGTGAGTGGCAGTTCATTCAGAAATCATTATTTAACTCAATTTAAGTGCTTAATTGCTTTAGTATCAGTTGGTATAACTTCTAAACAGTTTAGCACATACAATAGTTTATTATAGATTCAATGGAACTTGAGATACGTAATATGATTGATGAAAAAGATGGAATTTCCTGTTTTACAGTTGCAATGCATATGCTGAATAAAGATGGTTGTTTAGCAATGAATTTGAATAAGTGGCATTGAGTCATGTTAAAAGATGACAGATGATATATATATGAGTTTTTAAGAGATGTTCAGAATGTGAAATAAGTATGAAATGTGTTTTTCCTATTTAATTGTTTATATGTTAATCAGTTAATAGACTTAGGTGCCCTAACACCGTAGAACCCCTTTGAGAGGTCTGCACCAGGGGGTGAAACTCGTGTTGCAACAATAACTGTGCGGAGTCACAGGCACGAGGATAGAGAGAGGCAGTGTTCAACAATAATCCATGCGTGTGTCATGGTGGCACTGGAGTAAATAGGGATTATTCAACATTAATCCATGCTTGTGTCACGGTGGTAACCCGGTAAGACTCTCCGCCTGTGTGCTCAGGTTTGAGGAGGTTTCTAGAGTTCACTCTTTTGAGAGTGTAGTGAGGCCTTGTGAGCCTGAGAGTCCTGTAGCAGACCAGGGCTGGCAGTCAGACTTAGCATTTCCCGGGTGTGTCGCTAAGTCTTGTACGGTGGGATCGTAGTTCGCTACAAATCTTTATATGCAGAGTACATTGCATATGTTTAGGGCATAAAAATGATAAATATGTAATCATATAGGATCACGGAAAGTTTTATATGTTAATGGATTTGAACTTCTATGCCTTTTCCCTATAACTATTTAATTGTTAAAATATCTGATGTTGCATAGAAATGAGATTGTTATCTGTTAATCTGCTATGTCATTAGAAATGCCCGGTTTAGTACTGTACTTATGCTTTATTTCAAATTTATATATCTGATGAGTTGTTTAGTGATAGCTAAGTGAAATGCTATTCACTGAGCGAGTAGGCTCATCCCTCTACTCAAACATTTTCAGGTCAGCATCAGCAACAGGAATCGGAAGGATCGTTTCATCCTAACGCTTAGTCTATAGAAGGTTTGTAGTTAGTCTAGTTAGAGGTCTCTTAGTCCTTTCCCCTCGATCCTTGGAACATGGTGTGGGTGAGAGAGAATGTGTATGTGGAATGTGTATAAAGATGTAAATTAATTGGTATGCTTTACCTTATGTCGAATAATGTAATATGTTGTAGACTGTTTTATATTTCTAGTCAGTTTAATAGAAATGCTTCTGCAGTTTGTTTAGCTTTAGTTTACAACATAAATCCGGTTATCCTTTTAATGTCTTTAAAACGTTTTAAAATGTGATGAGTGGTTGGCTTGTGTGTAAATCCCATCCGTCGCGCCCTTATCTCGTGGTTTGTGGCTAGTGTGAGATCGGGGCGTGACATTTTTGGTATCAGAGCCTAGGTTGAGTACATAGTTACTCAGAGTCCAAGTCAGGGGATGATAAGAGACCAATAGGATTAAGGTTTAGGTGTCTTTCTTCTATCTGTAGTTTTCTAACAGGAAATATTCTGTTATATCATTGCATATGGCAGGAAGAGGCTTTGATCGTGATGATCAGGCTGAGAGCCGTGTTGGCCCTAATCCACTAAACATGGGTCCAGGTGGAGGTGATCATGTTGATGAAGCATCCCGGATGTACAGGATGTTTCTGGAGACCAGAGAGAGGTACAAGGCTGATAGGCGAGATTCTTCTTCTACCAGTAGTAAGGATCTGATGAGATCATATGAGCTTGTAAAGAAGCTTGATGGTACAGAATTCAGTGGTACTACAGATCCAGCAGAGGCTGATGAATGGTTTAGACAGATAGAGAAGGTCTTTCGCCTGATGGAGCTTTCAGAAGAGAAAAAGATTAATCATGCAGTCTATCTTTTGACAGGCGATGCAGAGTTGTGGTGGCGTGGTGTGGAGGAAAAGAGGAGAGGTACAGAGCTTTCTTGGCAGGACTTCTCTGAAGAGTTTCATCTTAAATTCTATCCACCCACTTTTATTAATGAGAAAATTAGGCAGTTACAGAACATTAAGCAGGGGAACATGTCAGTTACTGAGTATGAAGCGCTTTTCACCCGATTAGCGAACTTCTGTCCGCAGCTTGTTCCCGACAACATAGAAAGATGCAGAAGGTTTCAAAAAGGGTTGAGGCCAGAGATTCGGTATACAGTTTCTGCTACTAGTAGAAGGAACAAAGAGAACTTTGGCGAGTTTGTTGAGGCTGCGAGACAGGTTGAGGAATCTGTGAATGCTGACAAGGTGCCTGAGTCTAAGAAGAGATCTGCAGATTTCAGTAGAGGACATTCCAGTAGTGGATACAGAGGTGGAGGTAGAGGTTTCTTTTCTAAACTTGGGTGTGGCTTTAGCTGTTTCAGTAGACAGAGATCTGAGGATGTCACTACATCTAGAGGCAGAGGGGGATACAACCCAGGAAGATGGGGCAGTGCCGCTAGTGGACAGTCTTCTGGATCGTCAATGTCAGTGACAGGTCCCCAGAGACAAGAGATACCGCCATGTAACAAATGTGGAAGACCACATACTGGACAGTGTTGGGGTCCAAGTTGTTATGTCTGTGGACAAATAGGACACCTCAAAGGGGAATGTCCTCAGCTTCAACAAGCAGCATCACAAGCTTTCCAGCCTCAGCACCCTGATGTTCCGAGTTCTTCTGTGGCTTCTGGTTCTAGAGGTGGTGGAGTGCCTAGTGGCAGGAGTGGTCAGAGAGGACAGCGTGGCAGAGGGAGAGCTTCAGCACGTTTCTTCTCTTTGACACCTCAGGAAGGTATAATCTCTTCACAAGTTGTTACAGGAGAGATGCTTTTGTTTAATAGTATACCAGTTTTAGTTTTGATAGATCTGGGTGCTACTCACTCTTTCATACGACGTTCTTTAGTTGGTAAACTTAATCTGTTAACTCAAGAGTTGGTAGATGAGTTAGTGTTGAGGGTTCCACTAGGTGGACCAACAGTTTTGACTGAGTTCTGTCCCGGATGCTTGTTATCTTTTAGAGGTTATACCTTTGCTGCTAATCTCATACCCCTGGATGTCAATACTTTTCAAGTCATCCTGGGTATGGATTGTCTTGAGGCATATCGAGTGCAACTCGATTGTTGGAAGAAGGAAGCTACCTTTCAACAAGGTGAATTTTCTTGTGTCTTCATTGGAGATAGGAAAGTTCTACCTACGTGCATAGTATCAGCTGCTGTAGCTGATAAGATGTTACAGAAAGGATGTGAAGCGTTCCTTGCTCATGTGGTTGACACCAGAGCAGAGAAGAGCACCGCCAGTGTTTATGATGTGACTGTGGTTCGTGAGTTTTCTGATGTTTTTCCAGAAGAGTTACCAGGCTTACCTCCTGTCAGAGACATTGATTTTGAGATTCAGGTATATCCACGTAGTCATCCAGTAGCACTGCCAGCCTATAGAATGACACCTGCAGAGTTGAAGGAACTCAAGGTGCAGTTGCAGGAGTTGTTGGATAAGGGTTTCATTAGACCCAGTTCTTCACCGTGGGGTGCTCCAGTCCTGTTTGTTAAGAAAAAGGATGGTACCATGCATCTCTGTATAGATTACAGGCAATTGAACAAGATCACTATTAAGAACAAGTATCCATTACCGAGAATAGATGATCTGTTTTATCAGTTGCGTGGAGCGACGATCTTCTCTAAAATAGATTTGAGATCTGGATATCATCATCTCAGAATAAAGGCTTATGATATTTCCAAGATAGCTTTCAGAACAAGGTATGGGCATTATGAGTTTTTGGTCATGTCGTTTGGGCTGACCAATGCGCCAGCAGCCTTTATGGATATGATGAATCGGATTTTCAAACCGTTCCTAGATCAGTTTATTGTAGTCTTTATAGATGATATACTGATCTACTCCAGAGATGATGTACAGCATGAGCAACACCTGAGATTAGCGTTGCAGTTGCTGAGGCAACATCAGTTGTATGCTAAGTTTAGCAAGTGCGAGTTCTGGTTGGCTGAGGTAGCATTTCTTGGACATGTTATCTCGAGAGATGGAGTTAGTTTTGATCCTAAGAAAGTTGATTCTGTGCTTCAGTGGGAATGGCCTAAAACTCCTATTGAGATTAGAAGTTTCTTGGGATTAGCAGGCTATTACAGAAGGTTTATACAGAACTTCAGTGTGTTAGCATCACCCTTGACACGCTTGACGAGGAAGGATGCACCGTTTGTTTGGTCTGATAACTGTGAGAAAAGTTTTCAGATCTAAAAGAGGAAGTTGACATCAGCACCAGTGTTGGTTTTGCCAGAAGCAGAAAAGGGTTATACAGTGTTCTGCGATGCTTCCAGGAGAGGCTTGGGCTGTGTACTGATGCAAGAAGGCAAAGTTGTGGCTTACGCATCTGGACAACTTAAGAAGAATGAAGAGAACTACCCTACTCATGATCTGGAGTTAGCTGTTATAGTTCATGCTCTTAAGACATGGCATCACTACCTGTATGGTGAGACTTGTCAGGTGTTTACGGACCATAAGAGCTTGAAGTATATCTTCACTCAGAAGGATTTGAATCTGAGACAACAAAGATGGCTTGAGATGATCAAAGATTATGAGGTGACAATCAATTACCATCCTGGTAAAGCAAATGTTGTGGCAGATGCCTTGAGTAGAAAGTCGAGTTCAATAGCTGATGCATTTTCTATGGCATGTTTCAAGAGAGACTTGATTGTAGATATGAGAAAGTTGAACTTAGACTTGGATGTGATTGGACAAAGTGGGTTAATTGCTCAGATGTAGGTCAAACCTACTTTCTATAATCAGATCAAGGAATTACAGCAGAGTGATGACGAGTTATGGCAAGTTATGCAGGATATGTCAGAAGGTAAGAGAACAGAATTCAGGTTTTCTGACGATGGTGTGTTGTATCTTCATGATAGGTTGTGTGTACTTGGGAACAGTGAGCTGAAAGAGCAAATTCTTGAAGAAGCGCATGCTTCTATGTATGCTATGCATCCAGGTAACACAAAGATGTACAGGAACCTCAAGGAGCTGTACTGGTGGTCTGGTATGAAAAAAAGATGTGGCTGAGTACGTGGCTAGATGCGGAGTGTGTCAGCAGGTTAAAGCTGAGCATCAGAAACCTGCTGGTACCTTGCAGTCGCTTCCTATACCTGAATGGAAATGGGAACACATCATGATGGATTTTGTGGTAGGATTACCCAGAACGCCTAGAGGTTCGGACTCGATATGGGTGATTGTGGATAGACTAACTAAGTCTGCTCACTTTCTCCCTGTCAAGTCAACCTTTGATGTTCCAAAGTTGGCCAAGATTTATGTGGATGAGGTAATCAGATTACATGGGATTCCAGTTTCCATTATTTCTGACAGAGATCCAAAGTTAACGTCTAGATTCTGGAATCAGTTACATCGTGCGTTGGGCACAAGGCTGAAGTTCAGTATAGCATTTCACCTGCAGACAGATGGTCAATCTGAGAGGACCATTCAGACTCTTGAAGACATGCTGAGAGCATGTGTGCTACAGTTCAGAGGTAACTGGGAAGAACACTTAAGCCTGATGGAGTTTGCATATAACAACAGCTACCATTCTAGCCTTGGAATGGCCCCATATGAAGCTCTATATGGCAGGAAGTGTAGATCGCCAGTTTGTTGGTACGAGGTTGGTGAGAAAGAAATTCTTGGACCTGAGATAGTTGATATAACTACAGAGAAGATATTTGTGATCAGGGATCAGTTGAAAGCTGCTCAGGATAGACAGAAAAGTTATGCAGAGAGACGACATCGACCTCTTGAGTTTGAGGTTGGTGACGAGGTTTATCTGAAGGTTTCACCGTGGAAGGGAGTGCTAAGGTTTGGCAAGAGGGGTAAGTTGACCCCTAGGTACATGGGCCCATATCCTATTGTTGAAAGGATTGGACATGTAGCTTACAGGTTGGATTTTCCGTCTGAGTTGGCAAATCTTCATGATGTGTTTCATGTGTCTATGCTGAAAAGGTGTCATCCCGGTACAGAAAAGATTTTAGATCCAGAACCGGCACAGCTTAAGATAGATGTGTCCTACGTGGAAGGACCAATGCAGATAGTTGATCACTGAATCAAAAAGCTTAAGAACCGCGAGATACCTTTAGTGAAGGTTTTGTGGAGGAATCATAACCTTGAAGAAGCTACGTGGGAGATTGAGTCTGAGATGTGTAGCAAGTTTCCTTTTCTCTTTTAGGAATTTCGGGATGAAATTCTTATAAGGGAGGGAGATTGTTACGACCCGTGCTGAGCTTACCCTATAAGTATGCTGCTAAGCATGTGTTTAGCTGCTTTGCTAAGTTATAAGCTTGCTTTTGTTAATAACGTTTAAAATAGTGTTATCAGTATGATTTCATGCCTTGAACGGGTAGAGGAGTTCGCGCTTGAAAAGTTGCAAAAGAAATCACCTTAATCAGACATATGATGCGAAAGTTATGACACTTTTGAGTTCTTGGGTTGATTTTGCAATTTACCCATTTATTAGCTTATTAACCCCACCGTTACCTTTCTTCCTTATCCCCGTTTCATTCTCACCCGATAGAACAGAACGCCAAAAGCGGCGCTCGAACAGAAGCGGTTAGGGGCGATTTTTGGGCGATCTTGCTAGCCATCGAGCTCTGCCCATCCTTCCTCCTCTGTTCTTCTCCTTTTCTCTTCCTCTTTCCTTCCCCAACCTCTTGCTAGGGCGCCGGCCCAAAGCTGCAGCAGCAGCTTCACCAACCAAGGAAGAAGAAGGTTGCGGCACCGGCCATAGGGCTGTTTGGGTGAGCTTAGCACCAAGGAAGGTGTGTTTGGTCTAGTTCGTGGTTGCGTGCCTCGGTTGTAGGTGATTTGCAACGCAAATCGGTAGTTTTGCCCATCGATTCGAGTGAAATCAACACCAGCAGGTTCGTTTTAGTTTTCAATCTGTACGCGATTCGGCCGAGTTATATTTGATTCGGCCGAGTTTCCTTAATAGGCAATCGAACAACAAACTGATCGGCCGAGTTGTATGTGATTCGGCCGAGTTTCTTTTACAGGAAATCAAACAGCAAGTTGATCGGTTGAGTTTCAAGTAGATCGGCCGTGTTGTGAAGCAATCGGCCGAGTTTCTAACCAATCGGCCGAGTTTCAGAGCTGTGAGTGGCAGTTCATTCAGAAATCATTATTGAACTCAATTTAAGTGCTTAATTGCTTTAGTATCAGTTGGTATAACTTCTAAACAGTTTAGCACATACAATAGCTTATTATAGATTCAATGGAACTTGAGATACGTAATATGATTGATGAAAAAGATGGAATTTCCTGTTTTACAGTTGCAATGCATATGCTGAATAAAGATGGTTGTTTAGCAATGAATTTGAATAAGTGGCATTGAGTCATGTTAAAAGATGACAAATGATATATATATGAGTTTTTAAGAGATGTTCAGAATGTGAAATAAGTATGAAATGTGTTTTTCCTGTTTAATTGTTTATATGTTAATCAGTTAATAGACTTAGGTGCCCTAACACCGTAGAACCCCTTTGAGAGGTATGCACCAGGGGGGTGAAACTCGTGTTGCAACAATAACTGTGCGGAGTCACAGGCACGAGGATAGAGAGAGGCAGTGTTCAACAATAATTCGTGCGTGTGTCACGGTGGCACTGGAGTAAATAGGGGTTATTCAACATTAATTTGTGCTTGTGTCACGGTGGTAACCCGGTAAGACTCTCCGCCTGTATGCTCAGGTTTGAGGAGGAGTCTAGAGTTCACTCTTTTGAGAGTGTAGTGAGGCCTTGTGAGCCTGAGAGTCCTACAGCAGACCAGGGCTGGCAGTCAGACTTAGCATTTCCCGGGTGTGTCGCTAAGTCTTGTACGGTGGGATCATAGTTCTCTACAGATCTTTATATGCAGAGTACACTACATATGTTTAGGGCATAAAAATGATAAATATGTAATCATATAGGATCACGGAAAGTTTTATATGTTAATGGATTTGAACTTCTATGCCTTTTCCCTATAACTGTTTAATTGTTAAAATATCTGATGTTGCATAGAAATGAGATTGTTATCTGTTAATTTGCTATGTCATTAGAAATGCCCGGTTTAGTACTGTACTTATGCTTTATTTCAAATTTATATATCTGATGAGTTGTTTAGTGATATCTAAGTGAAATGCTATCTGATGAGTTGTTTAGTGATATCTAAGTGATATCTAATGGATTTGAAGGATCGTTTCATCCTAACGCTTAGTCTATAGAAGGTTTGTAGTTAGTCTAGTTAGAGGTCTCTTAGTCCTTTCCCCTCGATCCTTGGAACATGGTGTGGGTGAGAGAGAATGTGTATGTGGAATGTGTATAAAGATGTAAATTAATTGGTATGCTTTACCTTATGTCGAATAATGTAATATGCTGTAGACTGTGTTTATATTTCTAGTCAGTTTAATAGAAATGCTTCTGCAGTTTGTTTAGCTTTAGTTTACAGCATAAATCTGGTTATCCTTTTAATGTCTTTAAAACGTTTTAAAATGTGATTAGTGGTTGGCTTGTGTGTAAATCCCATCCGTCGCGCCCTAATCTCGTGGTTTGTGGCTAGTGTGAGATCGGGGCGTGACACTAGCAGCTCATGTACGGCCTGGTGATACACTCTAGAATGTGTATCATGCAGCTGTGAAGCTTCCATTGCTGATACACCCTTTTGAGCAACACACCTTCAAGACCTAGCTGATACACTAAAGGACAAGGTAGCATATGTGACACATATATGTTATAAAGGTCATATAGAGATGTTACTCCTCAACTATCATCCAAACAAGGCGCCCCAACCTCCATCCTCATTCTAGGTGATTCCAAACAGAAGAAAGAAGACTCTAGAGCTGATAAATTCATATTGACCCTCCATTTTGGGTAATTTGCAATTTACACCAAAACTAGCACACAAAGCACGAGCATCAACCAACCAAGCTCAAACATGGAACATAGGTCCTCCACAAGGAGACCCTCAGAATCATTCTCTTTCTAATGATGCTAGAGAAGTAAAAGCATGCTCTACATATGACATATTGCAATATAACCCCCTAACTTTGGGTAAATTGCACTTTGGTCCAAAATAAGAAAACATTGCTCAAACAACATCCAAACAGGACCAAACTGGAAACATGAGCTTGCCACATGGTATCAAAACATCTTAAGAGATTAGATTAAGGTTATAAGCACCTTTCATAAGCAAAGAAAAGAGGGTTAGCCCAAAACTTGGGTCAAGGTCCTTATAGGAAGGTGGTCCGCATTGCCTACGATAATCATTGATAGATGATCTACTACTACATTTTTCGTTCCATTCTTACCTATGATCTCATGGTCAAATTCTTTAATAGAACATCTTGTTGTAGGAGTTTGGGTTTAGTATCTTTCTTTTGCATCAAATAGTTGATTGCTCCATGGTTCGTGTATACCTTGACCTTCAATCCTACCAGGTAATATCTAAACTTGTTGAAGGTAAACACTATTGCTAGCATCTCCTTCTCTGTCATTGTATAGTTCACCTATGCTTCATTGAGAGTCTTTCTTCCATAGTAGATCATATGGTGCTTCTTATCTTTCGTTTATCCTAAACTATCCCAACTTGTGAAGTCATTTGCATCACACATTATTTCAAATGGTAGATCCCAATATGGGGCTTGAAAAATTGGAGTAGTGGTAAGAGCATTTGGTAAGGTTTTGATGGCATGGAGCCAATCCTCTAAGAATTTGAAGATTGCATCCTACATGAGAAGGTTAGGCATGAGTTTAGCAATCTTGGAAAAATATTTTATAAATATTTTGTAGTAACATGCATGTCCATGGAAACTACTAACTCCTATTATGGACTTAGGATGTGGGAGCCTTGATATGGTTTCCACTTTTCTCATGTCTACTTAAATTCCCTTTTTAGAAAATTTATGTCCCAACACTATCCCCTCCTAGACCAAGAAATGGCATTTCTATCAGTTTGAGACTAGTTACTTTTCTTCGCATTGCTCCAATACTCTAGAAAAGTTCTTCAAATAGCTATAGAAATCATCTCCATAGAAGGAGAAATCATCCATGAACACTTTCATGATATCCTCTAGGAAATATGACAAGACAAAGATCATGCAACATTGAAATGTCACAGGTGCATTACAAAGTCCAAATGGCATTCTCCTGACATCATATGTGCCATAAATGTAAAATTCATCTTTCCTTGATAGTTGGGGTGAATGGGGACTTAGTGAAATCTTGAGTATCCATCTAGAAAATAGAAACATGCATAGTGCGTGATACTTGGTCGATAAAAGGTAAGGGTAAATGATCTTTCTTAGTGCAAACATTTAGTTTTATGTAGTCAATACACATGTGCCAACCTGTGACAGTTTGTGTTGCCACCTCATCCCTAATTTATTTCTTTATTATTGTCATTCATCCCTTCTTGTTTACGGCATGGTACAGGCTATCCTAGTTACTATCGTTGATGGGATATATGATTCCTAATTCATGCAACTTTATTACTATCTTTTCAACTACCTCTTTAAGCATTTGATTCAACTTCCTTTGTGGTTGAACCAGAGGCTTAGTTGTTTCTTCCAAGTTTATGTTGTGCATGTAGAGAAATGGGCTCAACCCGTTGATTTCCTTAACTGAGTAACTGATTGCCTTCTTGTGGCGTTTAAGTTCATTTATCTACTTCTCTTCTTCATTTGTTCATTTATCTACTTCTCTTCTTCATTTGTCTTTAGGGTAGAGTTTATGTTGACAAGTTCTTTTCTTCGTCATCTATAAACTCATATTTCAGTCCTTTAGGGAATTGCTTCAGCTTAGGCTTAGGCTTTGGTGCCTCCTCTTCTAGTGTCTATTCTAGAAATGCTTGTTTTGTAGTTTCAATTGTCTCTTCTCCATCGTCACTGCATTCCTTTTCTAGTTGGTTTAGATAATACGGAATCTCAATAACTTATGGGACTTCCAAACCAGGGTATGGGTTGTTTACGGATCTCATTATTAGATCAAATGATAGCTTGTTCCTTATGTACCTCTTCACATAATTGATAGTATTTTTCCATGACGTAAACTGACTCAAAGAGGGATGCCCCCTCCTCGAGTCTTATATGTGGAAGTTGATGTGATCATTCCCTATTCTCAGGGTAATCATTCTTTCTTCGACATTGATTAGACTGGTTAAGAGGAATGATCTTCCAAATATCATCGGGCATGTCAAGTATTCCACTATATTTATTAGGATAATATCACATGAGATAAAGAACTGTCCCACATAGATTGGGACATCTTCCATAATTCCTACTATCTTTGTGTAGTGTGGTCTTCTAGTTGAATCATCATTCCACTCTTTACAATGTCAGTTAGTCCCAACCTCTGAGATAGATTAAGAGGCATGAGACGGATGCTTGCACCCAGGTCTGCAAGTCCTTGCCTTACTTCATTGTCACCAACATTGAAAGGAATAGTGAATGCTCCAGGTTCCTTCTTCTCCGTAGTCATTTTTATTTGTACAAAAGTGTTGGAAATTTTAGCTAGTTTCACTATCTCTACATGGTTTCCTCTTTTCTTTTTTGTGATTAGATCCTTGAAGAACTTAGCATAGGTGGGCATTTCGTCGCTCGCATCCAAGAATGGAACATATTGGTGCAACTTCTTGACAACTTCCATGAACTTCTCAAACCTTTTCTTCAAGTGAGCCTTGATTAGTTTATAGGGGAAAGGAACTCTTGGCAAATATAAGTCTCTATTTGCGAGAGCTTTCCTGACAGGGTCACACTTCTTTGATGTTGTAGTTTTCTTCCCCTTGCCCTTTTGTTTAGCTTTATCCTTCTTAGAAGACTCTTCATCCTCAGGTTCTTCCTCAATTACAATTCGGTTCAGGTTGTGACTTAGCATTCATTCTGCCTTCTTTAGAATTCTTGTCCCGTGAAACTTCCAAAACCTTTCCAGAAAGAAGAGTCTTAATCTTAGCAGTCTTGGTGTTGGATCGAATCTTCCTTTACGGGTTTTTGATAAGCTATAATAGTTGTGCTACTTGTTGATCAATCTGCTTCTGGTGAGGGTGTGTGTCAACTATTTGAGTCTCCATTGAGCTCAAGAAACTCGTATTGGTGATGGCACTTTGTGTTAGTTTTTCATCCATTGTGGCCTATTTTTTTGCAAAATCAAAGAGCTCAGACACCATGTCTTGTTGATTATTGCCTTTATTCTGATTTTGGTCTTTATTTGACCTATTTGAGCTTCTATTCTGATTTTAACCTTGTCGTTGACCTTGAAAATTCTTTCTATTTTTCTAGTAAATTGTATTTTGAGTGAAAGTGGTCAGTCCTCCCCCTCTCCCAAATCCAGGTGGTCCTTTAGTAGGATTGTTGAGCTAGTTGGCATATTCTGCAACATCATTGTTCCCATAGTTGAAACTAGGGTGGTCTGGTCTCTTGAAATTAGCATAAGAAACGTTCTCGATCTCTTTTTATTCACTGTCTTCCTCTGGCTGAGTATAGATGGAATTTTCTTCACCATGGTCTCCTTCACCACATGTAACATGTGTCATGAATCTTACTATAAGTTTCTTTCCCTTTCTTCTAGAGTCCATTGGTTGCTTGATGTTTGGGCTATCTTCTAGATATGGGAGGTTATGGTTTCCAAGGCTTTTGACTCTACAGACGTACCATCAGTTATTTCCCTTACACCATGCCTCTTTCATATTCCAATCATGCTTGAAGTGCAACCATATTATCGATTATAAACATGGTCGTCTTTGTGTTCATGCCCAAGAAATCACTTGCTATTGTAGCATTCAATGAAGTTCTCTCAGTGGGGGTAAGATCGTTGTAAAAAGTTGTGACTAGAAATCCCTTGTCATAATTGTGGTGGGGGAAATCCCTCTGATACTCTTGAAATCATTCCCTTTCCTCATACAGATTCTCTCCAGGCTTATTCATGAATCTAGTTATCTTGTGTCTATTCCTCAATCTCTTCTCAATTGGTTAGAACTTTGTGACAAAAGCAACAGCCAAGGGTGCCCATTCATTGGTTTTTTTGTCAGATAAAGCAAGGCACTATGACAATGCCTTGTCTCTCAAAAAGAAGTTAAACCCCTTATAGTATATTACCTCTTGTGGTCATAGATGTTTTTATAGGCGTCTTGATGGTAGTAGGGGTTCTCCTTTCTAGAATTCCCTCCAAAAGGCTTGTTTTGAATCATGGCAATCATTGTGGGTTGCAGTTCAAAGTTTGGTGCATCAAACCTTGATTTGATGACGGGGCACCTTGAATTGTTACCCTAGTAGCAGCTACCTCATGTAGAGAAGGGCCTCCCTCATCATAGTCATCTTCATTATTTTTGTTATTATTTTCATTCTCATGATTGTTCATCATATTTCTTCTGGCTCAGGGATGAAGACCTTCATTACAATGTCCTTCCTCACACTACTCATCATGGGGTGGTATGTCCTGAGGTATGACTTCGTGTTCTTCTTCATCAAAGATGCGCTCCTCATGTTCAAATTCAGACTCTAGTGGAGGTTGAGCTTTCTCCACTCTTGTATTTTGATCTCATCCCATGTGTCCTCCCCTACAATGTGACATGTTTATGCATGTGGGAGATGTTAAACTCTATCCTCTTCTTTCCAAGATACCTAAATAGATAGCACATTCAAGTTAGAATACAGTACATGTGAAATGGAGTATTCAAGGTAGTTAGATATAGTTGATTAAAGTTTTGTGTGGTCAAGTCTATTTCTAGACTTCAGGCATGAGTGTATTGTGAGTTGATTCTGGTTCTTAACAGTTCCAATTTCCTTGTCCCCAAAAACAACACCAAAAAGTTGACCGACCTAAATCACACGTACATAAGGAGAATATCTAGAGTAATTAGACTCTTAAGTTTATAACCCAACACTCATTCCTCCGCAACTATTATATGGGGTATGATGTAGTACATTGGGGTTGATTCACAAGGACAAGGAGTTGTAAGTTCTAATAAAATAGAACATTTGCTTAGTTACACCAACTAAGAGGGTAGATTAAGTTTGGTGTTCCTTACAGAATGATGGTACTTCAACCAATAAATAGGAAAAATAAGTAAAACAAAGCAAGAAATAAAACAAGAGAACAAGTTGAAACAAAGAACGATAAAACAAGTATGGAAGGGAACTTGGATCGGGTTCCACCAACTAAGATCTTTCACCAACATGAAATAGTCACACCAATTGTATACCCTTAGAAAGATTACAAGAAATCACCATATATGTCTATTCCATACTCTCTCGAGCCCATGATAGATATAGATTATAAGGTTGTCTCTCTCTCGATGGAAAAAAAATCACAAATATAATCATATGATTGTTAGCTTAAGCATTCCAACATTTTTATGCATTCATGCAACTCCATAACACTGAGATAAGGTTAGAGCTACTCTTTTGAGGCACTAATAGTTAAACATCACAAGATGGTATCTAATCATGCAAATGAAGAAATAAGAACAAGTGTGTGGAGATAACCATTATTAGGAGCATATGTATATTCAAATGGATGTAAGTATATATATGTTGATAGAGCCTTCGTGGCTAATCCCAACCCAAGTAATGTGTTTATCCAATCATGGTAATGAGCAACATTATGAATTTACAAGTATAGTGAGACATGAGAGAGAATGATGAAACGGGAAGATGTAGATGATGGCAATGAAAAAAATCTAGAGGACAAGAAGGGGGATACACCAAATGTGACCACAAACATCCAAGGTCAGTGTACATCTCCTTCAGATCTAGATTTGGCGTGGGTGTGCAGGAGTGGCTTGTTCTTCTTTTCAAAGAATAGGCTGATGTTGATGGTGAAGGCTTAGATCATCTCTCTCCTTTATCCTTCATCTTTGAAGATCAATGATTCATGGTATGGTGGATGGAGGCTATGTAGTGTGGAAACACTTTGTCATCTCCCACATGTCATGGCCTCTTTCATGGATGATGTGGATCTCTATTTATAGGTGCATGTAACCGACTTAAACCTCATTGGTCGCTAAAATGACGACCCTTCAACAATCACCAAAATTGTGAACTTTGTCAGTCGCTAAGGTTTGATCGTGTAGAGTGCTCAACTCTTGTGATTGCTGAGAGTGGTCCTGAGGATGTTCGATGAAAGTGAGTTTTGAAGAGGTGATCTTCATCATTCGCTGGCGACCTATCCTTTGGTCACAGGGGCACCAAGAACATTGACCACAGTAATGGCACAAGGCCCATCGGTCATTAGTTATGGTGAAGTTTGGTGGTCGCTAACAAGTTCAAGTTTATTGACTATTTGATTTAGTACAAGTGCCATTGGACACAAATGTATTAGAGCCTTGGGGACCAATTGGTTGAAGTCTTGGAAACCACTAAGATGCATATTCTGTGCAAATCACAATAAAGGGGTAAGTTTAGGTAGCTAAATCAAAACTTTTCAAAACAACTGAAGCTATCTAGATAAAACATAATAGAGATGATAAAATAAGTATAAAATAGGTGTTCAAATATCCAAGAAATGGATGTTCTCATATCCCAGTGAATGTCACTGGACTGCCATAAAGAACATCCATATCTACTTGAGAAGCACTAAGGTTCAATTCATTGTTTAAGGTACTAAGAAGGAGATGGGAGTAAAGGGTGAAACTGATGCAAGCTTTCGTACTGTCAAATAAAAATATTAACTATTGCAATACAAATTTTTGTTTAACCTTAAAATAGAACTGTAAGCTAGAAAAGTTCCAAGCAAGAGACGGTTAGTGAGTCTAAAATATAAATCAAGTACCTTTTTGTTTTAAACACAACAGAGGATATTGTATGGATCAAGAAGTTATTTTGTATGAACTTGTGGGAGGTTCCAACCATTGATGACACACTAGAAATATTGGGACAATGATGGAGCTGTTGGATATTCTAGGAAAGTCAAATAGCATACTGGCTCATTTTCATCTCCTGCATCAGATCGTACAATGAGGAGATGTGAAGACTTGCAAAATGCCAATGAGAATCCAATGTTGATAACCCATTACAAAAGTACTCGCGCAGCAAAAACATGATGTACATGTTATGATCACTTGGTATAAGATTTACCTGTGATTGGCTCTAAGTGCAAGTGGTAGTATGTTGGTTTTTATTCCTAGAGAGGCAATCAGATGATGATTTTGAAGGGGTATCATACACTTTATTTCATAATAATAAAGGTATTATATCTATTATGTTCGTCTCAGTCATGAGATGATGTCAAAAAACATAGTAGATGTCCAAAGAATGACGTTACTCGATGACATATGCTTCAGGTTGGGTAACGGAAAAATGAGATCATATGTATGATAAGAGTATATACATTCTTGTTACATACTTAGTTGGATATTACTATGGAATAAAAATAAACGACAATAATACATAAGACTAAAATGTGTGTTGACTGATGATAGAGTTTCATTAGTCATGATATGGCATATCAAGTCAAACATATAGGTACTTGTTAAAAGGACAGTGTACCAGACAAATATACATTGAGAGTGATACATGGAGAACATGGAATGGTAGTTAGAATCAACACTCAAAGTGATAGTGGTTCTTAGACCTGAAGTCACTACACTCATCACATGTCATTCGATGAACTTTGACTCCATCCAACTTGACCTTGAATAAGGGTTTCCATAAAGGTGGTGTTCGGGTACATGGTGACACATGAGGATTTCCTGTGAGTGATTTAGATGGGATTTTTACCTCTTACAGGAGTTGATATCATGTCCACTTGATAAGTGAGATTGAGACACATATGGCCATACTCGTGTGACTCAGTATGTGATATGTGAGCTCACATGCATCTCATACAGTCTTCTCTAGTTCAAGTAACATGGATTGAATATTAAAAGGATGATGATTCCATGCATCAAGTTCAATCTATACAGCACAGATAAAGGAACTATATGATCATTATAACATTGATCATAGATTTAGGTTGAATTTGTTCTCCAACTTTTCAATTACTTAGGTAGCAATGATGTATTGTTATATACTGCTCATTGTTTGTGATGTCATAATGTAGTTATTGACATTCACTACCAATGTAATTTGGGACCTATAGGGTCTCCGACATAAGATGCACCTACAATAGGAGTTTACTCATGAATATGGTTTGGCTTGATTAATAAAGTGTTTAGGAAGTAAACTTAAACAACATTTTCTGACAGTTGGCTGACTAGAATTTTAGTTAACTGAATGGGAATGTGAGTTGAGAGATTGGAGTATCCAGTCCACTTACTGAGAAGTCTAGTCAAGTGACCAGACGATCAGTAAGACTAGATCAAGGATTGATGTTGATGTCATATTGTGCATTGATTGTCCCATTGAAGGAAAATATGTTTGAGAATAGGAAAACATTTTAATTGATAGTCTGGATGTATTAGTCAACTGAATAAGATGATAGTCGATTGAATGGGTGCCTTGTCAAACAACTCATGATTTGTAACAGCCAAAAATTCATGAAATTCATCTCCTCATGCCCTCGGGTTTTTGGAAATCTTGACCCATCCACTCCTATATAATGGGGGGGGGGGGTGGCCAAGGATCTTAGGACAAGTCTCCTAATATCAATGCTGTAGTGACGCTAGAGCCAGAGGCATCTAACCTGTAAAAGGATGAGATAGCCAAAGGGAAGAAAAGTTGATGTCAGTACGTTGACAACTCCTCCTTGACATTTTTCTAGTAGAATGACAAGAGTTCCTGATGGTTTTTGTGGACTACGTAGAGGTGTGGTGGTTGTTTCCACCACAAGGAGAACGTCATAAGCCTCTGTCTATGTTGGTACTCCAAGAGGTCACCGTCGATGATCGTTTGTGTGCTTCTTGAAGAAGAAACATGACTATGTGAGGATTGTTGTTGGACCTGTTTTGAGACTAGGTATATGCCTCGTAACTTTCTTTGTTAGAAATATCATTATTGATGTGATCTGCTGGTTAGGAATAAGGAAATATTTTGCTTCAGCTACCTTATTTGTCATCCTTATTTCCCTACACAACCACTATACCCCAAAATAGAAAAACTCACACTTCTATCTAACGTGTAGCTTACGCTTTATACCTCTACAAATTTTTACAGCTATACTCCTTGAGATTTTGGATGTACCAATATGTCTTCTTTGATTTCTATCCCTCCAAATATGATATCAAAGTACAACAAAATAATTCTTTTAATGTCATATTTACCATAGATGATCAGGACCTTCATGGCTCTTTTTTAGCTCTTGTTATAGGTGTAAATGCTTGCACATTAGCTCCGATATTTCTTTAGTGAATTTGCAGTTCCTCACTTAGTGACCACAGGTCTCATCCTCCTCATTACATAGTATACATATAGTGGGGGCATCCTAGTTTCACTTATGTATCTTATCAAGAGTAGCTAGGACTCCATGTAGAATTTTCTATACACACATACTCCATTTTGGTACTTGCTTTATATCCCAAACCTGGTGCATATACTTTCTTTCATAACTCTTGATCTTGTAACATCATGTAGGTTTGTCTTAGTGTCTTTGAGCCTTCATACTCCTACTTCATGGGGGTCAAATAGGTGTTTCTATTGCTGTGATAACTCAATAATTACACTAATTGTATGTGAATACCCTTCTCTGGTGTTTGGTTGATAGTCCAGTCCATCTGGATATTTTTTCCTCATCCACCTCCCCCATACCAATCTGGCTCCTTGTCAAATTATTATCCATCTCAGTGTCCCCCATTTAGCAATACCACCAGGAGTTTTTAGGCTCATACCTCTCTCAACTTTTGGTATTTCCAATTGTGTGTACCTCATTGGATGATATTCACTTACCAATAGGAAGGTTGACATGTTGATTTCTATCATGTCAAGGACCATTGCTGGTATTTCTCCTTGCTGAACATAGAATATAAGAAAACCTTCAACTATAGACTTGATTAGAGTTCCTCTATCTTCCATGTAAGTATTTTGTGATCATATCCTATTGATCATCTCATTAGTTTTGTCAATGCAATCATCAAAATCTTTCACCTATAAATTACCCCCACTCATTGAGAATCCCAAGTATTTTGTACTAAAAGTATCTAGCTCAACTCCCATTGTGTCCTTTTGTATCTCCTCCCTTTGGTAGTAGTTTTTGAATAGGAAAAGATAGGTCTTTATAGCATTCATGTACAACCCAGTTTCTTGCCCAAAATTCCTGAGTAGAGATTGTAGACCCTCAAGCATTTTGAGTTTAGCTTCAACAAAAGTTAGTGACTCGTCACCTTCATTCCATGCACTTTGTATGACTCTATCTCCTTATTGACTTCGTACCCATTCCTCCTTTGTGTAACATAATCCAAAACAATCATAGATAAGAGAGGGGATAAAGGATCACCCTGGAGTAGACCATTACTTCCTTTGAACATTCATGTCAAGGTATATGTGTATATATATATGTATGTATGGGATTAGGAGAGGCATTCTTTCCCCCTCTCAGATGCATGTGATGGAGTCCAAACATATGTATGTATGTATGTATTTATGGATGTATGTATCTGATTCAAGTAAATATATTCTGATATCCCTCCTAAAAATATAAGAGTTCAAGAGTGACATGTAGGCCCAACGTCATACATCTAGAAAATTGAGCAACAACTCTCTCTTCTAACTAAAGTAGAACCTACGTTTAACATATTTACAATTTTTTATAGAAATAGTCTTTACATTAGTGGCTACACCTCTGTGTTTACGTAAGTTCCTTTCCTCCCAAATATGGTAGCATAGAGAAGCAAATAGGATCTTTTTTTATCACTTTGTCTGCAACTTGCCAACCTGCTTCTTTGTTCCTCTTTCAGTTGTAGATGCAGTCTGAAGTCTTCACATATCATCTTCCTAACGTCTTTTGTAAATTTGAAAAATACTACAAGATGGTTATGGGACTCATTATCCTTCTTCAAAAGTAAGAAAACAGAAGCAACTTCATGGTTCCATCCATGTAGTTTATCCATAGTAACTAGAGCATTGTGCAAAATTATATAAACACACATACTCCATTTTGGTACATGTATTCCAGCCCATACGTGCTCCATATACTTTTCTTTTGTAGTTCTTACTCTGGTGACTTCCCAGAGATCCATCTTCATGTCTTTAAGTCTCCATCTGCACCCCATATGAGGTTCCAAAAGATGTCTCACTTTTTGCCACATCTCTGTCATAACATTGATAGTGCGTGAATAACATTCTTGTATGTTGTATGAAATCAAGACCTCTTGGATATCTATCTCTCATCTATTTTCCCCACATAGAGGTACCCTCTTGGTAGATAATGATTCTTCTCATTGTCCCCCATTTTACTATATCTCTTGGTGCATTCAAATCTAGGCCTCCTTCATCTTTAGGAAGATCCATACGTGTCAATCTTATCGAGTGGTACCCACTTGCCCAAAGAAAGTTTGGCATCTTCATATCCATTCTATCTAGAACCAGACCGAGAATCTCCCCTTATTGTATCCAAAATGTGAGAAGTCCCTCTACAAAATCCTTCAGAAGTGTAGCTCTCCCTGCCATGGATGTTTTTTGGGTAGGCCATTTTCTAATCATCTCCTCTAGTCTGTCCATGCAATCAGCAAAGTCTTTGACTTGTATATTACCTCCAGCTAATGGGAAATCAAGTTTTTTAGTAGAAAATTTCCCAATCTCCACTCCCATTTCCTCCTTCAACCTTTCCTCCATCTAGTAACAATTTTTGGATAGGAAGAGGTGGGTCTTGTTTGCATTTACGTGCATCCTTGTCTGATTGCCAAAAACCCTAAGTAGAAGTTGCAGGTTCACCAATGTGTTTTGTTTGCCTTCAACAAAGACAAGCACATCATCTGCAAAGGTTAAGTGTGTCTTCACTTTGGTACCATGCACTGTGTATGCCCTAGTCTCATTTTTTCCTTCCTCTTCCAACATCTTCTGTGTGACATATTCCATAACAATTAAATATAGAAGAGGGGAGAGTGGATCACATTGACGTAGTCCAATTCCACCTTTTAGAATACCTATAGAAGTGCCAGTGAACAATATGGAAAAGCTTGTTGTTCCCACACACTATTTCATCCACATGATCCATTTTTCATTGAAACCCATCTTCTCCATTATCCACCAAAGTTTATCCCATCTCAAACTATCATAAGCTTTGGACACATCTAGCTTTAAGAAAGCCTTTTTGCTACCTCTCATTACCTTGTAGTCCTATAGAAATTCCCCTGTTAGCAAAGCACAATCATGTATGTATCAGAATCAAGTAAATATATTCTGACGTTCCCCCTAAAAAATATTTGGGGGTCAAGATTACATGTAGGCCCAATTCCATACATCCGTATCAACATTAAAACTCACACATTTTATCTATACATAATCTACATCTAATGCATTTAAAAAAATTTACAACAATGCTGGTGGCATTTGTTGACTTCCCTTGGTGTCTTCTATCATTTCTCTCCTCCCAAATATTGTAGCATAGAGAAGAAAATAAGAGGTATTTCTTCACATCACTTCCGCATCTAGCAAGCAACCTTCTCGGTTCAGCAATGAGTTGAATCTGAAGTCTAAAATCTCTGCATAAATGCTCCCAAATATCCTTTGTGAACTTGCATTCCCCTACCAGGTGATTGTTACTTTCTTCCTTATCCCCACATAGCAAGCATATAGTAGATATATCATAGTTCCAGCTCTTTATTCTATAAAGAGTGGAAAGAATATGGTGGAGAAATTTATATACACACATGCTCCATTTAGGCACATACCTATCCATCCATATTTTTTCTCCCACTGGGTCCTTCACACCTCTGGTATGGGACATCTCCCACAATCTTGTATTCTTGTCTATGAGTTGCCATCCACCCAAATTATTAGCAACAAACATGTGTTTGATTTACGACCATATTTCCCTCATGACATTGATGGATCTTGAGTACCCTTCTCTTGTTTTCAGAATAAAATCCAGCCCTCTAGGATATGTGTCTCTCATTCATTTACCCCATTTGGATGTGCCTTCATGTTATACAATCAGCCTTCTCATGGACCCCCATCTAGCAATATCTCTAGGGGTCTTTAGATTCAGTCCTCCTTCATCTATAGGAAAGGCCAACCTGGCATACTTCATCGGATGATGCTCACTTCCCCAAAGAAAGGTAGCAATCTTCATTTCAAATCTGTCCAGAACAGATATAGGAATTTCACCTTGTTGTGCCCAAAAAATGAGAAGACCCTCAATAGTAGCTTTAATCAAGGTTCTACGCCCAGCCATGGAGGTCTTTTGTGTAGGCCATCTATTTATCATCTCCTCCACATTATCAATGAAATTTTTGATGTGAAGGTTGCCACCTGCAAGCAGAAATCCCAAGTATTTGGTTGGGAATTCGCCTCTTTCAACTCCCATTGTTTGTGTGAGTCTATCATTCACCTGATGGTAGTTCTTTGACAAGAAAATATGTGTTTTATTTGCATTAGGAAACAACCCCGTTTGCCTCCCGAACTCTCCCAGTAAGCCTCTTAGATTTTCTTGGTAGTTTTGTTTGGCTTCAATGAATACCAGAACATCATCGACGAAAATCAAATGCGTCATTACCTTTGTGCTGTGAATAGTGTAAGGTTTTATTTCTTTCCTTTCTTCGTCTCTTTGCATCTTCCTTGTAAAAGAATAGGGGATAGGGGGTCACCCTGGCACAGCCCGTTGGTTCCTCTAAACAAACCAGCAGAAGTTCCATTCACCAAAATAGAGTAGCTAGTAGTCCCAACACATTGTTTCATCCAGCCAATCCATTGTTCATTGAATCCCATCTATTGCATGATCCACCATAGTTTGTCCCACCGTACACTGTCATAAGCTTTGGAGATGTCAAGTTTTAGGCAAGCCTTCCTGCTACCTCTCATATCATTATAGTCTAGGAGAAATTCACCACCCAGAAGAGCACAATCAGTGATGCTTCTACCTACAACAAAAGCTCCTTGATTTGCAGAAACTAGAAAGGGGAGGACCATTTTCAACTGAGCAGCCATAATTTTTCCAATAATTTTATGCTATACCGAACAACAAGAAATGGGTCGAAAATCAGCAAGAAATGATGTAACTTTCTTCTTTAGAATAAGAACAAGAAATGAGTGATTGACCTGTCTGACCATATTCCCTCCTTATAAAAACCAGTCCACATAAGCAAGAAAATCATCTTTAATAATATCCCAAGTCTTTTTGTAAAAGAAAGTGATGAAACTATCAGACCCTGGTGACTTATTGCTTCCAATAATCCATACAACATCTTTGACCTCTTGTTCATTAGTCCTTCTAGTAAGAATATTGTTATGAGTGTTGGTGAGTCTGAATTTCCAATCAACTTCCTCCTACTCATCAATATTATCAGAGAAATCTTTATTGTACAGAGACGTATAGAACCTGATCACATGTTCTTCAAGATCCTCTTGCTTGTATGTATGTATGTATGTATGCATGTATTAGAAACAGGTAAATATGTTTTGATTCCCTTCTACCAAAACGTAGAAGGTCAAAATTTACATGTAGGCCCAACACCATACATCCAAAAAAGAGCAAAAACTCACTCAACTAACTAATGTGTAACTTACATTTAAAACATTAATAAATGTTTACATCTATACTCCTTTCATGAGAAGCTGCACCTTGTTGTCTTATGGCATTCCGTTCCTCCCAAATACGATAGCAAAGAGCAGCAAATAATATCTTCTTCGTGTCCTCGCTTCCACAGGTTGTTAGTGTTTTCCTTGGGTCCACTTATAGCATGAGTTGTAGCTGAAACTCTTCATATATTGTAACACCCCTGACCTGGGTTATGAGCTAACCCTAGGTGTTTTGCCTAATTATGAAATTAGATGTTTGTAATTATCCTTTAGTATGTAATTAAAGCTTCTAGGGAACATATGTTTCCATTTCTGTCCCCTATGAACAATGTTGTAGTATTGTTTTGCATACAGGGACCTATGTACAATTTACCCAATCTGAGGGGTTAACTTGCAAATTGCATATGTTTTATGCTCTTTTAATGTTGAGGCAACCTAAGGATGAATATGATGAAGTATAATGGATTTCCCAAGCTTGGGTATCAAGATGCAGCTTATGGAATGATCCTTATGCTTAAAAACCCTAATTTGGAGTAAAATGCAGTTTACCCAAATTATGGGGTGCAACTTGTAAAATACACTTTCTAGAATATCTTTTATGACTTTTGACATCATTTAAAGTTATTATAATGAAGGAGGCACTTCTTTTGAATAATCATATAATAAGGAGTACCTTTGTAATTAAATCACCAAGTTGTAAGTAAGGAGACCCTTATGTATATGTGCACCTTAGTGATAAGTTGACCTTCCTTGCCTTTAATTCTTGATTTTAAAAGGAGTTTTACCTTATAAATAAGGAGGAGGGACGTGCCTAAAAGAAAGGAGGGACCTAGTAGAGAAAAGGAGAAACTAGTTGTCCTTATGTTGGAAATGACCCCAAGATATATAAATACACCCTTCCTTTGTTTGCAAAGGAACGTTTCCTTCACTTCCTTTCTTATTCCCTGCTTGGACCGACTTAGAACAGAGATCTGGAGAAGGAAGACGACCAAGGAGAAGCTAGGTAAGCTTGGACCATCTTCTAGCTCGAATTCATGGAGGAATTCTTCTTAAAAGGTTGGTTCTATGGTTAACTCACTTAGGTTTCTTGTTCTAGCCGATCTTCCCCATATCTTCCTTGAAGAAACAATCTTGGATGGCCTATGGATCTCAAGATGCCATTAAAGGCTTGAAGCTTGGAAGCTTGGAGCTCTAGGAACCATGTTTGAGGCGGGTTTTATATTTCTAAACTCCTAGCTTTATTATGCATATCCTTGTTCTTGCTGTTTAAGCTTAGTTCTTCTTCCCCATCATTCTTTGCACTCTTGCAAGCTTTTTCGTGAAGAACAGACCTTGGTTCAAGGTTGAAGATGGAGGGAGTTAATACCTATGTTGGTCCTTATCCAACTTTATCAAACGATCTTATGATTTCCCCCCCCCCCTCTTGACCAACCGTTTGAAGGGCAAACGGGTTCAATAGGTCGGTTTTGCCAAACGGGTTCCAACCCATTTGAGGGCGTTGACCAAGCATTTACCGTCTAGGATTCCTGTTCACAATTATGTAGACTAATGACCCACCTAATTTAAGGGGTTAATTCAAAAGGAATCGTAGGTTGAAGGCCAATCAATTAGGCAATCGAATTAAACTAAGTGCTGATTTTGCAAACTAATCAAATTGAACCTTTTGGGCAAACGGGTTCCAACCCGTTTGAATGAGTTGACCAAGCATTGACCGTTTGGGATTCCTGTTCATAATATATTGAGTTTCATTTCTATAAAGAATCATAATCTAATTCATAACCAATTAAGAGTTGAAGGCAGTTCAACACCCTAACCCTAATCGGGTTAAAATTGCTGATTTTCAATATAGATCTTGTTGAGTGTTGGGTTGAAGGACCCAAACGGGTTCAAAACCATTTGGGGGTTCATCCAAACGATCTCACACTCGTTTAGTGACACCCCAAGACCGTTTCGAGGTCTAGGGTTAAAGAAATTTGATGGTTTGAGGGTCCAATCACAAGATGTTGATAAATTGATGAAAATTGCTGATTTGTAATCTAATTAGGACTCAACCCTTATCAAATCAACTAAATTTTTAGTCAAACTTTGTGCAAATGGTCTCAAGACCGTTTGGAGATCATCCAAACGATCTCAAGACCGTTTGGGCCAAGTTTGGGCCCAATTGGAGTTCAATTGATAGGCTCAACCTTGTTTTGATTCACATTGATGAAAATTGATGAGTAGCCGATTGGAAACCTTAATTGAGTTAGACTTAACCCTAATTGGCTTTCAATTGAAGGTCAAATTGGTGTCCAATTGATTGAGGCTCATCCTATTTGACTCAATTTGTAAGTGGTTAACATGGCTTGGGCCAATTGAAGGTTTCAACATAGGAAATCCTATTCAATCATAACCTTTGTATCACCTTTCATATCCATGCGGTTTGGACCCAAACGAGTCCACACTCGTTTAGACCCAAATGAGTCCACACTCATTTAGACCCAAACGAGTTCAACCCATTTCAATCCAAACGAGTTCAACCTGTTTCAATCCAAACGAGTTCTACCCGTTTCAATCCAAATGAGTTCAACTCATTTCAATCCAAACGAGTTCAACCCATTTCATCTTAAATGGGTTCACACCCGTTTCATCTTAAATGGGTTCACACCCGTTTCATCTTAAATGGGTTCACACCCGTTTCATCTTAAATGGGTTCACACCCGTTTCAACTCAGTGAGTCCACACTCGTTTGAGGGTTCAAATGGGTTGAAGGTTGAAGGTTAAACCCTAACCTAATTGGAGATTTTCATGGTTGTTTATACTTAACCACTTAAAGGTATAATTGGTTCAATGATGATCTAACCTAAACCATAATGGTAACTTACAATACTAAGGGACTAAGTGACTAATGAATCGACCCATGATGATGATCAATGGGTAATTTTACCAAATGCCCCTGAGAGGTTCAATTCAGTGATACCTTGTTCTAATCAAATCCTAATCACTTGATAGTGGTGATTTGGTTTATGAAGATCAAAGGGGACTTAACCCAACCTAATATAGAGTGGTGTAATCACCATCTACTAGTGAGAGGAGAGAGAAAGTACCATTTATGGTAGAAACTCAAGTAAAATACCTTCAATATACATGAATGTGCATGATTAGGGTATGATCCACTAAGTGAGATCATAGAAACCCTAATTATGATAACTGATGAATCTTAATCTTATATGAGGGCTTTAATGGTGGTGGTTCTCATACATGATGATGTAATGAGTTCAACTCACCAAGGAGTGTACAGTAAACCCTAATTTTAGGGTAATAACATATAATGAAAATAGTAAAACCCTAATTTAGGGTGATCTGATAAATGTAGTAATTCAAGGTTATGCCTTTGAGTATGAAACCCTAATTACAAGCTATAATATGAGGAATCTTTATGCCTTGTGAGATAAGAAGTTCAATAAATCTAACCCAGAGGAGATGTGATATGAATGAGACTCTAATGTGGAGTCATAATTACATAAAGTCCTATTCTTGGACACTATGACAATGAATTATATTTCTAATCTTAAGTAAGGGTATAAAGAAACCCTAATGATGAGATAGAAGGAATGGCCTTATAAAGGTGAAACATTTCATGTGGTTGGTTATATGCAACCTAAGTGTAAGCAATATCTTTAGCATTAGACAAGTCCATATCATTAAAGATAGTTGGACAATTCTAATGTGTGGCCCATGCAGTATATGCTAAGGGTGAGTGTTTAGTGGTGCAATGTATTAAGAAGGGGAATACCTTAATACAAGATAAGATGGTTATTTCCAGAGAGTCTGAAATGATGATAAAGTGATACATCAAAATATGATGGTCATCACATTCAACATTTCAAGGTTTATATACCTTGATGTATCCCACATCTTATATACCTGAATAAGAAATATGTGAAGTGTGTTATGCAACTATTACAATGAAATGTAATGAGTTGTTGCACTTTGATGAGGGATAATCTATGTAATTTGAGAATGGGATTAAGCCCAAATAATGAGTATGATGTAGTCATATCATGATAAGGATGAGAAATGAATTCATACCTTGAATTTCCAATCATTATGATGTTCGATAAATGTTGTAATTAAAGGTAAACACCCATCATACCCTGGTATGCTTCCAAGGATGGCAAAGTTGTATACTATAGTTGGACTGATAATCTGAATCGGAAAGATTAATTAATAAAGGATGGGGTATGTTAACCTTCGTACTGTGTTATGCTTTTAGGTATGAAACTCTATGAATAAATATGATGCCTTATAAGACAAAGGGATTTCAATAACCTTAATTTGAATAGGGTGAAACCCTATTTCCAGTTATGGTTTTAAGCATGAATCTTCATGATTGAAGTATAAGATGAGGAATCAATATTCCTAATCATAAGTAAAGGAAATGAATGATCTAATTGATGAGATTCAAGGAACCTAACTCTTGTAAGAGTAGGAAATTACAACTTCTTTGAAATGAATTGTTTACTGTTATCAGTTAAATTAAACAAGCAGGTTCTTATATGAGGATGATCATATTCAGGTAATGATAATGATTTCATATTCATTGAAAGTATGATATTAACCTTATGAATAGTGAAATACTCTGTTACTTAGCAAGTGGCATCTAATGAAATTGATAAGCTGTGAGTGCCATGAGTATCATCAAGGTTATGCTTGACAGATGACTTGTGATGAGCTAATTGGGAAATGATAATTGATGTAAGTTAGACTTGTTACATTTAGTATTCTATTTTCATAGCTACTATACTAATGATTAATGTTTGAGAACATGTATGATGTTAAAAGAATACTGAAATGTACCTAACTAATCAAGTATAATCATTCCATGTAGAGCCCTGATCATAGATCCATCATTGTCAGAGACCAAATGATGGTGAAACAGGTTTTCCTAAGGGAACTCCTGGAGTACATACTTTTGAGTATGTGGGGGAGATGGATGTGTAAATCCTTACATCCTAGTGTAGGAATTGATGTAGATGTATCATATTCTATCAACCCTTCACTACAAATCCAAACCAAGAGATGTACCATGAATCTCCCAAAGAAAACACAAACACCGCACCGGTGAGAGATAAACAAGAAATCTTCCGATGACGAAGAGAGTACAGAACGCCACTATAACTCTAAAATAGTGAAGGACCAGATTACCCTGGTAAGCTATAACAACAGAGAAACAAGATGTCCTGCAAACAATCCTCTTACTGACTGAGGAAGATGAGGTCATAAGAATCCAGCTCTTTTGATGACCTATGTATGATACCGATGCGACTTACTAGTGATCGGTTGGAGTATGAGCAGTATACCTCATCTCCACAGGGCATAATAATGTTTGTAAAACATAATCAACCGCGTAGCATATCTACTTAGGTTGAACTATGAGGAACAATGTTTGGTGTTACATTGATTACATTAATGATTTGTTCAGATATTTTGTATGCATGTTCATTATATGCTTTAAATAAATGTTTGCTTAAGTAGAAGTTGCTTCACTTGTTATTAAACCTGACGTTGCATGATTTATGTTATCTTGTCTATGATATTCCTTAATGTTATAATAAAGCTTCTAGTTGAGGGTTATAACTCTCGCTGGGACAATTTGTACATTGTCTCACTCCGTAGACTTCAACTTTTTAGGTGGTCGTCGAACACGAAGGATTCCATTTAAGGACGAGCAACAACAGCAACAATAGTACCAGAGGCAACAGTGAATCTCAGGTGGAGATACTGACTACTGAGTTATGTAGTTAGATAGTCCTATGCCGTCTCTGTACTCTCAGGTCCTAGGAGTTAGTGGTTTGAAATTTTGGTGTTTGCTCTTGAGATTTTTGAATCATGTTGTTTATAACTACTCAAGAAGTGGTTTAACAGAGATGTAAACTGTTTATTTAGTTTCTTATAAAAAGAAGTTTATAATTTCCAGATCTTGTCTCAAAAAGTTTTAATTTCCAGTATTTTTTTTATTTTCCGCAACTAATCGAATGTTTCCGCTGAGTTTATATCGTGGTTTTGGAGATCGGAGCCCACAATTAGTGGTATCAGAGCTCTAGGTTCGTCGAGTCTACAGAGACATAGGACTTAGGATGTCGAGTCTATCTTTAGTGTTTCTTCCTCATCTAATAGAATCTTCTACTCCTCAGGAGAAGAAGACATATAAGGACGAGGAGTCTGTTGCAAAAAGCAACAATGCTATACCTAGAAGAAGTACAGAGGAGCAAGCAGTAGAGAAACACTTACCTGAGGTTCCCCTAGTTAATCCAACCATAATAAGGAATCCTTCCTTAGGAATCACTGTTGGAAAATTTAGGGCAACCATGATGTATCTAGTGGATCAAACACTAGCAATACAACCCAGTTTACCAGCTCCTAATGATGATGTTTTGGATATCCATAGAATATGTAACCCTCAGCAGCAAGTTGAAGTAGAAGTAAAATATGAAGCTTTGAACTCAGAGCCATCTTATACTCAACCTCAGTCTGATGAATCAATTCACAGCAATGTAGGTATTAGAATACAGCCAGAGACCAGGACCTGTCATAATTGTAAGAGGCCTGGACATATCAGACCTAATTGTCCATGAAGGATATATAGAGGAAGAATTGAGAAAAGACCTATCTAGACACAGAAGCAGAGGCCTGGTAGTTCCAGAAGGAAGAAATTTCTGGTATCACCAACACAACCAGGACCTAGTACACCAAGGCAATGGTTATCCAGAAAGGGTAAGGATCCCTTTAGACCACAACAACTAGAGAGAAGCTGCTACAACTGTGGTAAGGTGGGGCATTTGATGAAGGACTGTCGATCTAAGCCTGTCAATGTGACACAGCCTCCGAGACAAGGTCAACAGGGATCACAGAGAAGGCAATCTCAAGGAGCGGCTCGAGGACATGGACAAGCGTCCCAAGCTGGATCATCTGCACCAAATCAACCACAGGTGACAGTGAGGTTCTATGCAATGAACCCACCTGATGCAGTGATCAACCCACAGGTTGTGGCAGGTCAGATGGAGTTGTTATATTCTGATGCGTCTATCTCATGTATTGTATCTGTTTTAATTGACCCAGGTGCTACACACTCTTTTATCACTCGAAGAGTGATCCGTAACTACAACATGACAGTCAGTCATAGGGCAGATAGTTTGTTGATTGGAAACTCCGTTGAGTGGGTCTGCCATTTTGTAGGAGGTATACTCTCCCTGCATCCTCTTCTTTTCTAATCATCGCATTCAAGTGGACTTTATACCACTTGATATGCAAGGATTTGAGATAATTCTCGAGCCATGAAAGGTTAGACAAGATAAATGGAAATTCTTATAAATCTCTTTATGATCTTTTGGATAAAATTTAAAGAGTAATTGATTGAACTTTCCTTGATTGGTTGCGTAAAGGCTTTTAATGTTGCATCAGATAGATGTTTCATGTTACATTCTTACTTCTATAAGAAAATAAGGTATTAAAGAATTGATCTGGATATAGAATTCAGTAAAGTTAATATTTATGTTTGAAAGGATGAGAAAAGAGAAGGAACATGGTAATATACAAGTGCATATTTTCTTACCTCAGTAATCATATACCCTGGCCAGGTATACAATTACTGATGATAAAGTAAATATGGAAACTCTTAGATTGTTATCTTTTGATTACTCTGATCAAGTAGTCAATCTGAAACAACCTACAGAGTATCATAAGATAAGAAATATAAGGATAAAGAAGGTCAACCCTGATTAGTAAAGGTTGAAAGAATATATGTAATGAGCAATGTCCCATGATAAAAGAAAGAAAGAGATATAAAGTGTTGATAACACAAGTAATTAATACCAAAGTAAGAATATTAAGAACATCCCTTGTTAGGGGTTTATGTTCTTAAATAAACATATCCTTCTCCAGAATGCTTGATAAATAAATCCTTGTTTGACAAGAAAACTTTTCTTTATGATAAGAATGTGTAACTAATGAGATAGTTAATGCATATAATAAAGGAAGATAGTATACTGATTATCAGATGTGATGACACACTTAGGGTGCAAAGGCACTTATATGATCTCAAATAAATTTCAGAGCTTGAATTTAATCTTAAGGAATGTTGGTCAAAATTCTATAACATCTCCCTGGAAATGGTTTGTTACCTAAGGATATAATAATGTGATGCTGAAAAATTATCTGCTTTCCCCTTTTCTTCCTGAGATTTTGGGGACGAAATCCTTGTTAGGGGTTTATAATTTGTAACACCCCTGACCTGGGTTATGAGATAACCCTAGTTGTATTGCCTAATTATGAAATTAGATGTTTGTAATTATCCTTTAGTATGTAATTAAAGCTTCTAGGGAACATATGTTTCCATTTCTGTCCCCTATGAACAATGTTGTAGTATTGTTTTGCATACAGGGACCTATGTACAATTTACCCCATCTGAGTGGTTAACTTGCAAATTGGATATGTTTTATGTTCTTTTAATGTTGAGGCAACCTAAGGATGAATATGATGAAGTATAATGGATTTCCCAAGCTTGGGTATCAAGATGCAGCTTATGGAATGATCCTTATGCTTAAAAACCCTAATTTGGAGTAAAATGCAATTTACCCAAATTATGGGGTGCAACTTGTAAAATACACTTTCTAGAATATCTTTTATGACTTTTGACATCATTTAAAGTTATTATAATCAAGGAGGCACTTCTTTTGAATAATCATATAATAAGGAGTACCTTTGTAATTAAATCACCAAGTTGTAAGTAAGGAGACCCTTATGTATATGTGCACCTTAGTGATAAGTTGACCTTCCTTGCCTTTAATTCTTGGTTTTAAAAGGAGTTTTACCTTAGAAATAAGGATTAGGGACGTGCCTAAAAGAAAGGAGGGACCTAGTAGAGGAAAGGAGAAACTAGTTGTCCTTATGTTGGAAATGACCCCAAGATATATAAATACACCCTTCCTTTGTTTGGAAAGGAATGTTTCCTTCACTTCCTTTCTTATTACCTGCTTGGACCAACTTAGAACAGAGCTCTGGAGAAGGAAGACGACCAAGGAGAAGCTAGGTAAGCTTGGACCATCTTTTAGCTCGAATTCATGGAGGAATTCTTCTTAAAAGGTTGGTTCTATGGTTAACTCACTTAGGTTTCTTGTTCTAGCCGATCTTCCCCATCTCTTCCTTGAAGAAACAATCTTGGATGACCTATGGAGCTCAAGACACCATTAAAGGCTTGAAGCTTGGAAGCTTGGAGCTCTAGGAACCACGTTTGAGGCGGGTTTTATAATTCTAAACTCCTAGCTTTATTATGCATATTCTTGTTCTTGCTTTTTAAGCTTAGTTCTTCTTCCCCATCATTCTTTGCACTCTTGCAAGATTTTTCGTGAAGAACATACCTTGTTTCAAGGTTGAAGACGGAGGGCGTTAATACCTATGTTGGTCCTTATCCAACTTCATCAAACGATCTTATGATTCCCCCCCCTTCTTGACCAACCGTTTGAAGGGAAAACGGGTTCAATAGGTCGGTTTGGCCAAACGGGTTCCAACCCGTTTGAGGGCGTTGACCAAGCGTTGACCATTTGGGATTCCTGTTCACAATTATGTAGACTAATGACCCACCTAATTTTAGGGGTTAATTCAAAAGGAATCATAGGTTGAAGGCCAATCAATTAGGCAATCGAATTAAACTAAGTGCTGATTTTCCAAACTAATCAAATTGAACCTTTTGAGAAAACGGGTTCCAACCCATTTGAATGAGTTGACCAAGCGTTGACCGTTTGGTATTCCTGTTTATAATATATTAAATTTCATTTCTATAAAGAATCATAATCTAATTCATAACCAATTAAGAGTTCAAGGCAGTTCAACACCCTAACCTTAATCGGGTTAAAATTGCTGATTTTCAATATAGATCTTGTTGAGTGTTGGGTTGAAGGACCCAAACGGGTTCAAAACCATTTGGGGGTTCATCCAAACGATCTCACACTCGTTTAGTGACACCCCAAGACCGTTTGGAGGTCTAGGGTTAAAGAAATTTGATGGTTTGAGGGTCCAATCACAAGATGTTGATAAATTGATGAAAAGTGCTGATTTGTAATCTAATTAGGACTCAACCCTTATCAAATCAACTAAATTTTTAGTCAAACTTTGGGCAAATGGTCTCCAGACCGTTTGGAGATCATTCAAATGATCTCAAGACCGTTTGGGCCAAGTTTGGGCCCTATTGGAGTTCAATTGATAGGCTCAACCTTGTTTTGATTCACATTGATGAAAATTGATGAGTAGCCGATTGGAAACCTTAATTGAGTTAGACTTAACCCTAATTGGCTTTCAATTGAAGGTCAAATTGGTGTCCAATTGATTGAGGCTCATCCTATTTGACTCAATTTGTAAGTGGTTAACATGGCTTGGGCCAATTGAAGGTTTCAACATAGGAAATCCTATTCAATCATAACCTTTGTATCACCTTTCATATCCATGCAGTTTGGACCCAAACGAGTCCACACTCGTTTAGACCCAAATGAGTCCACACTCGTTTAGACCCAAATGAGTTCGACCCATTTCAATCCAAACGAGTTCAACCCGTTTCAATCCAAACGAGTTCAACCCGTTTCAATCCAAACGAGTTCAACCCATTTCAATCCAAACGAGTTCAACCCGTTTCATCTTAAATGGGTTCACACCCGTTTCTAAATGGGTTCACACCTATTTTATCTTAAATGGGTTCATACCCATTTCAACTCAGTGAGTCCACACTCGTTTGAGGGTTCAAATGGGTTGAAGGTTGAAGGTTAAACCCTAACCTAATTGGAGATTTTCATGGTTGTTTATACTTAGCCACTTAAAGGTATAATTGGTTCAATGATGATCTAATCTAAACCATAATGGTAACTTAAAATACTAAGGGACTAAGTGACTAATGAATCGACCCATGATGATGATCAATGGGTAATTTTACCAAATGCCCCTGAGAGGTTCAATTCAGTGATACCTTGTTCTAATCAAACCCTAATCACTTGATAGTGGTGATTTGGTTTATGAAGATCAAAGGGGACTTAACCCAACCTAATATAGAGTGGTGTAATCACCATCTACTAGTGAGAGGAGAGAGAAAGTACCATTTATGGTAGAAACTCAAGTAAAATACCTTCAATATACATGAATGGTCATGATTAGGGTATGATCCACTAAGTGAGATCATGGAAACCCTAATTATGATAACTGATGAATCTTAATCTTATATGAGGGCTTTAATGGTGGTGGTTCTCATACATGATGATGTTATGAGTTCAACTCACCAAGGAGTGTACAGTAAACCCTAATTCTAGGGTAATAACATATAATGAAAATAGTAAAACCCTAATTTAGGCTGATCTAATAAATGTAGTAATTCAAGGTTATGCCTTTGAGTATGAAACCCTAATTACAAGCTATAATATGAGGAATCTTTATGCCTTGTGAGATAAGAAGTTCAATAAATCTAACCCAGAGGAGAAGTGATATGAATGAGACTCTAATGTGGAGTCATAATTACATAAAGTCCTATTCTTGGACACTATGACAATGAATTATATTTCTAATCTTAAGTAAGGGTATAAAGAAACCCTAATGATGAGATAGAAGGAATGGCCTTATAAAGGTGAAACATTTCATGTGGTTGGTTATATGCAACCTAAGTGTAAGCAATATCTTTAGCATTAGACAAGTCCATATCATTAAAGATAGTTGGACAATTCTAATGTGTGGCCCATGAAGTATATGCTAAGGGTGAGTGTTTAGTGGTGTAAGGTATTAAGAAGGGGAATACCTTAATACAAGATAAGATGGTTATTTCCAGAGAGTCTGAAATGATGATAAAGTGATACATCAAAATATGATGGTCATCACATTCAGCATTTCAGGGTTTATATACCTTGATGTATCCCACATCTTATATACCTGAATAAGAAATATGTGAAGTGTGTTATGCAACTATGACAATGAAATGTAATGAGTTGTTGCACTTTGATGAGGGATAATCAATGTAATTTGAGAATGGGATTAAGCCCAAATAATGAGTATGATGTAGTCATATCATGATAAGGATGAGAAATGAATTCATACCTTGAATTTCCAATCATTATGATGTTCGATAAATGTTGTAATTAAAGGTAAACACCCATCATACCCTGGTATGCTTCCAAGGATGGCAAAGTTGTATGCTGGAGTTGGACTGATAATCTGAATTGGAAAGATTAATTAATAAAGGATGGGGTATGTTAACCTTCGTCCTGTGTTATGCTTTTAGGTATGAAACTCTGTGAATAAATATGATGCCTTATAAGACAAAGGGATTTCAATAACCTTAATTTGAATAGGGTGAAACCCTATTTCCAGTTATGCTTTTAAGCATGAATCTTCATGATTGAAGTATGAGATGAGGAATCAATATTCCTAATCATAAGTAAAGGAAATGAATGACCTAATTGATGAGATTCAAGGAACCTAACTCTTGTAAGAGTAGGAAAGTACAACTTCTTTGAAATGAATTGTTTCCTGTTATCAGTTAAATTAACCAAGCAGGTTCTTATATGAGGATGATCATATTCAGGTAATGATAATGATTTCATATTCATTGAAAGTATTATATTAACTTTATGAATAGTGAAATACTCTGTTACTTAGCAAGTGGCATCTAATGAAATTGATAAGCTGTGAGAGCCATGAGTATCATCAAGGTTATGCTTGACAGATGACTTGTGATGAGCTAATTGGGAAATGATAATTGATGTAAGTTAGACTTGTTACATTTAGTATTCTATTTTCATAGCTACTATACTAATGATTAATGTTTGAGAACATGTATGATGTTAAAACAATACTGAAATGTACCTAACTAATCAAGTATAATCATTCCATGTAGAGCCCTGATCATAGATCCATCATTGTCAGAGACCAAATGATGGTGAAAAAGGTTTTCCTAAGGGAACTCCTGGAGCACATAGTTTTGAGTATGTGGGGGAGATGGATGTGTAAATCCTTACATCCTAGTGTAGGAATTGATGTAGATGTATCATATTCTATCAACCCTTCACTACAAATCCAAACCAAGAGATGTACCATGAATCTCCCAAAGAAAACACAAACACCGCACCGGTGAGAGATAAACAAGAAATCTTCCGATGACGAAGAGAGTACAGAACGCCACTGTAACTCTAAAATAGCGAAGGACCAGATTACCTTGGTAAGCTATAACAGCAGAGACACAAGATGTCCTGCAAACAATCCTCTTACTGACTGAGGAAGATGAGGTCATAAGAATCTGGCTCTTTTGATGACCTATGTATGATACTGATGCGACTTACTAGTGATTGTTTGGAGTATGAGCGGTATACCTCATCTCCACAGGGCATAATAATGTTTGTAAAACATAATCAACCGCATAGCATATCTGCTTAGGTTGAACTACGAGGAACAATGTTTCGTGTTACATTGATTACATTAATGATCTGTTCAGATATTTTGTATGCATGTTCATTATATGCTTTAAATAAATGTTTTCTTAAGTAGAAGTTGCTTCACTTGTTATTAAACCTGCCGTTGCATGATTTAAGTTATCTTGTCTATGATATTCCTTAATGTTATAATAAAGCTTCTAGTTGAGGGTTATAACTCTCGCTGGGACAATTTGTACATTATCTCACTCCGTAGACTTCAACTTTTTAGGTGGTCGTCGAAGATGAAGGATTCCATTTAAGGATGAGCAACAACAGCAACAACAGTACCAGAGGCAACAGTGAATCTCAAGTGGAGATACTGACTACTGAGTTATGTAGTTAGATAGTCCTATGTCGTCTCTGTACTCTCAGGTCCTAGGAGTTAGTGGTTTGAAATTTTGGTGTTTGCTCTTGAGATTTTTGAATCATGTTGTTTATAACTACTTAAGAAGTGGTTTAACAGAGATGTAAACTGTTTATTTAGTTTCTTATAAAAAGAAGTTTATAATTTCCAGTTCTTGTCTCAAAAAGTTTTAATTTCCAGTATTTTTTTTTATTTTCCGCAACTAATCGAATGTTTCCGATGAGTTTATATTGTGGTTTTGGAGATCGGAGCCCACATATATAATCCTCCAAACCTCCTTTGTGAAGTTGCATCCTCACATCAGATGATCATGTGACTCTTCCTCCTTCTTGCACAACAAACACTGCACGAAGACGTCATAGCTCCATTGACGTTGCTTGTCCAGGGTGGCCATTGCACTATGTAGAATTTTATAGACATACATGCTCCATTTTGGAGCATGATTACCCATCCAAATCTTCTCTACACAGGTGTCTTTTACTTCCCTTGACCTTGTTAGTTCCCAGAGAGTCATCTTTGTGTCTTTAAGCCTCCAGTTCCCTAAAGTATGTGGCTCAAAGAGATGTCTAATTTGTTGCCATACCCCCGTCATGACATTTATGGTACCTTAGTATCCCTCCATTGTTCTTTCTCTCTATCATCCATCTCCCCCATGTCAGGGAACCTTCCTAGTAGATGATGATTCTCTACACTACCCCCAACTTCCCTATATTTTTGGGTGTTTCTAAATCCAAACCACCTTTGTTACAACCCCAATTTTTGGGTTCATATGTTTGCAAATGCAATTTCCCAGATAAATGTATGATTATGGGACTTGTGTGATTTAAGTGTATTGAATGGATTTCCTTTGCAATATTTCTTGTGTGCATGTGATTTTGTGGATCATAAAATGTTAATGAGTCCAATATGATTAAAAGAAATAGAAGAAATCAAATTATGCACTATTAAGAAGGAAATTTGAGATAATGATGAAAATATGAGAAATATATGGAAAGATGTGTGATTGACTCATCATTGATGAGATTTTGAATCCACAAGGTTTCTAATGGTAAAAGGAATCCAAATAAATAGTATAGAAGAATAGGAGAGAGAAAATCTGAATAAAATATGCCTTATTAAGATATAACTCTCATATGAAGAAAAGTCTCTCATACTTTCGAATTTGAGTCCCCAACTTGGTACACAAGTGGTTTAATTCATTATGGACTTTTGTCTAAAATTTGGGATTAAAAGGACAAACATTTTGGGAAAAAAGAATTTTGTAAGTTTCCTAAAGTGTGAAGGATAACATTAAATGTCAGAATTCTATTCTGACTTGTGTTCTTATATGAGGTCTATCAGTCATTGGATCGTTGATCCAACGGTGGCTACTTTTTGTTTGAAACTAGAAAAAATAATAGTTAAGGAGGTTTTCCCAATCAATTTTCTCGACGCACAATTCATGTGCGAAGCTGGGGATTGCTCCTTTGATTTCAGGAGATTAAAATAAAGTGAACCATCCCTGGTTTCAGGTGAGTTTGGGATTTTCCCCAAATCACAGTTGGCTTAGAACTCCATGGATGCTAGAGGCTGGATCTATATAAGGGGCTCTTCCCCCTTCACAATAGAGCTGGTTGTGCAGGAGAATTCACACAAGTTTGAGGAGTCTCGGCGCTCTGGGAAAACTCCTCCATGAACATCTTCTTCTTATGAGGGCTATCCGGGCACCTTGGATAGTGGTTGTGTTGTGGAGGGTAACCAGGCTTCGAGGTGAGCACACAACACCAGTTTCCATCGACGAGGCTAGCACCAAGGGATTCGAACTCCCAGCTTGACCCTAGATGCCTCGCAAGCCACCAGGTGAAGGGGAGGGATGTCGTGCATATCTCTCTATTTTATAGAGGAAACATGGGATCAAACCTCTATCTGCGTGCTCCTATGAGGACGACAGAGTGGCTGGACCCAGGTACTAGGTTAAGTGGGTCAAGGTCGGGATCGAAAGAAAATAAAAGAAGGGGCGTTGACGTGGCACCCTATCATTGGCCCAAAGGTACTTATATCATGAAAATCCTAATTAACTATGGGTAGCTCTGATGGGAACATGTAATTATGAATTTTGATCACGGGAACTCAAATAATCCATTAAAAATAGTTTTAGAGTCTAAATTTGATCATACTTTGAAAAGTTCTTAAAGTTTCTATCTTTAATACTTTTATAACGAAGAAAAACCCTAAGTTGATGTTCTATGAAATTGAGGAGGTTAATATGGATGATCTAGGAGCATAGTAACATGTTGTTAATAAGAATATATTTTGAATGTCTAAGTAAATAATCCATAGTCTAAATAGCTTAATTTAGGCTTTGATATGTTAATATGCATTAATGGGCTTAGAAGCCCTAATCTAAGTGTTAATGGGTTTTAATAATTTATATTTCGAGATTCTTTGTATAAAAGTGATATTAGGTTAATCCTAAGTCTAATGAGTGATAAGAAGGTTTTAATGTGAATAAATGAATAGTTAGGGTTTTGAACCTAGAACTGCTCTTTTAGTGTTTTGTGGAAATAAAAGAGGAAAGTTATAAATAGATCTAAAGGATCCTTGATGAAACCCTAATTTGGATTAGAAACCCTAGAAAGTGAATCCAAGTCAATAAAATAAGTTCTTCATGAGTGTGTAGTGAATAGGTTGTAGATGCTTTTCAAGATTCAGTGGTTTGTGTGGTTGACTTGCTTTCTTGGATTGGATTGCCTAATTGATTGGACTGTGATTATTTCTTGTGAATCTCCTAATCAAGTATGTGGTTAATTATGCATACACGCTTTAGTTTACTAGAATTTTCTTGAGGTTTTATTGATTGCAATGGAAATAAACTAGTTGGATGATTTTATTTCTGAAATCTTTAAAGTGAATATGATTATCACAATTTAAGTATATATATAACTTGCTCGAGCTTAAATACCACCTCTAGATGTAAGATAAGAGACCAAGCCCTAGAGGGAAGGTCAAGGTGGTCAAACCCCTGAGGGAAGACCACAGGGAACTCAGAGAGGTGACCCCAGGTACCAAGCTCAGGATGGAGAAAGTAGCCTTAAAGTCACTTTCAAGTACTTAACCCTAGAGAGGGTATCCCAGAGGATGAGTAAAAGTACATGTGAAGTCATATTGAAAAACGTAATCTTGCATTGTTAACAACTATTTGATGTGATTATGTTGTTAGAATTTATGTGCAATGTTTTGGTTGTCACCACATACCAGTATATTGATTTATATTGATCGACGTTTTGTTTGTCTGCATTTTAGGATTATCTGAAATTGGACAAATAGTAAAGTGCAATTTATGAAGATTAAACTTTAATTCATAAAGGAGGATTTAGATAGGTAGAATTCTACTGAGGGTAGAAGTTCCAGTTTCCTATATTTGAAAGGTATGTGACAAGTAATTTTTAATGCATCTTTAAAGTTTAGTCATTCATAGAATTTATTAATTATTTTTTATTATTTGCAAAACCATTGATCCTATTTTTGGGATAAAGCCTCTGATTTCTTGGTCTTCCTTAATTGGGGGTTATCGAGAAGTGGGGTCGTTACAATTGGTATCAGAGCCACAGATTTCCATTTAATCTCTAATAATTATTAAATTTTGCGAACTCTTTAGAACTCAATGGAGTTATTAGAGGATTTTCCAATGATGGAGGTGTCTAGAAAAGGATTACAACTGGGGGTGGAAAGATTTTCCTCTGCCCCTCTAGTTGGTCTACGAGGACTTCCAGATATTGTGTGACTACTTGGCCAAAATTGGAGGTTTTGACTCAAAGTAAGATACCTCTAGGACTCTCTGATTTGTATTCTTCCCTTCTCATCCCTAATTCAAGTATAACTCAAAGAGATTAGGGTTTCTCTCTCTCCACACCCCTTCTGTGTTTGGGATTAGAGTAATAAGGATTAAGGAATCTTCCACCAAAGAATGAAAAAGCATGTGAATAAGATATCATGGACATAAGTTTTAATAGTTTAAGCATAAACTAAAGATTAGTTACATGCTTAGGTTGCATGGCATGTGTTGTTGTGCACTCAGGAGAGCTCTAAGGTTAAACCTTCTTATAGGAGTATGAGGAGAGAATTATCCTTGGAGGAAGAAGCCTCCAGGAATAGGAAGTGACCTGATGCATCCTTTGAGGACGATGCTAACCCTAACCCTAAGTGGATGTTAGAGAAAGGGATGACAAGACGAGATGGCTACCATAGTATTCTATATCTTCAAGTGTGTGGGTTAGACATACATGCTTTACGTACAGGTTTTGAGTACCCATGAGAAGCATGATCTATGTGTGACTATTTGACCTAGTGCCTTTTGGGGACCCGACCTTGGGTGGTCGTGCCTATTGAGGGTGAGGGATTGATCCCTCATTGAGAAGGTTAGCGATGACCGCATAGGAACCCTAACAGATATATATTAGTAGAAAGGAGGAATGCACCTATGTAGAAGAGAATGACAACAAGTTTTAGACCTAAGCCATATAGGTTATGGCTGATGTTTATGAGATGAGCATGCAAAGCTTTGAATAAACTTGGTCAGCCATAGGTTTTAGATCATACGTTTCACCCATGTAGGTGTAGACATGTATCCTCAAGAGCTTGACCCATCTATTAAGAGAGAACCTCTAATTGTAAGACTAATGGTAGGGTTAGATCTAGAGATAGAGAGAGAGAGAGAGAACCGTTGAGGAAGGTTGGACACCTAGACTCCGACACATGAAGAATCATGAGAAGATGGATATGATATGGCCTAGAATGGATGACCATAAGTAGATGTATGTTTGTACCTCATGCACGATCTGTAGAGGCTTGTCGTACCTTGGTTGCCTTTAGAGGAACCAAACCCTAGAAAGATAAAGTGGCTTCTTGAACCGATGTACAAATGTTATAGGTGCTACCTTTTAGGTGTAGGAAGGAGAGTTCCTTAGACCCTGAGGAGGTACGGTAACAAGTCATGAGGTCTCACACCGAATTTGTTGTCCTTGTGTAGGACTCTAAGGTGTTGTTCACGTGGAAGAATGGTGGGTAGTGTATGGCATACCTTGTACATGTTTAGTTTTTGGTTAGACAACTGATGCATAGGAAGTGAACCTAGGGTTGCTAGACCAAAGAGGGGAAATAGGAGTACCTGGTGCACCTGTTTCTCACAAAGATATCAAGTTCCTAAGGATTTGAGTATGGCACCCTCTCATGTTTAGAGGAAAAGGAAACCCTCTCAGACAAAGGTATATGTTTGATGAACCCCTCACAAATGTTGGTGACATATGTATGAGATTGGCCAACTTTGAGGAATAAGGAACAAGTATGATATACCAAGGAACTCAGAGTGTCTTAGTAGGTTGTTTTCTTACTGGCTACATGCATAAGTAGCATGATAGGGTTAAGCATGCACAAGATTATGTAGACCTTGGAAGTAAGGACATTTGTGACCTTTGTAACTATCATGAGATAGTTTTCTCCCATCTTGGGAGGGGACACTTTTTTAGGGTGAGTACCAACTTTTGTTTAGTTTTGAGGTAACCTGAAGAGGTCTCTCATAGGAGCTTGATGAGCCAAGTGGAGAGCCCATAGTATGAGCACGAATCTATAGACCCATGTGTGACCATCTCTAAGGGGCATGAGGATATGTTTCCATTGAGGTAACGTGTATGGGGTCGGACTGAGGTAGGTAGGTTATCGTGATCCCTATGATAGGATGTAAGTTTGACCATGAGTGCCCAGAGAGATGATGGAGATTTGGATAAGGATTCAAGTTTGAGGTGTACCATGATAGAATCCTAAGTCAATACTAAGGCTAGGTGGGGATCAGACTGATGGGAGTAGGAGTTGTCTATTCCCAAGATGCACGAGACCATAGGGTCGAGAGGTAACAACTATCTTTACCCAAGGACCATGGGTTAGGAGGTTGACCACCTTCATGAGTTCATGGGGCCCAAGGGAAAATGCGGGATGCACTCCCTAGATGCATAAGGGAAGATGAATTACCCCAAAAGTACCGACACCCTAGAGACCTTGAGTTAAGGAATAAGGATTATGTATATATGAGTAGTATGTAGACCCAAGAGTATTTGGATATAGCCTTCCATGGATATAAACCTAAAATCGAGATGTTCATGATGAAGAAACATGTGATGTACGTTTCAACTTGGATTGGAAGGTGTAATGGCAATGTGTGATGCACCATCTCTACTCTTGGAACGGGATGAACTTTGTATTTGGACTGTAGCCAAATGCTTATTTCCTCTAGTTATGGGTGGGAGAGATAGGGAAAAATGCATGTCATACACTAAGGACAAAGAAGATGTGAATTGAAACATTACTATGAGGTTTGAGGATAGAGAATGTACCACACCTTTTGGAGATTACATTGAATAGATGGTTTGTAGACACAAAGAGAACTAAGGTAGTCAGCATATGAGGATGTACCCCTTTGGTATTAGTTATAAGTTTGGGTTTTAAGACCAAGATGATGAGATTGAAGTTTTCTTGACTCAGTATGACCTAATCCCAAGATGAGGACGTTGAGTCGAGTATATGAAGGGTTATGTTTTCACCATCACCTAGCATATAAGGAAATTAATGTGGTAACAGATACTCTTAGTCGAGGTACAACTCAGGTGTATAGCTATCTTGTTTAGCTAGTAGAGAGGTTGGGAGAGGTTGTTAGGTGAACCTTAAGTTTGTGATACATGTATGGCTAACACCCAGATACAACCAGACATGTTGGTTGAGTTGGTGGTTGCTTAGTTGTGCCTAAAGCTTGATGAGATAGAAGGATGGTTGTAAGAACCTCATATACACATCTTAGGAAAAGAAGGTGGTGAAACCCACTACTAGAGTGTTTTAGGGTTTCTGAGGAGTCACCCTTGAAGAATCATGTCATGCCAGAAGCTCATGATTTTAAGTACACCATACACTGTGGTACTACTAAGATATTTAAGTTTGCAATAGTGCTTTGAAGACCTAAGATGAAGAAGTATATAGTGTTGCATGTACCCAGTTGCCATACCTGCCAGAGTGTGAAGGCTGAACATCAGTAATTGAGTGAGTTGTTATTAAGAATGAAGAGTCCCCAAGAGGTAATGGTAGTAGATCACCATAGACGTTGTGGTGGGTCTCCCCTAGACGGAGAGAGGTCATGATGCAGTGTTGGTTATGGTAGATCGCCTTACCAAGTTGACCTAATCCCTTGCCTAAGAGAGACCACTATCATATATATGTGAGAGAGAGATAGTTCAACTACACCATGATCTAAGTTCAAAGGTTCTTGAGTATGATCTCAAGTTCACTTCCATGTGGTGGAAGTAGGTACATGAAGAACTTGATGCTAGATTGAAGTTGAGTACAACATATCATCCTTGACTGATGGACAGTCAAGAGAGTATCATCCAGGTTTTAGAGGGTCTGATGAGAGTATGTGTGCTTGTTAAGGGTGATACATGGGAGCAGTTCCTATCCCTAGAAGAGTTTTCTCATTATGATAGCCACCATAGCTAGTATTAGGATGTAAGAAGATCTGTAAGGGAGGTTGTGTCAGTCACTGCTTCATTAGGATGATGTCAGTGAGACGACCTTGTGAGGGTCATAGAGACAACGGTGTTTGCATATGAAGTCTCTTTGATCAAGCAATGGCTAAGAAAGCCCAGGGGCGACAGGAGTCATGAGCTAATGCGAAGTAGATTAACATGCAGTTCACTGTGGGAGAACATGTATTATGAAAATCTAACCCCTCTAAGCTATAACTAAGAAATCTGAGTCCCTGATACATAGGTCCAGTTGAGATTGATGGGTGGAGTTGTTTATGTTTAGACTTACCCATCATGATAATATTATGTATGATGTGTTCCATGTGTCTGATCTAGAGCACTATGTGATGTACCCGAGCCATGTCTAGAGCCATGATCCTATTGAGCTTCAAGGGAGGCTGAAATATCCTCAGTCACCTATGAGGATTCTAGATACCAAGGTGAAAGAACTTAGATGTAAGAATATAAGATGATAAAGGTTCTTTGGAAGCACCATGGAGAGGATGATGCCACTTAACAGCCAATGATGGACATGGAAAAGTCTTATCTTGTTTGTTTGCATGTTTGGTGGAATTTTGAGGGAAAAAATCCTATAAGAGGGGAAGGACGTTACAACCCCAATTTTTGGGTTCGTATGGTTGGAAATGCAATTTCCCGATAAATGTATGATTATGGGAATTATATGATTTAAGTTTATTGAATGGATTTCCTTTGTAATATTTCTTGTGTGCATGTGATTTTGTGGATCATAAATTGTTAATGAGTCCAATATGATTAAAAGAAAAAGAAGAAATCAAATTATGCATTATTAAGAGGGAAATTTAAGATAATGTTGAAAATATGAGAAATATGTGGAAAGACGTGTGATTGACTCATCATGGATGATATTTCGAATCCACAAGGTTTCTAATGGTAAAAGGAATACAAATAAAGAGTATAAAAGAATAGGAGAGAGAAAATCTAAATAAAATATGTTGTATTAAGAGATAACTTGCATATGGAAAAAATCTCTCATACTTTCTAATTTGAGTCCCAACCTTGGCATACAAGTAGTGTAATTCATTATGGACTTTTATCTAAAATTTGGGATTAAAAGGATAAACAGTTTAGGAGATATGAATTTTGTAAGTTTCCCAAAGTGTAAAGGATAACATTAAATGCCACAATTCTATTCTGACTTGTGTTCTTATACTAGGCCTGGCAGCCGTTGGATCGTTGATCCAATGGTGGCTACTTTTCATTTGAAACTAGAAAAAGGAATAGTTAATGGGGTTTTCCCAATCGATTTTATGGACGCCCAATCCATGTGCATAGCTGGGGATTGCTCCTTTGATTCCGGGAGATTAAAATGAAGCCAACCATCCCTAGTTTTCCCAAGTTTTGGGTGAGTTTGGGATTTTTCCTAAATCATAGTTGGTTTATAACTCCATGGATGTTGGAGGCCAGATCTATATAAGGGGCTCTTCCCCCTTCACAATAGAGTTGGTTGTACATGAGAATACACATGAGTTTGAGGAGTCTCGACGCTCTGGGAAAACTCCTCCATGAGCATCTTCTACTTCTGAGGGCTCTGTGGGCACCTTGGATGGAGGTTGTGCTGTGGAGGGTAACCAGGCTTCGAGGTGAGTGCATAGAACTGGTTTCCATCGGTGGGGCTAGAAATAAGGGAGTCAAACTTCCAGCTCGACCCTTGATGTCTCGTGAGCCACCAGGTGAAGTGGGAGGGTTGTCGCACATAGCTCTCTATTTTACAAAGGAAATAGGGGATCAGACCCCAGTCTGCACGCTCCTGTGAGGACGATAGAGTGGTTGGACCTATCTACTAGGTTAAGTGGGTTGAGGGTGGGATCCCCGAGCCAGAGAAGGGATCGAAACAAAAGAAAAGAAGGGGCACTAATGTGGTGTGCTATCATTGGCCCAAAGGTACTTATCTCACAAAAATCTTGATTAATTGTGGGTAGCTCCAAAGGAAACATGTAAAATATGAATTTTGATCAGGAGAACTTAAAGAATCCATTAAAAATAGATTTAGAATCTAAATCTAATCATAGTTTGAAACATGCTTAAAGTTGTTATATTTAAAACTTTTATAACTAAGAAAAACCGTAAGTTGATGTTCTATGAAATTGAGGAGGTTAATATGGATGATCTACGAGAATATTAACCTATTGTTAATAAAAATATATTTTCAATGTCTAAGTAGATAATCCATGGGCTAAATATATTAATTTAGGGTTTGATATGCTAATATACATTAATGGGCTTAGAAACCCTAATATAAGTGTTAATGGGTTTTAATGAATTATATTACGAGATTCATTGTATAAAAGTGATATTAGGTTAATCCTAAGTCTAATGAGTGATAAGAAGGTTTTAATGTGAATAAATGAGTAGTTAGGGTTTTGAACCTAGAACTGCTATTTTAGGGTTTTGTGGACGTAAGAGAGGAAAGTTGTAAATAGATCTAAAGGAACCCTAATGAAAACCTAATTCAGATTAGAAACCCTAGAAAGTGAATCCAATTCAATAAAATAAGTTCTTAATGAGTGTGTAGTTAATAGATTGTACATGCTTTTCAAGATTCAGTGCTTTGTGTGGTTGACTTGCTTGCTTGGATTGGATTGCCTGATTGATTGGACTGTGATTATTTCTTATGAAATCTCCTAATCAGGTATGTGGTTAATTATGAGTATATGCTTTAGTTTCCCGACAATTTCTCTAGGTTTTATCGATTGCAATGGAAATAAATTGCTTGGATGATTTTATTTCTGCAATCTTTAAAGTGAATATGATTATCACAATTTAAGTATATATATGACTTGCTCGAGCCTACATACCACCTTTAGATGTAAGATAAGAGACCAAGCCCTAGAGGGAAGGTCAAGTTAGTCAATCCCTAGAGGGAAGACCATAGGGCACCCAGATAGGTGACCCCAGGTACCAAGCTCGGGATGGAGAAGGTAGCCTTAAAGTCACTTGCAAGGACTTAACCCTAGAGAGGATATCCCAGAGGACGAGTAAAAGCGGTTGAGAAGTCATATTGAAAAATGTAATCTTGCATTGTTAACAACTATTTGATGTGTTTATGTTGTTAGAATTTATGTGCAATGTTTCGGTTGTCACCACATATCGGTATATTCATTTATACCGATGGACGTTTTTGTTTGTCAGCATTTTCGGATTATCTGAAATTGGACAAATAGTAAAGTGGAACTTGTGAAGATTAAAGTTATTTCATAAAGGAGGATTTAGATAGTTAGAATTCTACTGAGGGTAGAAGTTCCAATTTCTTATATTTGAAAGGTATGTGAAATGTAATTTTTATTCTAGCTTTAAAGTTTAGTCTTTCGTAGAATTTATTATTTATTTTTGATTATTTGCAAAACCATATATTCTATTTTTGGGATAACACCCCTGACTTCTTGGTCTTCCTTTATCAGGGGTTATCAAGAAGCGGGGTCATTACAACCTTCTTCTTTAGGAATCAGTCTTGCATATCTCATTGGGTGATGGTTGCTTGCCTAAAGAAACTTTGCCATCTTCATCTCCATCTCTATTCTATCCAGAACGGAACTAGGAATCTCACCTTGTTGAACCTAGAAATTTAAGAAGTCCCACAATAGCTTCTCGTATTAGAGTTTCTCTCCCCTCCATGGAAGCCTTCTCTGACGGCCATTTGTTAATCATTTCCTCTAATCTATCCATACAATCAGAAAAGTTCTGAACCAGTAGGTTACCCCCCACTAGTGGGAAACCAAGATATTTTGTTGGGAACTTTCCTTTCTCTACACCTATAGCCTCCAGTAATATATCTTACACTTGGCTACAATTCTTGGAGAACAAGAGGTGCGTTTTGTTTTCATTCACACACATTCCCATCTATTTCTCGAAAGATTTAAGAAGATTTTGTAGACATACTGGAGTGTTTTGTTTTGCTTCCACAAATACCAACACATCATCCAAAAATATAAGATGGGTCAACAACTTTGTGCCACGTACTGTATAAGGCTTTATCTCCTTCCTTTTTTCTACCATCTGCATCTTCTATGTGAAGTACTCCATAACAATCACAAAAAAGAGAGGCGACAAAGGGTCCCCTTGGCGCAACCCATTGTCATCCCTGAACATTCCTGTAGATGTTCCATTGACCAAAAAAGAGAAACTTGTAGTTCCAACACACTACTTCATCCAACTGATCCATTTGTCACTAAACCCAATTTCCCTCATTATCCACCATAGCCTTTTAAACCAGAAACTATCATATATTTTAGACACATCCAATTTGAGGCACACCTTCTTGCTTTCCCACATGAAATTGTAGTCTAATAGGAATTCTCCTACCAAGAGGGAAAAATAACTAATGCTCCTTCCTGTCACAAAGGCTCCTTTATTTATAGATATGAGATAAGGGAGGACCATATTCAGTCCAGCAGCCAAAATTTTTGCAATGATTTTATATTGTATCGAGCAGCATGCATGGGTCTAAAATCAGCAAGAAAAGATGTCACCTTTTTCTTAGGAATGAGTACCAGAAAAGAATAATTGACCTGTCTCACCATGTAGAGATGACGTAAGCCATCAAATTCTCCTTGATGATGCTCCACGTCTTCTTATAAAAATAGGCATTGAAACCATCTAAACCTGGAGACTTATAGCTGCCAATACTCCATACTGCTTCTTTGACTTCTTGATCATTGGTATTTCTTGTAAGTATGTTGTTGTGTGTGCCAGTGAGTTTGAATTTCCATTCCAACTCCTCCTTAAAAATTTTGTTAAATAGAGAAGAATAGATGTTTATGGCATATTCTTTTAGATCCTCCTGCTTATTGACCACTCTTCCCTCCATGTCAATCCCCTCAGAAATAATATTGTCTGCCTCCCTTCTCCTAACAGCAGTATGATAGAGTTTGGTATTTTTGTCCCCATCTATAATCCACTTCTCTCTACTCCTCTGTTAGTAAAAATTTTCCTCTGCTTCCTTTAGGTCCTCTAGCATCATGTTCATCTCACCATCCTTCTTTATTAGGTCAACATTGAGTGGGTCACATAGTAATTTTACTCTAACATCTCTACATTCTCTTTTTGTTTCCGTAATAAATTTGGAATATTCACTTCATTCTTGGCCCATCTTTTAAGTGCATCTTTGGTATTCGCCATCTTCTTTGAAAAAACAAACATTAGATTCCCTATCACATGTACATCCCATGCCTCTTTTATGATATCATCAAATCCCTTAATCAACCCAATAGTTTAGGAACTGAAACAATCTTCTTTTCTATTTCTTTTCTGTAATCTGAACAGAAATAGGAGCATGATCACTTAGTTCAAACCCACCTTCCTTCACATGTACCTTAGGAAAAATATGTAGCCATTCATCATTCACTAGTGCTCTATCTAGCTTACTTGCAATTCTATCTTTTGGGCTCCTTTCATTGTTCCATGTGAAGATATCACCAGCATTCATTGATAGCTCAAACAAATCAGCTTTATCTATAATATAGTTGAAAGCATCAATCAATGCTAGTCTCCTACCTCTTTTCTCCACCTGCATCTGGATACTAATGAAGTATCCAATCGCCATCCACAATAATGTTACATGTCTGGAAATAGAAATCACTCCTTCCATAGATCCAATCTAGGTTTTGCATCATTATGAGCATACACAACTATCACCCACATCTGCAACCCCCCATTATTTCTATACTCTATTGTAACATGCTGGTCTAACATCTATATCACTCACATGCCAAGCATTCAATTTCCAAGCCACACAAACTCTGGCCACCTCAGCACATGCTACATTAGATACATGCTCGCATCCTTGCGGAAACAAATATGTAATGCTATTTTTGTTCTTTTCTTTTATTTTTGATTTCACCAATTCCGCCAATGAGTGACCACTAGTAGCAATCCATTCTCATATCTCCTTCTTCTTACTCCTATGACACACCCCTTTTATATTCCATAGAAGGATGGGCGTATTAATGGGTTTTTTGGGATATGGTTCCCCTACTCGGCTCCTTCTTGACATCCTTTTTCTTATCCTCTTCCTTGTCTTAGTCGCTTAGAGCTTCAAAGGTATTTGATGTATCTAAGATTTACCCTACTCCTCGCAATTTTGAGATGCCTATCCTCCTTGGCCCCTTCCTTTCAGAAGCCGTAGTGAACTCCCCCTCCTCCTGTTGCTCATGTACCATTCTAGTAGTGGAATTTTCCTTAGCCGCAGAAGTCTCACCTTTTTCCTAACTCGGGTATTGTGCTCCCTCGAATTGAATGTCTCAGCATCTTCAGATATATTTACCTTATCTTGGCTCTATGCCGCCTCCTCAGTTCTAGGCTTTTCCTTCCATATCTTCCTTGGTGTAGGTTTCTCCACAACAATGGTAGAAGCTTCCTTGCCTTCTTTGCACTCCTCGTCCTTATGTCCAAAGGCCTTACACCTCATGCATTTGGCAGGGAGATAGTCGATTCCAACTGAAATAGGGATAGGATCTCGACCTCTCACATTTATCCAAACCACATCCATTGTCTCCTCCTCAACATTTAGCTCTACCAAGATGCGTGCCTCATCATCCTTGAGTGAGCGTTCATCCATATGGAGCACCTTGCCAACACCTGCTACAATTGTGCCCGCAGCCTGCTTTGTCCATGCCCGCCCGCATGATATCAATGAGACCCAGGCACATATGGTGACGAAGACATTCTTCTTCAGTACATCCCCCATGGTTGTAATCCTTTTCCACCACTAGTTGTGAATCAAGCCACCGAGTTCTGAGGTGAAGCACTGCTTTCTTGTCCGATGAGTTGGAGAACCGCACGGGAAAGATCCCATTGTCCCTGGAGAGGAGATCGAAGCTTCCCTTTGGCCTCCAGTTCCTCATTATCCACGCTCAGAGATGAGGGTACTATGGATGTTTACCGACCACATAGGCCATGAAGATAAACTCCCAGACATTCCTCATCTGCTCAAACTCCTCAACCTGCAGTTCAACCTGGATCTTTCATTCTGCCCACTTAGGTACTGGGTACTCTTCTTTCTCTCCTCGATGAGGTGGTTTCTTGAGGACTTGTATCCACTCACGATGAGTGACCAGGGATCGCCCGCCATCTACTTTCTCTGGTTGACCAGGGTTAGGGCTTCCGCCTCTGTTGGAAGGTCCAGCCATCGCAGTAGTGGATTCACTGCTAGGGTTGGTCATGGTGGGTGTTGGAGGTAGGGTTCTAGTGGGGGTGGTGGTGGTAGGGTTGATGACGGGAGAGGGAGTATCCCCCTCCGTGGTCCTCACTTTAGGAAGGGTCGCCCGGATTCGTTACCCGTGCAGGTAACTAAGATTCACTACCCGTGCATCAATTTTGTAATAGGAAGGCATGCATTTATAATGAGACGGTCCAAATTGTAATACACAAACTCATTTTGTAAATACAGTGTGATGTTTGTATTCTCCGTCTGCAAATAGTAAAATATATATTTATGACTGTAACAATGTTGTAATACAAAATGAGTCTTTGTACTATAAAATGAGTATGTCTATTACAATTTGGACTGTCTCATTACAAATGCATGCCTTCCTATTACAAAACTGATGCACGGGTAGAGAAGATATACCCATATATATATATATATATATATATATATATATATATATATATATATATATATAGAGAGAGAGAGAGAGAGAGTCAAGCTAGAATACACTCGAGTGTATTCAGAGCAGAATACACTCAAGTAGTTTCTCATGATGCAATATTTTTTTCCAAAAATCTAATCCGTTGATCTTCTTAAACGTCTTGTGAATAGTTCATATACAAAATTTGAGCACATTTGTACATTTATAGGTCATCTTATAAAGACTGCATAAATATGCATTTCAAATTAATTTTGCATGTCGATTTTTTTGCCCTTGGATGAGTGACTGACACTCATCCAAATGGGCTCAAAATTTGTATGTAGCCTAGTTATAGTATGACAGTGAAGATCAATGATTTACATGCTACAAAAAAATAGTATTGATATGCAAACACACTTGAGTGTATTCATGCGATCTGTACATTCGAGTGTATTCTAGCCTGACTATATATATATATATATATATATATGAGATATAATTCATTGCCCAGTGGGTAACTTAGATAAAAGTACCCGGCAGAAGACACGGTGGCATAGCCCCGTAAATACTTCAAAAAACAAAAACAGCGGACAGCGTTTGAACGCGACCTGCCCAAAACCCTCGCTCAGTCCGTCGCTCTGCCTTCCCGCTGTCGTCGCTCTGCCTTCCCGCTGCCATCGCTCTGCCTGTCGTGCAAAAATCACCGGCGACCCGAACTCCTCCGTCTCTAATTGCTCCTCCATCTCGCTGCATCTCAATCCCGACAGTTACCTCTTCCGATATGACGAGAACAAAGAAAGCGTCAAGGAAGACCTCGACAGGGCCGCCGTGGCTAAGCCGTGATTGAAGAAGATGATGACTTCGAAATGCAGCCCCATCAGGCTGAGGAGAAGATGGCCAAAGAACCAGAAGAAGCGGCGGCCGCAGAATCACATACTAGCCAGAAAGGGGATGCGAACACCGGTGAAACGGGACACGAGGAAGCTGCTACTCTGAAAGGGGATACTGAATGGGATACGATGCCCAAGACAACAGATGTAGAGGATAAAGGGACATCGGTTGCTTCTGCGAAAGGGGATGCGAACACCGGTGAAACGGGGCAAGAGGAAGCTGCGAAAAGGGATGAGGTTGCTCTTGCGACTCCTCTGTCAGAAATGAAAAGGAAGAAAAGAGGGGCTGCAGATCCCCTGACGAGCAAACCGTCCGAGAAAAGAGCAAAACGAAGTAAGCCAGTTACGGCTGAGAAAGAAGGCAAAGGATCTACCAAGACTGGAAAACCTCGGAGTGACAAAGCGGAGAGCAAAGAACGGCAAGGTAATTTATGATAACATGTAAAAGAGTAATTGTTATAAGAAGTAGAGTAACTGATACAGAACATTAGAGTAACTGTACGATAGCCTAGAGTAACTAGAGTAAATGTTGGAGTAACTGTGCACGATACCAAGAGTAACTGATACAGAACATTAGAGTAACTGTATGATAGCCTAGAGTAACTAGAGTAAATGCTGGAGTAACTGTGCACGATACCAAGAGTAACTATACGATAGCCTGGAGTAACTAGAGTAAATGCTGGAGTAACTGTGCACGATACCAAGAGTAACTGTACGATAGCCTGGAGTAACTAGAGTAAATGCTAGAGTAACTGTGCACGATACCAAGAGTAACTACATGATACCAAGAGTAACTGATACAGAACATTAGAGTAACTGTACGATAGCCTAGAGTAACTAGAGTAAATGCTGGAGTAACTGTGCATGATACCAAGAGTAACTGTACGATAGCCTAGAGTAACTAGAGTAAATATTGGAGTAACTGTGCATGATAACTAGAATAACTTCATTCCTATGCAGGAAAGAAAGTGAAAGGAAAGGGAAGGCCGAAGAAACTAATGATACAAATAAGGCTGCTGACGAGATAGAAGAAGAGGAAATAAGGAGGAAGAAAGAAAAGGGAAAGGAAAAGGCAGCTGAAGGTAATATTGAATGGATTTGTAAACTTATTAAATTACTGTTACTATCATATGACACTTTTCATATGTTTGCAGTGGGGATAAAGAGGCTATACCACAGGTGTTACCTAAAGAGCTACATCACCGCCAGCAAGAGCCTGGTGTATACAAGTAACCAGATAAGAATGATGAGGGCGACGGCATTTGCAAACATGATAAATATGACAAATCTTATGGTTGATGTATGCCTCCTGGAAGATTTGATAGACAGATATGTAGATGATGACAGGTTTTTGCTGGCCAGAGGGGTGGAAAGAAGGATGACGGTTGAGGATGTAGGGGTAATTCTAGGTATCCCAAGCAAAGGTATGGACATCATACCTAGGAAAAATTCTGAGATTGTGAAATCAATATGGCAACAATTTGCCAGCGCAACAGGTAAAAAAGGAAATGAAGAGGACACCGGTAAGAGGTTAAGGGAAAAGGATGTCCTGTACAAGGACAACTTAGCAAAGCTTTGGCAACAATTTGCCAATACCGACAATCCATCGGACTACCAGAACATGTGTCGTGCATGGATGTTATACCTGCTGGCAACATTCCTACTCCCAGACACCAGCTATTGCACACCAATCTACATACTGCACTACCTAGACGATGTTACTGAAATGACGCAGATGAATTGGGCAAAGCTGGTGCATGGGAGCATCTTCAGGAATATGAAGATGCTGAAGCAAAATGTCCAGCTGAGGAGGAAAGGGGAGAAAGGGAAAACCACCCTCTACACAACAGGGTGTGTGATGTGCCTATGTGTAAGCGAACGAAATTAACTTCATCTACAAAATTGTTACAATAATGACTATGGGGGGCAGTTACATATGCATTGAATTTTCACTCTGTTTAAATGTAGGTTTGGGCATATGAGATGACAAACATGGCAAAGCCAACGTTCCTTGACGCAAAGCCAAGGATAAAGAAGTGGGCTGCGCCGGTTGAGAAGATGATGGATTTGGGGGCTGTGAACCCTAAGGATGTAAGAATATTTATTATTTGTTAAAAAAACTAATATATAACATAATCCTGAAAGTTTGCATTGTTAAATACTATTTTTGATTTTCTTATGGACAGGTTTGTGAAGGTATAAATATAGACCAGGGGGATAACTGGCAAGCTGCAAGAACAATGAAAGACATGCCCTACTACCTTGCGGATAAAAGGGCGAAAAGTAAACAAAAGCCAGACAAGGCACCAACAAAGCCAGTAATCCAAGAAGGAGTGCCTGCTGATGAATCCAACCTGGCGAGAAGAATACAAATACTCAAGGACGAGCTAAAGATGCAGAAGGAGATATGCACGAAAATTGCTGTTGAAGCATTCGCTGAGCTACGGAGAGAGAATAAACGGCTAGAAAATAGAATAGCTGAGCTGGAAGAGGAGAATAAAAAACTGAGGAGAAAATTCGGAGATGAAGGTGACAAATCACAGTCACCTATTGGTGGATTAGACCAATCTGCTGAAAGGTTCTCGTCGGGGAATGTTCAAGAACCCAATAAGGATGTTGCTTCGACGACCAAAGTATATAATGAGGGTATGGATAAGGACGACAAGCCGATGAAGCGAGGCAGGCTGAGCCTCAAAAGAAGATATGTGCAACAGAATGACTCAGAAGATGAAAATGATGGGAAGAAAAATGATGAGGATGAGGAGAAGAAAGAAAAATCAGCTGAAGGTTTGGACAAGCAGAAGAATATAATCGATGAAGAAGGGCAAAAGGAGGAGCCCAACAAAAAATTGTCAAAGATAGAACAGAAAATCATAGGCAGCATCGAGAAAAACGTGAAGAAGAGGAGGGAGGAAAAGGTAAGGTTGCATCTCCTTTAAATTATATCAATACTTGAGTAACTGTGTAAATACAGTAGAGTAATTGTGTAATAGAAGTAGAGTAACTGTAGTAATATAAAGAGTAACACTAAGAGTAACTCAGAATGCACTGAGAGTAACTCTGATAGCACCGAGAGTAACTGGTAGAACACTGAGAGTAACTCAGAACGCACTGAGAGTAACTCTGATAGCACCGAAAGTAACTGGTAGAACACTGAGAGTAACTCAGAACGCACTGAGAGTAACTCTGATAGCACCGAGAGTAACTGGTAGAACACTGAGAGTAACTCAGAACGCACTGAGAGTAACTCTGATAGCACCGAGAGTAACTGGTAGAACACTGAGAGTAACTCAAATAGCACTGAGAGTAACTCTGATAGCACCGAGAGTAACTGGTAGAACACTGAGAGTAACTCAAATAGCACTGAGAGTAACTCTGATAGCACCGAGGGTAACTGATAGAACACTGAGAGTAACTCAAATAGCACTGAGAGTAACTCTGATAGCACTGAGAGTAACTGATAGAACACTAATATTGATTCTAACATGAAGTGCTCTTTTGTTGTTGACAGCACAAGTTTTCAAACTTTATTGGTTTTAAGCATTTCAAAACAAAACAATCCAGGGAAATTGTCCACCACTTCATGGACAATATAGAAGAAATGTAAGAGAATTTGTTATTTTGCCAAGTGTACACATATAAAACATCGCTTATTCAATATCCAAAACTAATATGTATAACATCTATACAAACGATTGACAGGTCAAAACAAGAATGGAGATTCAGTGATGACACTTGGTGCACGGGGAAGGACCTCGCCACCCTACTGTACAAAGATCAAATGATACAATCACCAGTAAGAAACTAATAAATAGTAGTGTAACTCTTCGAGAACTTGTCGTTTTTTTTCTAAACAAATAAATCTTGTGGTTATTTTTTCAGGTTATGGACTGCTTTGTACAGATGCTCAAAGCTACTACAAGTAAAAGGAGAAAGAAAGGTCTGTCATGGCACTGCTTGAGCACATATGCTCCGGTAAGAAGAACAAAATTGGTATACAAAATTACATCAAAAATACAAAAATACATATAAAAAACTGAAACTTATAGATGTGAATTTGCATTTGCAGCAGAAGTTGTCGTTTGACGTTGAAAACATAACCTTGGAGCAGATCGACATGCTATCTCCACTATTCAATGTCCCGATGAAGGATTGGGACACAATGGACTCGGTGTTCACCATATTGAACAATGACAACCACTGGCACTTGTACGAGGCAAGTTTCAGCGAAGGAGTACACCGGTCTTATAACTCAATGAGTGGAAATAGTAAGTCAAAAAGGGAATTCCTTAGATGGGTAAGCAATCTATAAAAAGAAACTCTATTTGTAGTGGATTGATATGATTAATGTTTGTTGATAGATGATTAATAAGAGTTGTCAATTTTTAATGCAGGTGGGTATTGTCCATGAATTCTTTAGGGGGGCAGAAAAAGGTGACCAACTGTCACAATGGGGACAGGAGTACCCGCTATGTCCACAACAGGCAGAAGACTCACTTGACTGTGGTATCTTCGTCATGAAGTACCTAGAATGCCTGGTAAATGGAAAACCCATGGACTTCACCTGCAACGACATGCCGGCCATAAGGGCTGATATTTTTCAGAGAATGATGGCGAGGGGGGAGTTGCAACCTGTACAAACACATCAAAAAGATAACAATGACGTCATCAAAGAAGGTCCATCTGAGCAGAACAAGGAAGGAATAGATGAATGTCAAAAGCAACAAGAAGAAGAGAAGACAGAAGCACCAGCTGAAGAGAAGAAAACGGATGAAGAAGCTGTTTCAAGCCTAGATAAATGGCTGGATTTAAGCTGAAAGAGTGAATTATTAATTGAAATGTAAAATTTGAATAGTTTGCTTCTGGAATATTGATGTGTAACCACTATGTGATACATTACTTGTGTGCTGTGAACATCTTATTGCAAATACGAGTATTTCTGGGTATAATATATAGCGTTTTGTGCTTTGAATGTTGTGTTCTTGAATGTAAATCTGTTGTGATTTTGTATGCAGATATATACTTTGAGTTAGACTGTTTTGGTTTTGCATATCATAGTTACTCTCAGTGCTAGCATACCTGTATCGAGATATGTCTGCTTCTGAGAGTATCTGTGACAACACTAAGAAATAACTGAGACTCCACTAAGAGTAACTCTGATACGCACTGAGAGTAACTCTGATACGCACTGAGAGTAACTCTGATACGCACTGAGAGTAACTCTGATACGCACTGAGAGTAACTGTGACATCACTAAGGAGTAACTGCGAGGACACTGAGAGTAACTGCGATGACACTGAGAGTAACTGTGACAGCACTGAGGAGTAACTGAGAGAACACTAAGAGTAACTCTGATACACACTCAGAGTAACTCTGATAGCACCGACAGTAACTGAAAGAACACTCAGAGTAACTGTGACAACACTAAGGAGTAACTGAGAGAACACTAAGAGTAACTCTGATATGCACTCAGAGTAACTCTGATACGCACTCAGAGTAACTCTGATACGCACTAATGAGTATTGAAAGAACACTCAGAGTAACTCTGATAGCACCGAGAGTAACTGAAAGAACACTCAGAGTAACTGTGACAGCACTGAGGAGTAACTGAGAGAACACTAAGAGTAACTCTGATACGCACTGAGAGTAACTCTGATACGCACTGAGAGTAACTATGATAACACTGAGAGTAACTGTGACAGCACTAAGGAGTAACTGAGAGAACACTAAGAGTAACTCTGATACACACTGAGAGTAACTCTGATACGCACTGAGAGTAATTATGATAACACTGAGAGTAACTGTGACAGCACTAAGGAGTAACTGAGAGAACACTAAGAGTAACTCTGATACGCACTGAGAGTAACTGCGAGGACACTGAGAGTAACTGCGATAGCACTAATGAGTAACTGTGATAAACAAAAAATTAACTCTAGCGTTCAGGAGTCTGTTGTACACGATTCTTTATTAAAGAAGGAACCAGAAAAGTGAAGAAAAGAGAGCACAGAGCTATAAAGATATGTACAAGAGTCTGTTGTACGATGTAAATGCACATACACACAGCATAGTGCACTGCTATGTCGTCAGAACAGAACAGTACTGTTGGCATCTTTGCAACGCAACAGGAAAGAGCAGTGCTGTCAATAATTGCAGCACCAACAACACAGACCATTACTCTCACTGCTGTCAATAATTGCAGCACCAACAACACAGACCATTACTCTCACTACTGTTAATAATTGCAGCACCAACAATACAGCGGGGGGATTTTAGATCTGCAACATCTCCATCATCCACGGCACTCTCTCCTTCCATCTCTTCTTCATCAGCAACTGCTACAGTTTCAAACACAGCGGGGGGGGGGGGGGGGGGGCTTTCAGATCTGCAACATCTCCATCCTCCACGGCACCATCTCCTTCCATCTCTTCTTCATCAGCAACTTCTACAGTTTCAAACACAGCGGGGGGCTTTCAGATCTGCAACATCTCCATCCTCAACGGCACCATCTCCTTCCATCTCTTCTTCATCAGCAACTTCTACAGTTTCAAACACAGCGGGGGGCTTTCAGATCTACATCATCTCCATCCTCAACGACACCCTCGAGGTCCACTTCTTCATCTGTGACTGTTACGATTTACATAAGGTACAATTTTACATTTCTTCAGATCCCCTTTTACATTTATTCATAAGGTACAATTTTTCAGTAGCACCCCCTTTGACCATCTCCTCAGATCCCCTTTAACATTTCTTCACAGCCTACCATGGAGCCATTCATCCAGCCAATCAACTACACCCTTGATGACAAGACAGTGCAATCCATTCTACTTCCTATAGAATGGAACCATCTCCATTTTCAGATCAAACCAGGAAAAACCACCTTCCTAATCGGAAACCAGTCTTTCCAGATAACCCTTATGCAGAATAAAAACGGGTCACTTTCAACTGCTAAGGGCTGGAAAAGGATGATCGCACAGCTCAATCTTCGCAAAGGTTGGATCATCTACCTCAAGCCAACTGATCACCAGACCATCACAGCATGGATCACAGATCAGTTCTTAGAAACACCAACTGAGCTTATCCCTCTCTTCAGAATGCCTGGCGATGAAGTATACTCTGGATCGGAGAACTCTGCAGATCAGCTCTTCGTTAGGGACATATACCAAGCAGAACCGGGATCAGCTGTAAATCCCATTCAGTTTGCAGAAGACACTGCTTCTTCGTCTTTCCAGCGTTCCTTTCACAAGTAGGTGTCGCCAGGGATGGATCCGACCCCCTGAGCTATTTGATTTTTATGTTCAGTTAATGGACCTACTTTATATCTGATCTGGCTGTATTTTTCTGTATTTTTATGTTCAGTTGAAGGACCTTCTTTATATTTGATCTGGTTGTATATTATATAACGTTTTATGCTTTGAATGTTGTAATATTGAATGTTTAGCTGTAGTGTTTTTGTCTGATTATATATACTTTCAATTAGCACTAAGAGTTACTGAGAAAACACTAAGAGTAACTCAGATAGAACTGAGAGTAACTCTGGTAGCACCGAGAGTAACTCTGATACGGACTGAGAGTAACTCTGATACTCACTGAGAGTAACTCTGATATGCACTGAGAGTAACTGCGAGGACACTAAGAGTAACTGTGACAACACTAAGGAGTAACTGAAAGAACACTAAAAGTAACTCTGATACGCACTCAGAGTAACTCTGATAGAACCAAGAGTAACTGCGAGGACACTGAGAGTAACTGTGACAGCACTAAGGAGTAACTGATAGAACACTAAGAGTAACTCTGATACGCACTGAGAGTAACTATGATAACACTGAGAGTAACTATGACAGCACTAAGGAGTAACTGAGAGAACACTAAGAGTAACTCTGATATGCACTCAGAGTAACTCTGATACGCATTGAGAGTAACTATGATAACACTGAGAGTAATTGTGACAGCACTAAGGAGTAACTGAGAGAACACTCAGAGTAACTCTGATACGCACTGAGAGTAACTCTGATACGCACTGAGAGTAACTCTGATACGCACTGAGAGTAACTGTGATAATATAAAAAGTAACTCCAGCAACCAGAAAGTAACTCTACCAGTGTATGGCATAGTAGCAAAAATCATGAAAAAAATTGTACTAAACCAAAAATTTATGTATTCCAAAAGAAAAGAGTATTCAATGCACACTAAGATAAAACAAAAAATATTATGCAAAAGAGTAATAACTGATCAAAACAGATTCTTTGAAGCATATTCAAAGTATACATATATCTGGTGGAGTTCAACGCAACACATAAAATACATTACAAAACACAAAAGTAAAAATACATGGATGGTTACAAAATCACTTTCACAAAAACTACAGACAAAAAGAACAACCCATTACATGTTTGAATATCCCTCACTCACACGCTAATCAACTACAAACTCAACTAAAAAACGTCCAACATCAACAGACCACACGATCAGCAACAGGGATAATCATTGAATAGCAAACAACAACAACACATAGTCCATAATAGGAATGGACTACTTCTTCATAGGGCAGTTCCTGCTATCATGGTTGACCCCAAACTCTAAGCAATTCTTGCACTGCCTCTCTCTTTTAGACTGTGCAATCTCTACTCCAGATTTAAACCTCACATCGGTCGATCTAGGTCTTCCCTTAGTTTTGCAAATACTAGGTATATGGACCTTGACAGCAGAAGAGGAAGTTGTATTAGAAGCGGTTGCACCAGCGCCTGCACCAGGATCAGGGAGATCCAAATCCAAGAGCTCCTTTTGCAAAGCTAATAGTTTTTCATGGCAAAGATCTACAACATTGTTCCTAAACGCTATGTTGACAATAGAATTGCAGGCAGAAACAAGATGAAGTGTCCTCCCAGTGGATGGGTGCTTAACTGACGCTTTGCCAAAAATCAAAGGGTGTTCTCTGTACCCTTTCGTACACCTCTTCAGAATGTAAGGCTCGGGAAGAGTGCAATAGTCACGGCTCTTCAAATAAGAGAGGATGTGCCTGCAAGGGATGCCTTTGAATTCCAACATGAAGCAACTGCAGGAAACAATGTCACTAGATAACTCTTTCTTCAATATACGGGGAGTTCCAAGTCCACCGACGCGATACACCTCAAAGACACCTTCTGAAGCTTGCTTTACATTATAGACCATACTTTGGTGAACCTCGGACTGGAATATCTTAAATATGGACTTGGTGTATATACCTCTCATCTGCTCCTCTAGGGGCCACAGTGATGACAAAGGGAGGTTACAGTACTCGTCATCAAAATCTTTGAAATTTTCAATCTCTCGCACATGAGAGTACGCAGTCTCCAACGAACATACAAGTTCAAATAGAGTCTTCCTACTATTCACATGGCTCCTAATGAACGCATTCAGGCTCTCGCTCCTTTGAGTCGTCCTCATGCCCGCAAAGAAGGAGGACTGCATATAGCACGGAACCCAATCGCAACGCATCGCATACATATCAGAAAGCCAGGTGATGGACAACAAATCATGCTCCTGTATTACAGAATCCCACCTGTCTTCAAAAATGTCGACATCATCCACATCCCAGACACAATCATTCAACAAGCTTATGATCTGGTCCTTGTTAGGAATGCCACCAAGCTTGGAGGGAAGCTTCTATAGGATGTGCCAGCTGCAGAAGCGATGCTTGCAATTGGGAAAAATAGATATGATAGCAACATTCATAGCAGGGTCCTGATCGGTTATGATGGAAACCGGCTCTTTGCCAAAACAAAGTAAGTACTGCTTGAAAACCCAAACAAATGAGTCATACTTCTCATCGACCAGCAGAGCAGATGCAAACAACACTGTCTTGCGATGGTGATCAACTCCACCAAACATTCCAAAAACCATCGAATACTTGTTGGTGCGGTAGGTGGTGTCAAACACAATCGCATCCCCGAACAGCCCACAGTCTTCAACAGAGATGGGATCAGCCCAAAACAGATGAGTAAGGCAACAATTGGTGTCTTTTTGGTAGCTATAGAAGAATTTCGGATCAATGCCTTTGAAACTAGAAAAGCGATCTAAAACCATGTCGACGTCGTATTTGGCCAACTCTTTCCTCTTGCTACTGATGTGTCCATGAGCTTGTCTACTAGTAAATGTCATATTTTCATAGCCACCAGACTCGGATGCTATTAATGTAATTTGTCTCGAAACAGGTATGTTAGCTTGGCTCATGGAAGAAAGGATCTCTTTTTGAGTTTCATCAAGAGATGAGTTATACTTGAGGTAACGGAGATGAGCAACGTCAACAAGTTCATGGTTGTGTTCCTCAACAAATGCAGTCACGACCCACATGGATGAGGACTTGTCCAGTGAGAAACATATCATGGCTTCACAACCACACCTCTTCACAGAACGCCTATGCTTCTTTGACAACTTATCCTGCAAGTTACCCATTTTATCACAAACGGGGCTCAGAAGCCCTCTAGACCTCTTAGAACGACCAATCTTACCCTTCTTATCACAAACCAGATCTTTAGCAACCAGAATCTTACTTCCCCGTTCATATCTATTGTCGTCTTTCCTGATGTTAAACCCACTCATTCCAGCATAACTTGAATAGAAGGATATACCTTCGTCTAGACTTCCAAACTGAAGGCCAACTCTAGGAACTGCAACTGTGGATGAAGAAGAAACACCAATAGAATGAGAAGACTGAG